>JACGWL010000014.1:9892547-10222512 GCA_034509725.1 Sesamum angolense | reverse complement strand
ACATAGTCAACCGAATATAACTTTGTAACACAGTGAATTTTTTAGAAAGAGCCATAGAATGTGAGATGATAAATCCTAGATAGTTCCAGAAAGCGTATACCCCCCCTCCCCCCCACCCCCCCAACCACTGTTGTACTCTTGTAAAGTCAATTGCTTGTGTGGTATAGACGTGCTCTTGCTTGCGTGGTTGGACTCAGTAAGTTCCTCCTTGCTTTTACAACTCTTTGAACATAAGAATTGGCGGGGAATGAATAGATTTGTTGAACAAAACCTTCCGGTCATAAAGGTGTGTATAGATCCATCCTCATACACTCTCATTTATTATCTAAAATAGTCCTTACAGGTATAATTGTCTTTTCCTAATTGGAAAAATATATTAGTGATGTTCACACTTATATTATAGTATAATTTAATAATATATATAATACTAAGTTATGTATATTATAGAACTGTGAATGATTTGCCATTATATTTGTTCATTTATGTGTTATGTATTAATTTTTACTATAATAGTTTTTAATTTATTTGCATAAGTTAATGGAGATAGAATTACAATAGAATAGTTTGTCATTTTTTATGTTCTTTTTTGTGATGACAATTATATCTTTTCATATAATAATAGATTGTTAGATTACATATAAAAACTCTGTAATTAGTTAAAATCAAGTTATTAGTTGGATTCTAACTTGGATGCTATATGATAATAGGGTTCTAACAGGAATCATTTGTATGTATATTATATTACATATTATAATTATCTATGATTTATTATGTATAAAAAATTATATTTTATGTTAGTTGTATTACATTAGAAATTTAAAAATTCATTTATTATTTATATTAAAATAAAAATTCTATATTTAAAAATTATAATTTTTGGTCAAAATTTGTTAAAATATTTAATGAAAATTCATTGTAACTTACTACATCAGAAGTTAAGAAACAAGAAAATATTTTATTTGCTTGTGGTTCGTGTACTTTGTAGGTGATATTGTACATAAATTGTTTATAATTGTATTAGAGGTGATTTATTATATATTACAAATCATATTTTCATATTATTAAGTTACATTTTTGGTCCTTTTTTATTCATTGTGTAACATAGGGCAAATGACATAATGGTCAGTTAGCTATTTCATTGAGTTCCCTTGAATGTGGCATCTCTTTAATATTATGCTAATATATTCCTATTTATATTGTGGGTATTATCAATAGTTTATAATTATATATGGCAAGTTTTTAATTATTTTTTATTTCTATATGCACATATAAATAATATTTATGGTTCAACAAATGGTTTATTCACACTTCTATGGTAGAATATGAAATAACTAGAAAAAAAAGCTTGTTATTCCCACCTCCCCAACCTATATGATCAAACCTTCGAATTTTTTATAATCCCAACAAATAATATTTTGAATGGGCTTTTATGTTAGTATTATTTTAATTTTTAAGTCTATTATTATTTTAAAATTTTATTTTTATTTTAATTTATTTATTTTAATTTGTTTTACTTTAAAAGTAATTATAATTTAAACTTAATTTATTAAAATAAATTTCCAAAAAAAAATATTTTTAAAAATTAAATTTATCTATTATTGTTACGTTCACTAAATTATGTGTATAATTTAATAGTAAAAATTCTGAATTTTATTTAATATATGTATGTTTATTATATAATTATATGTTATTTGTTATAATTTTTTTCTCTAATTTTATTTAAAAATAACCAAAGAAGTTAATATTTCTCTCAAATACAACAGATAAAGGCTAAGTAGACTTTGCGCCTTTGAATTATCTTTAATGTAACTTTGCCTTTCTAAATTAATAAATATAACAATAATATTTTTGGAAGGATAAAACTCTTTCATGCTTAAAATATTATATTATTTTTAATATATTTTGTATTTTGCACATGAAATTATCATTAAATTATTTTCTAATTGCGATGAATTTTTTTAAAAGATGAAGAATTCAAATTAAAAAGCGGATATATTATATATATGTATCTAATATATTAATATTCACACACACATATATATATAATTATAAATATATATGATAATAACATACTTTTTATGTTATCGTTGTTGGACTGTCGCTATCCCACCCTCTCCCCGTCACCACCCTCCCTACTACGTTCCCTTTTCCTTCCCCATCCTCCCCCTGTCGCCACCCGTCCTTGGCCCCTTTTAGCAGTTGTTGTCCCCTATATTATATTATTTTAATATATTTTGTATTTTGCACATGAAATTATCATTAAATTATTTTCTAATTGCGATGAATTTTTTAAAAGGTGAGGAATCAAATTAAAAGCGGATATATTATATATATTTAATAGATTAATATTCACACATATATATAATTATAAATATATATGATAATAACATACTTTTTATGTTATCGTTGTTGGACTGTCGCCATCCCAGCCTCTCCTCCGTCACCACCCTCCCTACTACGTTCCCTTTCTCTTCCCCATCATCCCCCCTGTCGCCACCCGTCCTTAGCCCCTTTCAGCAGTTGTTGTCCCCTACTTCTCCCCACCCGTCCCCTTCCTTCTCAATTGGTTTAGCCTCTCCCCTTCTTCCAACCACCTCGCCCCTTCCCCCTCCCCTAGGTTGCCACCTTCTCCCGGTCCCTCTCGTGCCCCCTCCCCTTCCCCTTCAGTTCCCCCACCGCTACTCCCCTTCTCCCTGTCGGCGGTCGCACCTTCCCTTCTCTCTCTCTCTCTCTCTATCTCTCTCTCTCTTTCTTATATAAATATATATATTCAATTTATTATATAAATATTCAAATTTTTCTTAACAAAGTAATTGCATAACAGTTCCTATATTTTTAAAATTTAGCTAAACCCCCCCCCCTGGTGTTAAAATAAATAGATTAAAAAATCCCTGTGCTTTTCGAAATACAACAAAAAACCCCTTATCCGTTAGAAACTAGCGGAAAGTGTGCGACACTCGCCTATTGTGCGAGTGGGCCTAATTTTTTGGCCTTTTTGGAATTATTTTAAGCGTATAATGTCTGTTTTGGCCTTTCTTTCATATTTAAATATAGTTTACCTTTGTTTCACATTTAATTTTTTTTAAATCAACTTATTATATTATTAGTTAGTTAAATATATTTAATTAATTAAATTAGTTTTTGAGTCCAAATATATTTGTTTATGAGATATATTAATTTAATCAATTTAATATAAAAACACCTAAATAGTATAAAAAAATTTAAAATATAAAAGATACAATACAAATTTAATATACTAAAATTCACTTTTAAAATTAAAAATTATATGCGGTATAAAAGTCACTTATAATGATTATATATTTATTATCTCAAATAAATTATTATAATTTTAAGTATATTTTGTTTATTTGTAAATAATACTAACTAAAATATAAAATACCAAAAACATAAAACCAATTATTTGAAATTATATTATTTATTATAAATAATATTTTAATATATATTAAAAATTATTTAATATACTTTACCTTTTTAAAAATAGAAAATGAAAAAAAATTCACCTTCTCCGTCGCCGACCAGTCATCGGCGACGATGCCTGAGCGACAGAGGTCCCCTTTCTTCTTTGGGCGATGCCGCCCTAGATCTGGCCACCGCCAGGGGGCGGGCGGGATGAGCAGGGCGACCTCGCGTTGCCCCTTTTGTGAGCTGGCGACGTGCAAACATCACCCTGAACAATCTCGACGACGTCGTTGTCGCCCAGTCTGGGCGTGACGGCTTCGCCGCCCACATAGACAGCGGTCGTCGCCGCCTTGATCTATATATATATATAATATATATATATATATATTATATTATATGTATTATATTATATATATATATAATATTTTAAATTTCTTAAGATTTGGATCATTTATTTTATACAATTGAAGATCAATGGTTGTTATAAGAAAGGTATAATGGGAAATTCAACAAAACATTAACTCCGTTAGGCTTAACTAATGGTAGGGGAGAGTATGCAATATTTTGGATAACACAGGGAGTTTTTAGCTAAATTTTGAAAAACACAGGGGGTTTTTATGCAATTTACCTAAATATGAAACTGTATCGATCATATTATTTTACATTAAAAGTTTACTCAGCTAATGTCCTAATGCTTATACTGGCATTGCTACATGCATATCTTATTTCATCGTGTTTTGTTTCAAATTAGATAGAAAATTATATGTGCCCCTCAATGTTTTTTATGATCATTTGGAGTCTAGAAATTTTTATAGGAGTAATTTGTTTATTTGTAATATCACAGACAATTAAATTGCATCAAACCATTTTAAATAAATTTTATTCGAAAAATATAGGGGGAGAAAATTGCTATATTTTAAAAATATAGGATGGTAAATTGCTATCTTTTTCCATAAATGAGTAATTTGCTCATTTGCAATATCACAATAGTGATGCTTACAGTTTTTTCCATATTTATTTTTTTTTTTTACAGATAGTATTATGCTTAGTAAAGCAACCCGGATTGAATGTCAATGCAAAGAATTCAAATTGCGTCAAACAATTGGACATCTTATCTGTGTCTTTAGCCTTTAGCTCAAATGTCATGTACATTGAAAAGGCAATACTATGCTCCGGGGTTGCCCGTCCCAAATAGCAACAACAAATGTCTAAACCAGTCCTTCCCATAGCACTCCGAATTCATCATCCAAGTGCAAGACTGATTGAAAGAAATGAGAAGCGGGATCACGGTGATGGCATCAGTATTTTTACTCTATCATTTCAAGTGGCACTAACTCCTCCGGGAGGAATATGGTCAGACTGGGGTCCAAATAGAACGACATCCAATGCTTCTATCAACATCACCACCGCACACCACCCTAGAAAACCAATTCTTTATGATTTGGATCATAAGCTATTTAACAAATTGATGGAATTCAATAGAACTACATTCTTCAATTCTATTGCGACCATCTTTCTCGTTATACAACCTTTTAGACCTCAGTCCTCATTAGTGATCCTCTTTGTGCTGTATGTCATCATAAGTATATTATACTGAATGTTGAATGAATTTTTCTACATGGATTCAAACTTGATCGGGAAGTCATTCAATATTCCAGGTTTTCTGAAAACTAACTACATTCTCTCATGCGTATCGTATTTTCCTTCTTTGGGTTCATTGATAGTACTGTCAAGTATCTTCATAGGATTTCCATTCCACCTCAACTGCTCCTTCCCCTCCTGAGGAGATTGAGTTCATTGAGAAGACGAGCAACCCGAGACCGTTTATTGCAAAATTCAAGTCCTTAGTTAGTAAAATTGTTATGTCCTACAAGTCAGTCTTTTTTGTAAGTTTGTCCCATTGATTTTGATTTATTCACCATATTTCATCCCATAACTAAAAAAAATAGCATTTTTAATCCCAATAAACCTTAGTTCCGTTAATTTTTGACAGAAACATCATGTTTTTGAAGTTAGAAATTTAACAAAACTAACTTTATAATTAAAATTACAATTTCTTTAGAAATGCAATATTACGAGTTCAAAATCAATGAGATTAAAATCGCAAAAGGACTGACTTATTGAACGTAAAATGAATTTTTCCTTCGTCAGTCAGACTCATTTAGTTGGTGCAATAATATTTGCTATGTTGATGTAATGATTTTCTTTATCTTGGACACTGATTACTCATTATGTGATGGTTTGTCTTTGTCTTTGAAATCGAATTTTTTTTAAACAACTGCTGCTTCTCTATGATGAGTTGTTTTACATTTTCCTTGCATAAAGAGGCTTTTTCTTTATGTCACGTGCTTTGCTTGTCTCAAATACCTACTGGAGCAACCTCACTCAAGTCTCAATTTTTTTCTAAGTCTCGAAGAGTTGTAATATGTATTCTTGTGTTTTTATTTTTAGTACTAGCACTTACGATTCTCTTAGGCGTCATTCGACAAAATTGTACTTTTAATAGAAGTTTTTAGATTAAATTTTTTATACTAAAAAGATATTAGTTCCTAATAAAAGATTTAAAATATTAATAAATTTATGTGTATCTTTTTAGGTAATGGTAAATTTCATAAAAATAAAGTATCAACCTAACAGCAGACTACTTCCAAGGTATGCGCCCCAATCTATATAGACCAGCAACTTGCAAATTGAAAGTCAGTTCTTCGCTCAGAATCTGCTGCCTCATCTCTTCTAGCACATAGTTAGTGACCTGAGGCAGAGTTAGTCGTTGGAGCCCCTTATATGCCACATTGATGTAGTGTTTTCCCCCTCCATTTTATACAAGTCCCTGCTATGCCCCTCTGCCATTCCATAATTTATGTGTATCTTGTTATCTTTAAAATTTTCTATATTAAAAATTCCATAGTTTACAGTTTAATATATTGGATAAATATTATATTTGGTCCCTTAAGTTTTCATTTAAAATCACTTTAGTCCCACAAGTTTATTTCTTAACTTTACCATTTCTAAACTTTATTTTTTGTCTCAGTTTGGCCCCCCTAACATTTTTTGATGAAAATGTGGTTAGTTTGACTTTTTGGAGGGTAAAATGGTCAATCTAAGTTAGTCCCTTAAGTTTGTAAAATTATCAAATTAGTCATTTTTTAGAAAAGATTATTTTTTATTTTTTATATGGTGAATATGATATAATATGTTGTACGAAAAAAATTTTGAACTCCTGTTAACATTTTTTTTGAGACGAAATGGTAAAGATATATAAATCGACGAAATGGTAAAGATATATAAATCAACAAAATGTCCATTAAGTTTAGAATAGAGAAGCAACAAATAACAACTAAACAAACTCAACCGATGCCATCGGAATTAAAAGGGTGTCTTCTGCGTCTGCTTGATGGGATTCTCCAAATCCAAAGCCGACCGACTAGTGCGAGAGAGAGAATGTTCCAATCCCCAAACTCGTTCGAGGAGCTCCTCCGCTGAAACTCTGCTGTTCTCGAAGAGCAGCCTGATGCGAGAACCCCAGACAGCCCAACAAATGAGAAGAGCTCGAGCAAAGCCTGATCTATCGAGGTCTTGGAACACGCTGCGAAATCAGGTCTCTAGATTCGGCTGATGACAGGAAATTGAGCGCCAAGGGAGACAGGACATTGCCAAACTAGGCGGGCGAAATGACAGCACAACAGAACATAGATAAGATAGCCACTAAACAAACTCAACCAATGCCATCGGAATTAAAGGGTGTCTTCTGCGTCTGCTTGATGGGATTCTCCAAATCCAAAGCCGACTGACTAGTGCAAGAGAGAGAATGTTCCAATCCCCAAACCCGTTCGAGGAGCTCCTCCACTGAAACTCTGTTGTTCTCGAAGAGTAGCCTGATGCGAAAACCATAGACAGCCCAACAAATGAGAAGAGCTCGAGCAAAGCCTGATCTATCGAGGTACTGGAACACGCCGCGAAACCAGGTCTCTAGATTCGGCTGATGACAGGAAATTGAGCGCTAAGGGAGGCAGGACATTGCCCAAACTAGGCGGGCGAAATGACAGCGAAACAGAACATGGATAAGATCCTCACCTTCTTCGCCGCACCTCGGACAAGCTCCTTCAACTAGTACTCCACGGCTTGCAAGCTTACAGGACGTAGGAAGTGCATCCCGGCAAGCTCGGCAAGCAAACAGTCTAACCTTTGGGGAACAACAGCATGCCAGATAAAACCCCAACCCTCAGATTATATGATTTCTACCAGCAAGGGCAATCCGTAGATGTGGTACGACACCTTCACCGATAATTAGATACGCTCTCCTAACTGAACAAAGCCCATGTTTCGCGAACTGCCGACGGAGATGGTCCGGACTACCAACAGACCTGCCAAGTCCTAGAATGAGTCCTGCATCCTCCAGTCGGAAGAAGCTTCTGATTAGAGCTTCATTCCACCCCTAAATCATCAAGTAACTTATCCACTGTAGCATCTGGGTGAAGAGTTTGGAGCCATGATTACCTGGAACTTCCAAGGCCTAGGAATCCACCTGTCCTTCCAAATGCACACATTCTGCCCAGTTCCAATGTGCCATCGTAGCCCAAGTATGAACAAATCGCGCGCCGCGAGAATGCTACGCCAAGTGAATGAGCACCCTGTCTCGGCTGAAGCTTGAAACACGTCCGAGTGAGGAAAATCCTTTTACTTCAGCAGACGACTAAGCAAGGCATTCGGATTAAAGGTAATTCTCCATAATTGTTTAGCCAACATAGCGTGGGTAAATGTCGCCAGCCTTCGAAGACCAAGACCCCCTCATCTTTCTCACGCATAATTTATTGCAAGAGATCCAATGCACCCTCCTAGATTCTTTATTATGCCACAGAAAATCAGCCATCATACTCGCAGCTCAAGGCATAGAGTAGTTAGGATAAGAAAGCAACCCATCACAAAGGTAGGCATGACTTCCACTATAGATTTAAGCAGAACCAGCTTACCGGCTTGAGACAAATTAATGCACTTCCAACTCTGTAATCTTTTCCACACTTTATCCTTCATATCTTGAAAAATATCCCTCTTGGAATGTCCCATGAGGGCGGGGAGCCCAAATATTTCTCATGTTTGTCGACCTCGCAAATACCAAGGATATTAACCAGTTCAGCTCGGATGTAGTTTGAGGTGTTTCGACTGAACGCCACTGAGGATTTCTCAAAATTTACCATCAGTCCAGATGCCTCCTCGAACGCTTGAAGAGCCGTCCCACATAGAGCATAGCGTCCCGTGTTGCTTGATAGAAAATTAGTGTGTCATCCGCAAAGACAAGGTGCGACACACGAGCCCATGCAGCTAACGGAAACACCGCACAAACTCCCGTTTACCTTCGCAGTGGAAATAAGATGACTAAGAGCCTCTACAGAACAAATGAACAATTACAGGAATAGGGAATTTCCTTGACAAAGTCCCTTTGGGGATGGAGGTAACCAAACTTCTGACCATCAACCAAGAAATAAAATGAGGGTGGAATCCTAACTTAGCTGGAACACTCACAAGGAAACTCCATTCCACACAATCATAGGCTTTGCTGAGATCCAACTTAAGAGCGGCATGTCCCACCGACCCCAAAGTCTTGTGTGCCAAGTAATGATTCAGCTCATACGCGATGAGAACATTATCCGTAATGAGCCTACCTGGTATAAATGCTGGCTGGGACTCCGAAACAATATACTTGAGGATAGATTTTAAGCGATTGGCAAGAACTTTAGAAGCTATTTTATAAGAGATATTGCATAGACTAAAAGGACGCAAATGGCTCATGGACTCAGGGGACTCGCATTTAGGAATAAGAACAATATAGGTATAAAGGTAATCTCCGGGCCGACAATATGCCAATACTTTTGAAAAAAGACCGAAGACATCCATCATGACCCAGAGACTTATAAGGATACATTTGGAATAGAGCACGCTTTACCTCTTTGGGCGAGAAGGGTTGGATTAAGGCCTCGTTCATTTCCTCATTGACACTCCTCGGCATTCCCCTAAGAATCTCATCAATAGACTCTATCGACGGACCGGACATCTAAAACAACTCATGGAAATAAGTTGAAACAATCTACGGGATATCTTCTTGAGAATGACACCACTCACCATCTTGTTGCGTAGCTTAGTGATAAAATTCTTCTTTTTCCTAGCACTTGCTCGCGCATGAAAGTAAGGAGTGTTCCTATCCCCTTCTCGAAACCACTGAGCATTGCCACCTACTTCCACAAAATCTCCTTGCGAGTCAAGAATTCATCTAACTTGCCTCTTAATGCCCTCCTCTTCGAGTTGTCACTAGCACTAGTAGGGTCCTTCGCATATGCCTCCAGTTTCACCTCAAGTTGCCTCACATGTCGTCTCACATGGCCAAACCGCTCCTTGTCCCACCTAATAAGCTCTTCCCGGACCCTCCTAGTGCGCCATAAAATTCGACAGCCCGCATCACCCTCTACTTCCCCACACCAGTTGTCTTTAACGATATCTTCACATTCCTCAGACTGGGTCCACATGGCCCAAAACCTAAATATTTTTTGATGCTGCCTATGCCTAGGTCCCTTACCTGCCTCAAGGTTGATGAGAAGAGGGTTATGGTCCGATCCCCGGGCTACTACTGCCTCGACATTAATATTTGGAAACTTAGTTCGCCAACTGTCGACGCACAGGCTCTATCCAAAAGTGTTCTCACTGTATTAGGTGCCTCGTGATGATTGCACCATGTGTACTTATAGCCCAATTAACCCAAATCAGTAAGCTGACAATCAGAAAGGCTGGATCTGAACTCTTCGATTTGATGCCGGGGGCTAGAAGCGCCGATTTTCTCGAATTGACAAAGAATTTCATTAAAATCTCTGGCACAAAGCCAAGGCCTAGAAGAGAAACAACTGAGCGACCTGAGCAGTCACCACATCTCCTTTCGTCGAGGTGCGTCAGGTTATCCATATATATCTGTGAATCTCCACCCATCTGTACCCTTCTCATCAAAAACCCCTGCATCAATGTGAGAACTAGAAAACGAATGCACTACTAAGCTAATCTCCTTGCGGAATAGGAGCATAAGACACCTTCCTTTTCCTACCAAATCTATACTGATCCCGAACATATATTACCTCTCCTTCAGTTGTTTGCATTTTTGCTTCTTGCACTTAGTCTCAGAGAGAAAGACTAAAGCGGGGTTATAGAGTCGAATGAGCTTGTTCAGCACACGAACTATCCAAAGGGACCCAAGCCTTGATAGTTCCACACAAGGAGTTTCATGGCGAGTCGTGGGGCTGCACGACAACCTCCTTCGATAATACGTTTGAATCCTCATCCAGGAGATGACGACGCTTTTCATGTCAAATCAATCAACACCTCCCTCCAATATAGTCGATTCGCGCCCCCTTTTCCTCAAAATTAGGCCGCGCTTGGCCACCCATCTCCGTTCCCGACCTCGAGTTGTAGCACCCCGAACACCTTCTAAACTTTAACATGAACCGTGACTAATGACTCCTCCACCTCCATAGGGAGCCCCTCTACATGTTGTTCTAAGGATTTTTGATGACGTTGTGGAGCATCAATGTACCCTTCTCGATCACCTCTATCTGGAATTGTAGGAACCGAGGGCACTATATCATTCCCAGGCAAAACAGTAGCAGGTACAATGGATACCGGGCTAGCTGATGGGGCAATAGACGGAGCTCTATAATGGAATCCCAGCGGGAAGGCATGCGACTTTAGCTGAGCCGATTGTACTTCTTCTACAGAATTTCCATCCCCTGAGCGGTAGCCCGACGGCTCCTTGCCATGCAACGCCCGTTTACCTTTGTCCCCAAACACGCTAAATACTTCTGGTCCTTGAGGTGTATCAGGTTAGCGCCACCTATCTGTGGGCGGGTCAGACGATTTGCCAATTTTGTGAGAACTCCAATTAACAGGAAGCGCATGCAACCAGGCCCTATACGACATCGCTTCACTGGGATCCGTGTACCCCTCCTCAAATCTCAGTTCACAATAGTTGTGAATATGCCCTAACTGACCACACAAATAGCAAAAGTTTTGCAATTGTTCATACATGAAAGACACAACTATCTCCTCCCCATAGTACAAACAACATGCAACGCTCGAATCAAAGTTGAGTCATGTTTATAACAATTATAATATGGAGGAGGACCCCTAAGAATAACCATCCATCTCCATGTCCCGAAACTTTCCCAAAGAGTTTACAATGAAGGAAGCGCCCCCAGCATCTTACTCAGAAATCGTGAATCGTGGATGGAAAAATCAAAAAGATCATCATTTCTCTGATTGATAATATTGCTCAGGATCAGAGTACTTTTCAGGGGCACCGATCAATTGCCCGATTCTAATTAATGACGTGGTTGAATAAGATCAATAAACGCTACCAACTACCACATCTCTAATCCTTTAAACAGGTTTAGTATACTCTTCGAGAAGAGATAAGAGCCTCGAATCTCGGCTGCTCATATTACAGAAGTCTACCCATAAGGAAAAGTTGGTGATCCTCCAAATCGGTAGACCACAGTCCATCTTGATAACCACACCAACCCCTTCTTTCTCTATCAAACGTAAAGACTGTCGCAATTTATGGCAGAACGCCTCCATTAGTCCAAAGAATTTGATGAGAGAAATAGGGGAATAACGAGTAGACCATAGAGATAACCCGAGATCAACACTTTCCACTCTGAAAAGGATGAGCACGCACTTGATAAAAGCAAACAAGAAGATAGAATTAGAGGACAACAGAAGGGTCAAGAACCAGAGCCAGAATCTCCCATTGCCCTACCCTCGTGCGGCCCCTTCTCTCGCCCCGCCATTGCAAAGTCCCTACCCTCAATCCCGATATGTGTATAAGTTGTGTTGTGTGTACTATTTGATTTGTGTTGTATATAGTAAGAACTTTGAATTAGAAAAGAGAAAGAGAAGAGAAGATAGTTGCCTAAGAGTAACTGGGGTTGGGAATAAAATAGAGATTCTGTAATTTCATTAATAAAAGCATCCAAATGTGTGCTTACAAGTATTTATACTTGTTTTGAACCCTAGAACAATGTTGATTCAGCTTTCGAGAAAAGGAAATCAAACTATCTCTTAGCTAATAGTGGTCCCTAATCTACTTCTTCTTTCTGCAACTCAACTGTATAAGTGCATTTGCAGGTGGTCACCCATCAATCGTTTGATGCGGCTGATCGCGACCGTTCGTTTTGCGTGGTCCTAAATGAGCCTTCCTCGAAACGTTATCGCATTTTCCTCAATGATGTCGTCTGCAATCGCGTGCCCAAATTGGGCGTCCTTCATTGTTCGGCCTGATTTTGCTTCTTCACTTTTGATCTAACGATCCATCTTCAAACTGGAGATTTCAGCTGTTGGGTTGTGACTAGAGATGGCAATGGGGCGGGTATGTACGGGTCCGCCCGGACTCAAGACCCGCCCCGCTACGCTTGTTTCGAAACCCGGCCTCGCCCTGCCAACCCCACCCCGACCCACCATATACTGCCCTGTCTGGACCTTCCAATTGCTTCTTCACTTAAATTGTGGAAAATTTGGACATTTAACACAAAAATGCACAAAAGATCAAAATACAATTTCATAATTTTTCTAACAAAATAAAAAAGGGTTTTCCACCTGCGAGCTGCGGCGGTTGTGGGTGGTGGTGAGTTGCTTAAGGTCAAGCGATGGGTTGCGAGGGGGTGAGCGACGACGGCGAGCTAATGCGCGCACGAGTGACCGCGAAGCTTTGAGGATAAGGGATCGTCGGATCAAGGGTTTTTCACTTTTCTATTCTCCTTGAAGAAACTTGAGAAAGAAAGAGAAGATGGTTTTGCCTTTTTTGTTCTTTTACTTTGATTAATACCTTAAATTTTATTTTATTTTAACTATTAATTGTATTGTTATTTTAATTAATAAGTAATAATTATTAATTATAGCTAAATATTTAAATATCTAAATATAATTTTTATTAAGTATTATTATTTAATAAACAAATTAAATATATAGTTTTCATCAAGTAAATACTAATATAATTTTCAACTTAAAATGAATTGTATAACGAAAAATACGTTCAACTATATTATTAATTTTCCCATCAACTAATATCATTTTACGATTTAAAATGAATTATATTATGCAACGAATAAATTTAATTAATATTTTATTTTTTTAATAAATATTATCAGTTTAGATTTAAGTACCTTAATATAGTTTTCAATCTAAAATGAGTTGTATAAGACAAAGAATGCATTCAACTAAATTATTAATTTTCTCATCAACTAATGTCATTTTACAATTTTCAATAAATTATTATACAAAGAAGAAATTCAATTAGATTATATTTAATAAATAATATCAGTTTAGATTTAAATGCCTTAATATAGTTTTCAATCTAAAATGAACTGGATAAGACAAGCAATACTTTCAACTAAATTATTAATTTTCTCATCAACTAATATGTCTTTATGATTTACTATGAATTATATTATACAAAATATACATTCAACTAAGGTTTAATTTTTTAGTAAATAACATCAGTTTAGATTTAAATACATTAATATAATTCTCAATCTAAAACGAGTTGTATAAGACAGAGAATACTTTCAACTAAATTAATAATTTGGTTGAAGGTATTGCTTGTCTTATCCAATTCATTTTAGATTGAAAACACAAAATATACATTCAACTAAGGTTTAATTTTTTAGTAAATAACATCAGTTTAAATTTAAATACATTAATATAATTCTCAATCTAAAACGAGTTGTATAAGACAGAGAATACGTTCAACTAAATTATTAATTTTCTCATCAAGTATATCATTTTACGATTTACAATGAATTATATTATATAAAGAATACATTCAACTACTATTTTATTTTTTTAATAAATAATATAAATTTAGATTTAAATACCTTAATATAGTTTTGAATCTAAAATGAATTGTATAAGACAAAGAATACGTTCATCTAAATTATTAATTTTCTCATCAACTAATATCATATTATGATTTATAATGAATTATATTATACAAAGAATACATTCAACTAATATTTTATTTTTAAATAAATAATATCAATTTAGATTTAAATACCTTAATATAGTTTTCAATATAAAATGAATTATAAGACAGAATACGTTCATCTAAATTATTAATTTTCCCATAAACTAATATCATATTACGATTTATAATTAATTATATTATACAGAGAATACACTCAACTAATATTTTATTTTTTATTAAATAATATCAATTTAGATTTAAATACCTTAATATAGTTTTTTTTTTTTTTTTGAGGAATAGCTTAATATAGTTTTCAATTTAAAATGAATTGTATAAGACAGAATGAGTTCATCTAAATTATTAATTTTCTCATCAACTAATATTATTTTACGATTTATAAAGAATTATATTATAAAAAGAATACATTCAATTAATATTTATTTTTTAATAAATAATATCAATTTAGATTTAAATAACTTAATATAAAAAGAAAACAATATCATATCTTGCAAATATAGAAGCAAATGTCAAACAAATCACGAAGGACCAATAAAATTACGCCACATCACCAAGTAAATAAGGAAAAGTCTTCCACCCTAAAACTATAAATATGGGTGTTTTCTAACAATTTAAACACAAAGAATTAAAGAGACAATCAAAGACAGAAACAAGAAAAGCATCCCAGAAGTCACAAATCCTCTCAAGCAAAAGTCAAGGAAAATCCACGACTTTCAAAGCAAAGTCAAGGCGTTCGTCGCGAAAATCGCTCAAAGTTAACATTTGATTCGTGAAGAAGTCAAAAGACCCGTGAATTAACATTATCAAGACACAATTCTATCTTGGCGGAAGAATAAAAAGTGAAATCCATCAAGAGATATTCAAGTTCAAGTCAAGTTCTCCAAGTTTATAGCGTTCAATTTGGGAATAAGTCAAAAGACCCTAAATTAACGTTATCCAAGTCAACACATACAAACAGACACACACACAAGTCACAACAAATCCCAAGGCACTCAAGTCTAAAATCTCTCTGCCACAACGAAGCACTGCAACCACGAAAGTTTTACGTCTTCCTCGACATCAAATCATTAAACTTTGATACCAAATTTCAAGATTACACGTAATGTGCTCCACAAAGTCAGAGCAGATTACACATCACATCCAAGAATAAACTTCAAAACCTTGGATCCATATTCGGGCGAAGATTTAGGAGATTCTCTTCAAATCAGAGAATGTATCCACTTTTCGTTTAAATCAATAAAAATTCATTTGTCCATATTTTTTTTTGTCTTGTAATTACTCTTGCAGACACGAAATTTTGTGTGAATAATAAGGATTTAAAAATTGCAATTAATTAATCATAATTGATTATTTACATTATTTTTACTAATCATAATAACTTACTACAACCCACGCAATCAAATAATTCGTTTTTCTTAAAACTTTTCGTTGGGAAAAATAAAAATTACAATTATATTTCTTAATATTAATTGCACTAAAACAATTGATTTAGTAATATAAAAAGTATCAAGAGAAAGAAATTAAGGAATAGAAACGAAACTCACACACAATACAATGAAATTATATTTTGAGTACAAATCAAAAGAAAAAAAAGAAATATATTTTAATAAAATCTTAATAACTGAATTTTTTTGTAAGCCGTATAATATTTAGTAGATTGGTACATAACAAAAAAATATTATGAATTGTAGTTTATGGATAATTCAGATTTTGTAACATGCTTATAATGTTTATAATTATCTTTTAAAAATTAAAAAAAGGATAGATTTTAAATCTTCTCGTTCGGCATGCGTGCAATTTACTAGTAAGTCTAAAAATGTACAAACATGCAGTTCTCGCAAGCATATAAGAACCTCGATGTGAGATGAAAGAAAATTTTTTGCTCGGATCGGGTTTGACCGAACCAAACTAATTAGAGAGCAAGTGTATCACACATGTTCTTTGATTGTTCACTTTTTCTGAATTATACACCAATCATATGAAAAGTGTATTGTAATTGTCATATGATTGATTCGAGTTTGACTGAGTCAGATCCGGGTTAGAATTTTTCGAGATCATAAGATAAAAGAGATTTATGAAAAGAATAAATTATAATTATAAATTATAGTAAATATGGAGAAGTAAGGTGGGAGAGAAATGCGGAGTAGTGGGTAGTTAAGAGGAAAAAAAAATTGAGATTATTAGAAAAATATTGAAATTACTAATGTTTACCAAACTTATTCAAAAGAGAAAAATGAAATAAAGGGTAAATTTGAGTATTAAAAAATTTGTACGGAAAAAGAGGTTTTTTTTTTTTTTATAATAGTATAGATATAGATCATGGTAGTGTAGAATATTTGATTAGGAAAGACGTGATGGTAACCTATAAAGAGAGAGCCAAAAAAACATGTACAAGCAATCCCTTTGTAATATTATAAGTGAAAAAATTATTCTTCTGTGAAAAAAAAAAAAGTAATTTACCTGTGGATATTGCAATAGTTCTTTGGACCAAGGTTTTGAACCGAAAAATTGATTAATTGATTTATCAGTTCGATAAATTGTGATCAAATTAGTGATATCGATCATAATAATAAAAAAATAGAAGATATGCTAAAATAATAAACATTTAAAAATATAAACTCAAAATATTTTAAGTTAATATAGAAATTAAAAGTATCTCTTTGTTTGAGAGTAAAATCGGTATATTAGAGCTTTTAAATCAAGAATAAAAATAAAAGAATTGCATAGATAAAAAAAATAATGAACTATTTATTATTATAATTATTATTATTATTATTATTATTATTATTATTATTATTTTGTTAGTCAATAAATAGTTAATTAGCATCCCTATTCTTAAATAATATGTATAAGTCTTATTATATTAATTAGGAATTTGATTACCAACTTAGGTAATCATAGAAGATAAATAATATGATTGGACTATGGGTTTAATGAGTTTGTTCATTTATTAATATATAATTCAAACAAATATTGCAATGTGGGTGTTTGTTTGTTGGCATTCTTCTTAATTTTCTTATAAAATGTCATGTGTTTAATTTCAAATTGTATCAATTTTTAAAATTTTTAGAAAAATTAATGAACTGACCGATTCACTTGATTTAAAATCAAGTCATTGATTTAATAGACGATTCAAGCGATTTAATTAATAAAATAAATTTTAAAGCTAGTCCAATTTTATGAGTTGGACCGTACAAGTTTATAAATCAAGATGATTCAAGCGATCTGATCGACCGATGCATACTTAATTGGGATAATTACACTCCTTTCCTCTGAGGTTTAGTATAATAACACGCAAATTTTCTGTGGTTTGAGAAATTATATTTTGCACCCCTAAAATTTGCTTCCATCTAACAATAAATACCTCAATTAATCAAAATTTACTGAATTTGCTAATATTAACAAAAAAATTGAAAAAAGCTATATATTTATCCCAATTAACTTATCGCTGACTTATAACAATTCAAATAAATCTTCTTATGATCAAATTAGCCTTATACATTTTCATGCATTAATGCATGTGAGAAGGTATATCTTCATCGTTATAAAGGTAATTTAATCCAAAAAAATTATTTGACTTGCAATAAATCAGTTTTAAGTAATTCAAGGGTAAATGTTATTTTCATTCAATTTTTTTGTTAATATCAACAAATTCAGTTAATTTTGACTAATAAGAGACATGCTTGTTAGACAGAAACAAACCTCAAAGGTGTTAAATATAATTCTTCAAAAAAAAAAAAAAATATTACGTATAATTACACCAAATCTAATAAGAAGGGAGTGAAATTATCCTACTAAATTTTAAAACATTTCTTCTAGCCGTCCGATTGTAGGGCCACGCATTTTGACAAAACTTTCTGTCTTCTTGACTGAGATCTACAATGTCGAAGACGTCACTTTGATGTAGCAACCTCACATTGGATGCGATTGAGTAAGCGAGTTGATGATTTGGTTGTACGTAGTTTTATCACTGAATCTCATTTTAAGTGTTTTTAAATGAATTTTTAATTTATACTTGATATTTTAGTGTAAAAAAAAAAATATATTTGGATGAAATTGTTTTGAGTTTATTTACCATAAATATAAAAATGACAATATATTTGGATGGATTGATTTTAATGTTTTCATGATGTAATAAAATAAAAACGTGTTGAGTATTTTCACGATGTAAAAAGATAAAAACATGTTGAATTTTAATTTTATAGATTGAACATTCTTAAAAAACCATAATTTACTAGTTATCAGAAATTAGAGATATATCATGCTTTTTTTTTTTTTTTTTTTTTTTTTTTGAAACCGAATGAAAATATATAAGCTACGTGGGATGGATTTCAACCCATATTGCCACTACTCCTGCATAAGGGGGACAACCCAATGGTGAGGGTGCAAGACTTGTATATAGGAAGTGTCGTGTTGAGACCTTGAATGTGTGCGCGTGCGTGAGTAATGAATAAACAGACTGTAACTGTTTTTGCCACTGGGGAGAAACTGTCGAAATAATCCACACCCTCAACTTGGGTGTAACCCTTGGCGACAAGCCTGGCCTTATACCTATCAATAAAGCCGTCTTGTTTCAGTTTAACTTTGTAAACCCATCGAGAACTAATACTTTCTTTCCTGCTAGCAGCTCAATTAAATCCTAAGTACCATTTTTCTCAAGCCCTTCAAGCTCCTTGGCCATAGCCTCTTGCTAGTGCACATGTTGGTTTGCCTCTGAAAATGACTTAGGGTTATGAAAAGCTTCAACTGTGCCAAGAAAGACAAGTGTGCAGAGCTAAAAGAATGAACGTCACAATGATGTGGAGATAAGGTAGAATGGTTGTAGATATAATCTTGGAGCCAAAGAGGTTGAGTAATATGCCTATGGGAATGTCTAACTGCAGGACTAGGGGGAGTGGGAGCTGATATAGAAGGTTCAATAGGTGGATTAGTAGTAGTAGTAGGTGAAGGTGTAGGAGCATGTGAGTTCATAGGAGGAGCATGAGTGGGATGGGATCTGCAATAGCTGTAGGTAAATAGGAAGTAGGTATTGCAGAACATTAGCTAAAGGAAAAACATCGTCATTAAATAGAACATCTCTAGAAGTAAAAATAATCTTATTGTCCTGGTGATAGAGCTTATATCCTTTATGGTTTTGTCTGTATCCGATGAAAATACAATTGAAAGCACTAGGATCAAAATTGTCTTTATTGGGATTGACATTGGTTGCATAACAAAGACAACCAAAGATTCTAATGTGATCAAGGGATGGTTTTTATGGTGAAGGATTTCATAAGGTGACTGCCAGTGTAAGTTTGAGGAAGGAAGACAATTAATGAGATATGCTGCAGTAAGCACATATTCAACCCAGAACTGTTTAGGAAGATAGGTTTGGTGACGAAGAGGTCTGGCTGTGTTGAGAACGTGTTTTGTGTTTTTTCAACAATACCGTTTTGTTGAGGGGTATGAGGACAATAACATTGGTGTTGTATGCCCACGGACTGAAAGAGAGTGTAGCAGTTAGTGTTAACAAATTCAGACCTATTATCTGACCTAATGATTCTAACTTGGGAGTGAAATTGAGTTTGCATAGAAATGAGGAACGAAGACAACTTAGAGTAGACTTGTGTTTTGTTTTGTAGAAGGAAGACCAGACTGCTCTACTAAAGTCATCTACAACAGTGAGAAAGTAATGACAATTGGTTATAGTTGGAGTTTTATATGGTCCTCATACATCCACATGAAGTAGCTAAAAAATATAACTACTTCGTATATCATGAGTAGAAAAAGGTAAAAGCTGCTGCTTGGAAATATGACAAACATCACATGAAGCCTACTATTATGGAGATTTTATTGAGTGTACATGTTGAAGTACAGGGAATGAGGGATGTCTAAGGCATTTTTGCCACATCCAAGAACTATCTGCTTCATTAGACATATTACAGTGTAAGGAATGTGAAGGTACAGAACTCTGTTCAATGTTTAAAGGATCAAATGAGGTTTTATCAATGATGTATAGCCCTCCTAAGACCTTACCACAACTAGGCTTTCCTTAGTCTTCAGGGTTTGTAATGTGGTGTGGAATGAATAGAAACAAATTAGAAGCACACAACTTCTGAACAAAAGGAAGGTTGTATTTAAAGGCAAGTAAACATTGGTAATGATAAGATCATTTGAAAAAGGTATGTTTCCAATGAATTGTACTGGTTGTGAAGATCCATCAGGTAAGTGAACTAATGATCTGTGTGAAGGGGAATGATGATGTATAAGAAGAGAATGATCTGCACATATGTGATTAGTGGCACCTGTGTCAACAATCCATGAACCAAAATCAGTCACAGAAGAAATTTGTAAGGCACTGATACCTGCGAAGTCATCTCCCTGAGCAAAATTAACGTGCAGTGGATCCTATTGGGCTGCAGCTGGTAGTATCCCTTTCATGACTTTTAGTAATTCATTCACTTGTTTCATCGCCTCTCCAAAATCAACTGCAGATTCTCCTTCACTATTCTTTCTGCACTTGTCACATTGAATCCCTTAGTTGTTCCTCCTTCCCTTCATTTTTGGTCTTTCAAATTTTTGTACCAATCTAGAACACATACAATTTAAAACATGTATCTTTGGTATGTCCCATCTTACCACAATTTGAGCATGTCTGTGTTCTCTTATCAACTGACCCTCTTCCCTTGAAATTTCCTTTATCTGCATACTGTATTTGCTGTTGCACATCTCTGCATTGGCCAAAATTTCCTCTATTATCATTCCATTTACTATGTAAGGCAACACCTTCAGAGCTTTTAGTGGTTTGTAGATTCACCAATCTCTGTCTCTCAACTCGAAGAACCATCGAGTATGCTTTATTCACGGTGGGAAAAGGATCCATGACAAGAATTTGACTGCAGATATTGTCATAGCAATCGTCTAAACCCATCAACAATTGTACTAGTTTAGTCAAATTGTCCTCTCAGCTGTGATTCTTGTGAAACCACAAGCACACAAACCACAAGTGTATGTTTTCGTTGGCATAAGGCACTCCAATTCATCCCATAATGTTGTTAAGCTATTGAAGTACTCAACAACATTTTGCATTCTTTGTGTCATTGAAGCAATGACGCGTTGTAATTGATATACTAAGAGACCGTTATTCTCCCCGTATCTTTCCTCAAGATCCAACCAAAGCTGTCTTGATGACTTCGTGTGTAAGAATGCCTTGGAGATCTTCATAGTGATAGCATTAAGGATCCATGAAGTCACCATTGGGTCTAATGGGATCCAAGTCTCATAGGTGTTAGAGGTCTTGTCTGGTATAGCAAATGTGCCATCGATGAAACGCAATTTCATCTTAGCATGTAAAGCAATCACAATTGACCTTCTCCAGGCCCAAAAATATGTTCCGTCGAACGGGGCACTGACTAGGACCATTCCTGGATGATCTTCTCCACGGAGATGTAGAAATTCTGGTATTTTTATTTCTCGTCTGCTACCAGTATTGGCAGTAGCTGTATTTCCATGGTTTCCACCTTTGGTCGCCATGATCAGAGTGAGCAAGTATGTATACTGTGAACTTGTGCATCTAGAGACCTTCAAGTGAAGGCTCTGATACCATGAAGCAAAAATGAAATATTTGCCATTGACTAAAATTGGAGAGAAGATTGTGTATGAAAAATGAATTTCATTCAAGGAAGAAAATCAATAGAAGAACAGTACACTGCGTAACTTAAATACAGAGGTGAAAAGAAGATGAACTGAATAAATCCTACTAACCAATTTCTAATTAATACCCAACTGCTGATGCTAACTAAAGCATGTTACAACTAATAAAGGTGTATTTACAAAGGAGCGTTTTATGTATAGAGGAAAGAGCGTCATTTACAGAAGCTGTGAGTAAGGACAAAACATGTGAATGTGAAGTGCGATCTGCTCTGTTGTGTGTTGTCTCCAAATTGAACGTAGCTTGAAGATGAATTGGCTTAATGATGGATTCAATATTGTAACAATGATAGAATTAGAATATCAAATCCAAAAGTTGTTTACTTTTTTTCTTTTATTGTTTAATTAATTATATATTCAAATTTCTTACTTATTGTATATTAAAGAATAAGTATGTTAAAAAAAATGAATTGATGAAAATTAAAATTGTATATTAAAAAAATATTGAAAAAAAATCAAAAAATAACAAAAAGAAGCTGTGGGCAGAAGCTGAAACAACTCCTAATTTAGAAAATTAAGCATAAGCTTCTATTTTACAAAATTAATGAAGGTTATTTAAAAAAAAGAATTGGGTACCCAATTAAAATCGAGTCGGAATTGAGTAGCTATTTTAATTGCTCAAAGTTTGAGTAATCGATCCAACTACCCGATTTTATTACCCGACTCATTGTCCACCCCTAAGTCTACATGATACAAAAACCATGCTAAAGGAAGAGGCGGCGGAGTCATTTGATGGCCCTCACGAGACCCAAATTCACGGAGCCCATTCGGCCGAGGAGTTATAATTAAAAGCCCAACTGCTAGTTTATGTGAATGCTTTCATGATGTTAAATAAATAGAGGAGTTCCTTAAAAAAAAAAAAATAAATAGAGGAGTTAGGAGAACTGTAGGTAGGTGTACACGTAGACTCCCACCCCCAACAACCTAGTACTAGTGTGTTATGGCAGCAGCCTATTTGGAATTTTGGGTCACGAAAATGGAACGGAAAAGGCAGAAAAAGTTGGCCAAAAAATTACTCTTTCTCCCTCAAGTTTATGTGCACTTCAAATATCAGTTTCTTAGGAAAACATCTCAACATTTTGGTGCTATCATTGTCAATTGTCATCCTCACCTCCACCACCATGCAAACCCTCCTTTTATGGCAAAGCTAGAAATTTGGTTTAATCCTATAAAATTTTTAATTAATAGGTGCTTTGGCATTTTTTCTCTTGAAAATTTGTATGAATTGAAAACTTTTAAATTTTAATTTTAGTTCTTCTATTCGCTGTAGGTACAGTACCATACTGTTTGCTTTGGCTTTATAAATTCACCTATCTGTCTTACTACTAGTTGAGAGTCTTTATAAACCATGCGCCATTCTCATGCCTAGAGAAACTTCATTTTCCATTGGTGTTAATTGATATGCTTGTGCCTAAGGCCTAGATGAGTTTCTCTTAGCCTAATTATTTATTTATTATATAAAAAAATTATAAAATTAATATTTAGTTAAATATGTTAACAAAATTATGTCGAGTCGTGGTTAGCAACCATGACTCGACACGGAAAAATATTTTTTTTAAATATTAAATGCCCACAATTTGAGCAAATTATTTTTTTTTTTTAAAATACAGTCTGAGTTGTAGTTTGAAAAAAAAAAATTTGCTCTTCTTTCAAGGCTCCAGCCTCCTTGACAAAGGAGGCCGGTCAACCATTTTTTTTTGTATATTACATATATTATATATATATATATATATATATATATATATATATATATAGTTATTTATCTCGATATATAACATAATAATTAATTTAAATAAATATATTAATATAAAAATGATAATTTAATTGCAATAACTCACATAAAGTGAGATAAAGTAAAACAAAATTTTAACTATATTAATTAATTACATATTTGTATCAATTGCTTGTTTTTTTTTAATTAATAAATTTTAACATTGATTATAATTAGAAAAATATATAAATTTATAATCAAATAATTATAATATATAATATTAATAATAATATATATGATGCGTGTGATTTTAGTATGGGTCCAACGGTCTTGGACTGGGATACTGGATCTGGGCCAACATAAAAAAATAACTTGAGGAACGGAACCTACAAAATATATTATTAGCACTCCGACGCCCAAGTTAGTATCGATTTGAGAGAATTAATCGTAGTAAATTAATCAAAATGGTGAAATAAATTATGATGAACGAATCTATGAGTGCAATCGTGTTTAGAGAGCAGTTTGAGAGAAAAATAGAGGGATGATAGCAAGAATTTGAGAGTAGAGGGTGTCCCCCGCCTGAGGGACTTGACCTGTATTTACAGGGGGGTGTCTCCTCGAAGTGGAACTCTTCTATCAGTCTTTATTATCGATAAAAACGGATAATGATTGTTAGGATGAGCTTTAATTGGATCTTTATCCTTAATTAGTTGTTGTTGCAGCCCTATTTTTGTGTGAAAAGGGATTCTCCACTAAGGGGGGCTCCTTGTCAGACAAGGAGTCCTTCTACTCAAGGAGTTCAGGCTGTTGGGGGCTCCTCCCTGTATTCCAGCTCTTACTAAGGCAAATTTTGCAGTTTAACTGGATGCCATGTAGGAAATGCTTAGGCATGGTTGGTTTATGTGGATGCCATGTGGGGGGTGCCTTGTATTGGGCCTTGAATCCGCCATGCACTAGTGGGTTTTCTCGTTGGGCCTCCTTCATGGGGTTGTGTGTTTCCTTCTTGTTGTAATATTATGGACCTTGTTGGTTCGACGTGGGCCTTTCATTTCCTCTTGGGCCAATTCTTCTTGGGCCGTATGCATCATTCAGTCCCCCGCACTCTAAGGAGGATGAGCATTTTCAATTTATTCTCAGAGTAGGAGTCCTCTTTATATTGGAGTTAGGGGATGTCGTCTACATTTGTAGTACGAGGCCTCCTTATCTCTTTTCGTACTTGCCCATTTTCCCGCATTTTGTCTTCATAGGGTTTTGTGCTCTGATGCATACCTGCAAGAAAATGACGGCTAGAGCTAGCTGTCATTATAGCCTTGGTTAGGGAGGGGAAAGGTTTTGATAACCCCCCCTCTCCACAAGCGGTTGTGCTTTGGTAACCATCCAATCGTGGGTAGTCTTTGGGTGGACATGGGTTTAACTTCCAAGCTACGATGCCCTTCTCTCTTCATCTTCTTCCTCTCTATTCCTTTTGAAGAACCAACACTCCGTCTTTCAAGATTTTATAACTACTCCCTCTATTTTTTCTTTGAAGCCCTCTATTCTTTTCTTTGAAACCCTCTCTTTCTTGTTTTCTAGTTATGGCTTCTTCAGACTAGTCCGTCCATTTTGTAAGAGAGAGTCATCCCGACGAGGATCCCTTCGAAGTTACATCGAGAGGGACGAGCCTTCATTCTGCCGGTCCTTCGAGCGGCCGGAGGAGAAGTCGGCGGCAAGCGGCAGTTGCTTTCCGTCGTTTGTTGTATGAGGAAGACGAGATAGGGGGTGATGGGGAAGAGGCTTCCTCCCCTAGCGAATGAGAGAAGCTAGTTAAAGAGGATGTGATGGAGCCACCCCGTTTTAGGGTGGATTGGGGGCCTTCCAATTTGAAAACCCCCGCTATTGATCAACTGAGGAGAGAGTTCTACATCCCTAATTCTATGATTATTTATACTCCTGGTTTAGGTCGTCCCCATATTGCCCTGGATAATTGTTTGCCTTTTGTTGCTGCCCAATTGCGAGCGAGTTTGCGTTTTCCCATCCCTTCCTTCTATTCTAGTGTAGCTCGTCTCTATCAAGTGCCCTTGAACCAGCTAGTTTCGAATTCTTTAGCATAATGGCTAGTTTTTTCATAATTTTTCATTTTAATGAGCATCCAGTTTCTGCTAATATATTTGCCTAGTGTTATCGTTTAAAGCGTGCTGAGCCCGGGTTCTTCCTTTTCACCCCACGCCCTGGGGTGTCTTTTTGCCTACCCCCAACCCTCCAAAGAATTGGAAGAAAAGCTTTTTATTTGCGTTATACTCCTGGTCTTGGGGCTTCCCTAACCGCTGGATTGAGGAGGCGCCATCCTCTGTGACTGTTGGGGAGAGGACTGCCTCCTTGTCTTATTTCTTGGAAATCTTAACTGAAAAACCATATGATTATCGTTCTTTGATTGATGAAAGGCTGTTATGGCATTTTGGCTTGAGTCCCAAGGTGGAACCCTTGGGGGACTCCAATTTTCTTTTTTGTGTTTAACTGTTTTATCAACTCTATACTGTACTAAAATTATCCTTTCTTCTGGGCAGGTAACATCATGTTCAGCAAATATTTCCGTGATTATGCCACTAGGAATCGTGGTGAGAGGACTCCTCCTTCTCGATCACCTACGGGGATGCCGACTTCAACTAGTTCAAAGGGAAAGAGACCGACCTCTCCATCCCGGGAGTCACTCCAGGAGGTCCTGCCAAGAGGACAAGGGCGAGTTTGTTAGGTACTCCTCCTACAGGGTTCTCTAGGCCACCATCAACACCAGCTCCTCCTCATTCTTCTAAAGAAGAGAGGGGGGTTCTCTCTAAGCCTTCCCACATATTTTCAAACAGTTTATACTCTCGTCAAGCCTTCAATCAGGAGAAGGATGAGGGCTCTTCCTTGGCGCTTACGTTGATGAAGGGCGTGGTGACTCTTGAGAATAGGCGTTTCCCTGCTCATTGGCCAAGGGAGGATCTTGAGAAACTTGCCTCTTTACATATGATGAAGGTAATCTCTGTATTTTGGTGATTATTTTTAGGTGAATTTGTCTTAATAATCGCCTTGTTCTGTGTTTTCTGCCCCTAGGCGGTTTTTGCTTGCGACACCCTCTTTTCCCAATCCCAAGGGTCCTCCCCCATACCCCAAAGTGATGCTTAGAGGCGGAAATTGGAAGACGAAGTAGAGTGCCTGGGGGTTGAAAATGCCCAATTAAAGGCGGTTAAGAAGGAAATCAACAACAAGTGGAACAGATGGAAAAGGAGCTGAAACGCATGAGCAAGGAAATTGTCGGCCACGAGGAGGCCTTCCGGAAGGCTGTCGAGAAGGCCACGTTGGATTTTCGCCATACAAATGAAGGCCGTAATTTCTTGGAGGGTTATTGGGTCAGTTGTGTTGATGGGTTTAAAAAATCTGATGAATATCAAAAAGAGGTGGCAAAAATGGCGATACCTTTCTTGGAGTGCGGTTTTAAGGCTTGCAAAGAGCAATTCTTGGCTCAGTGATATCCCCCTGTTGGGAAAGAACCTCCTTCCTGGACAGCGGTGGCCATGGTCAATGCCTCAAATCCTTTTGCCAGTCCTCCAACGCCGACGGAAGGCGGCCTCTCTCTCGAGTCAGGTAACTTCCTTTTTTATTGAGTACCTTTGCATCTTACATATGGCTAACTTCGAGAGATTTCTTGCAAAAGAGGATTTAGATAGCCTTTTAGGAGAGGTCGAGGCGGAGGTAAGGTGTCCCCCTTGAAGCAGCAATTGGTCCTATAAAGGGGGACTTCCCAGGTGAAGGAGGCTTTGTGTCTAAGGGAGGAGGTACCCCTATCGAAGTTACCAAGGAGGCTTCTGACCCCCCTGCCGATATCCCTACTAGGATTCCCGTTGATGCTCTCAAGGAGTCGATTAAGGCAGAAGAGCCCACATGTGGGGAGAGAAAATGAGATGTTTACTTAACCCCTGCTCCTAGATTACTCGAACAATTTCATTTTTGCTATTTCCCTCGCGGTGGATGAGAATGAGATAATTTCTTTTCTTTTTTGCTTTTGTTGAATGCTTCAACTAACTTCTCCCCTGGCCATGTTTTAGGCTGGAGGCTTTGTTGTTATGATATTTCTCTTTTCACCTGATATTGTAGTTGGTATTTTGCATTTTTCTGCATATAGTGAGGGATGCCCCTCGTGATTGGGGTAATCCTATCCTGCATGATGATCTTGAGAGGGCAAGGTTAATTTTTACATTATAGTGTGAAATGTATATGTATATGTTTGTAAGAGGTGTGAAGAGATGTTCGAGGGCTTCGGGACGGGAACCCGTGGGCCCTTTTGATTGGCGGATGCCTGTATAGTTTTTACCAGCGCTTACACATATGACGATTTTTGCCTTTTGTTATTGTGATGCTTGCAACAGGGATAAAATAGAAAAAACAACATACCTTTGTAAGGGGATACCCCCAACCCACGGGATGTGTCCCCCTGGGGATCTTATTTCTAGAAGGAGGCGTCCTTTGGGAGAACTAGTATAGTGGATGTCCTTGAGGAAGTTATTTGTTTAAGGTGGGTGTCCTTCTAGAGGACTGATGCAATGAAGATGGCATCCTTCTAGGGTACGCTATCGTTTTGAATGAGGCGTCCTTCTGGGAGAGTCTCTCTTGATCTTCTAGTTCGTAGGCCTCTCGTCCAATTATTCCTTTAATTTTATAAGATCATTCCCAAGTAGGATCTAATTTTTCCACTGGTTTTAAGGTATCCACTCTTCGCAAGACTAAGTCTCCAACTTGGAAACTTTGAGTTTTCACCCTTTTATTGTGTGCATGAATCACGGTATTCTTGTATTTCTATATGCGAATAAAAGATTTTACCCTGCGTTTTTCGATGAGATCCAAATTTTCCTTCAAGAGTGTTGTGTTACACTCTTCAGAAAAGTGCAAGATTCTATGAGAGGGCACCCCCAACTCAGCTGGGATGAGGGCTTCAGTTCCATAGACCAAAGAAAAGGGGTTTTCCCCTGTAGACCCTCGAGGGGTTGTTCTATATGCCCATAGGACATTTGTTTATTCTTCTCTCCAGTTCCCTCCGACTCGCTCTAGACTTCTTTTGATTCGTTGTACAAGGATGCGGTTGGTGACCTCCACCTGTCCGTTGGATTAGGGATGTGACACCGATGTGAATCTTTGTTTGCTATGCAGACCTTTACACCATTCTTGTATTCTTCGACTTTGGAATTGTCTACCATTGTCTGAGATTAGTTCTCGAGGTAGTCCAAAATGAAGATGAGGTTTTTCTATATGAACTTCATGACTTCTGCTTCTATGATAGGAGCAAGTGGCTCTGCTTCTACCCCACGTAGTGAAATAATCAATTGCCATCAACAGGATTTCCTCTGGCTGGGAGCCAGGGGAAAATGGCCTACGATGTCCATGCCCCATTGCTCGAATGAGAGAAGAATGTGCGAATGAAAGGGCCTACAGAGTATTGAGAGGCTCAGCAGGTTGGTGTATGAGAGAAGAATGTTTTTGACATTTTTTGCATTTGTCCGCCAATTATCGTGCATTTTGCTTCATTGTGGGCCAGAAGTAACCGGCTTGTAAGGCTTTGTTAGATAGTGCCCATATTCCGACATGTGCTCCACAGCATTCGCTCTGTATTTCTTTAAGAACATGTATTCCCTCTGATTGAGATAAACACCGGAGTAAGGGGTGTGTGAAGGATTTCTTGTAAAGGACCCCTCCCTGTAGTAGGAAACGAGTCGCTCAGATTTTAAGCCTGGTTGTCTCCCACCTGTTGGGAGGGAGGTGTCCCTCTTCCAGCCATCGAATCACGGGGGCCCTCCAATTTTCTATTGGAGAAATTACTTGTATGTTCAAAGGTAGGGATGTTCAACAAAAACGTGGAACTGCCCCAACCGATCGACCTAACCCAAACCGCACCACAATTAGCGGGCTAAGGGTGGGTTGGGTTGGTCTTGGGCTAGTTAAAAAAAGACCTCATTTTAGCAATCAAATTTTGATTTTTAATATAAACCGCATAGACCGCGTTCGACCGCGATGTTAATAATAATAAAAAATAAAAAGAAGAAGAAGAAGAAGAAGAAGAAGAAGAAAATGAAGAATATATTAGAATTCTTCATATGTTTATAAAAGTTTTGATTATGCATAAACTAATATTCAAGACAATAATAATAATTATGATATTTTTTATTGGCATTGTATAATATATATGCATAAATATGTAAATGAGATCAATTAATTCGTTAATTCTTGATTATTGGCAATCTTCTATATTTTTTACGCCATTGATAAAGACAAGAACTTGAAATAATATCATGATTTTATTACAATCTATTTTCATTATCATCTTATTTTATTTCAAATAATTTTTGTTTAATATTTATATATTATTATAATAAGTTTTTTATATAATTAATTCAAAATAATATTTTTTTCATAACCTTATTTATAAAAAAATTGATAATTTTTTTTATATTTATTTGTATTCTTTTAAAATAAACATATAACCATGTATAAGTATTTATTTTTTACACATTGTAATTGATATATATATTTTTATAATTAGCACTACAGGAAAATGCATTTATGTAGACAAAATAATTGTAATAAAAGCATAAGCTGTCACAAAATACTAATATAATTTTATATGTGATTGATTTTATACTAAAGACCGCAAAAACCGCCTTTTCCAATTCAATTAGACCGCAAAGTGCGATTTTTATGATTGTTGGGTCGGGCTTGGATAGAGCTTTTCAAAGACCGCAAATATTGGGTTGGACCAAAAATTACCAAAACTGCCCCAATCTGCACCGCGTACGCTCCTATTCAAAGGAGCTCTCGGCTAGGGGAGGTGTTGTATGGTTATATGCCAAATTCTGCAGTCTTCCAAGGTGCTAGCAAGCTTAGAAAAGCAATATGCTTTAACGTTTTCTTCTTTTGGAATTTGGATCAATTGGAAACTTTTGAATCCCGTTGTCAGTTCTGCTATTTGTTGCAAGTAGCTTATCATATTTTCTTCCTTGGCCTCGTATGTGCCTTATACTGGTTTGACTATCAACTGGGAGTCTAAGTAAGCCACTAGGTGTCTGACTCTTACATCGTGGGCCATCCTCATGCCTATTACCATTGCCTCGTATTCAGCTTCATTATTGGAGGTTTTAAATCCAAACTTGATAGCAAATTCTAAATATTCTTTATGGGGCGAAGTGATGACTACGCCTTCACCACTACCTTGAGTTGTGGAAGATCCATCCACATGCAGTAGCCACTTTTCAACCTTGGAGGCTTCCTCCATGGGTGTTCCCATCATTTCTGATATGAAATCAGCTAGAGCTTGAGCTTTGATAGTTGTGCGTGGAAGGTACGAGATATCGTACTCGCTTAATTCTATCACTCATTTCACCAATTATCCTGAAGTATCCAGCTTTCCCAAAGTTTGCTTCAAAGGCATGTTCGTCTTTACCCCTATGGGGTGCGACAGGAAATAAGGCCGCAATCATCTTATTGTGATTACCAATGCTAGAGTCATTTTCTCGATAGGAGTGTACCGTTCTTCTGCTCCATTAAGTACTTTACTAATATAGTAAATTGGCATTTGCTTTCCTCCCTCTTCACAAATGAGTACAGAGCTAACAGCTTGGGGGTGGTTGAGAAATACAAGTAGAGGGTATCCCCCTGGATCGGTTTCACCAGTAGAGGGAGTCCTGCTAAATACTTTTTGAGTTCTTCGAATGCTCGTTGGGCGGAGGTATCCCACTTGAACTGTTTTGCTTTTCGCAGTACCTTGAAGAAAGGTAGACTTTTTTCTTCCGCTTTAGAGATAAAACGACTGAGTACAGGTATCTTTCCGGTCAGCTTTTGTACTTCATTGGCATTGGCTTGAGCTTTCATGTCTAGTATAGCTTTGATCTTGAGGGGGTTGGCCTCAATCCCTCTTTAGGTAACCAAATCTGAGGATGGCCCTCCTTGTATTCCAAACGCGCATTTTCCTGGATTAACTTTTAGTCGATAATTCCTTAAGACGAAAAATGTCTCCTCTAGGTCTGTGAGCCAATTCTAGTGGTTTTCTCTGGATCTTCGGGTACAAGTTCAATGTTCAGCAATTCTTCAGCAGGTTGTACCTTGGGAGGTGCCCCCTCGGCTCCCTTAGCCTCCTCCACCCATTCATCGTCTTTTACCCGCTTTTTGGGGGGTGCCTCCTTACTTGCCTCTTCTTTATTTACCTTTTGCCCTTTACGCACAGCCTTCACATAGCATTTACGTGACTGGAGGGGTCTCCCATGCCTCCAATTGTCGGAAACTTGATCTTCATGTGGTAAGTGGAGATCATTGTTTGGAAAGTATTAAGAGTGGGTCTCCTTAGGATAGCGTTATAGGCGAACGGTGCGTCTACCTCCAAGAATTTCAAAAGACATGTCCTTCGGGTGGATCCGGTCCCTAGGGTTAGTGGGAGAGGGATCATGCCTTATAGATGTACTACTTCTCTTGCGAAACCGTACAGGGAGGTGTTCACCTTTTCCAAGGGGGTGTCCCCTAGCTGCATTTGGTTGTAGGCATCTCGAAATAATATGTCAGCCGAACTTCCTGAATCTATGAAGATGCGTCCCACTTCATAGTTGGCTTGCAGTGCTAAAATGACTAGAGCATCGTTGTGGGTTTTGGGTCCTGACCTTTCTGCCTGACCGAACTGGATGAAAGGGGTATCTTCCGTCGCTTCTACATCCAGCACTTCCTTTACTGTCACGTCATGCGCTTCTCTTACTCGTGATTTTCTGGGACGGTGAGAATCACCTCCATTTGGACCTCTTGCAATCATTCATATGACCCCTTTGCGAGGAGGTTCACTGGTATCATCTTTCTCACCAAGTATAATTTTGTGTGCTTCTTTGGGGAAGACTTCGGGGTTGAAGGTTTTTGCCTCATTTCCTTTGTCAGTTTCTTGTTTTTGGTACGACCATGTTCCTCGGGCTTTTTCCCAACATACGTACTCTTGCAAATATCCATTTTAGATAAACCTTTCAATCTTATTCTTGAGATGTCGGCATTCTTCAGTAGTATGACAGTAGTGATTGTAGAAACGACAGAATTTGTCAGACCGGGTCGTTGGGGCTATCCTTCCATGACTTGGGGCGAGTCAACATGGCTTTTCCTTTTATAGCCATGAGGGCTTGAGTGATGGGCACGGTCAATGAGGTGTATCCGACGTTCACCTTTGGGAAGGGGGTTTCTTGTCCCGAGAATCGATTCGGGGTTTCTTGGTGGGGGCCTCCTCCTTCGGGACCTTCCTTTTTTCTCCATGACTTTCCTTCTTAGCAGCTTGGGCATCCTCCATGTTAATGTAATTGGCGGCGCGAGCTAAGAGGGCATCGCATTTGGAGATGAGCTTCTTGGCCAAGGACTTGAAGAAGTCCCTATCCAAAAGTCCTTGGGAGAATGCGTTTGCTTTCACTTCTTGAGTGGCAGAAGGCACCTTCAATGCAGCATCATTGAATCTTTTCAAGTACTCTTTTAGTGGTGCGTTCTCCTTCTGTTGAACTGCAAAGAGACTGAGCTTTGTTTTCTTCTACTGCTAGTGAATTGGTGCAAGAAGAGGGATCGGAATTCTTGAAAATTCCCTATCGCCCCCGTAGGTAACTGGTTGAACCACTATTGAGCGGCCCTAGCAAAGGTGGTCACGAAGACACGACACTTGATACCGTGTGTGTATCTGTGTAAAAGGGCCGCATTCTCAAAACATGAGAGATACTCTTTAGGATTAGTCGTGCCGTCATATTCGGCAATGGCAGGGATGCGGCAATTCGCTGGAAGTTCATCTGCCATCACGACTTCGGTGAAGGGGACTCCTTGTCGCTCATCTTTGAGGGGCCCTACATTCTGGTATTGGATGTCCTGGAAGCCCTTTTGAAGGCACTCCAGTCTTGCGAGCCACTACGGGGGGACCTCCTGCTGGGTTGGTTGAGCGGGTCCATGTCTTGCAGCTGCGGGAGGCGTACGTACAAGGACACCTTCTTCCGCTTCTTCTTCAAGGACATCCACACCAGAGGGAGTGGCTACACGAGCAGGTGCTAGCACTGCCACTTGTTCTAGTATTGCTGTCGAAACAATCTGTTGAATAGCTCCTAGCAGGGCTGGAGATATTTCTTTCATAGAGGTATCCGAGGAAGTGCTATGTCGTGGGGGATTAGCCATGGTACCGACAGTTCTAGGAGGTGGGGGCACTGGTGCCAGCGGAGCTAGGGGTTCCCCCTTCAATCGAAGTTGGGAGTGCCCCGGTGACCACCTGCAAAGCCTGGGAATTGTTGGCAGTTCCCACAGCTTTCTACTTGCTCGTGACATTACTCGGAGTCTCCATTAAAACTCATGTCTTGAACTTTGTATTTCCCACAAATGGCGCCAATTGATGCGTGCAATTTTAACAGGGGTCCAACGGTCTTGGACTGGGATGCTGGATCTGGGCCAACAAAAAAAATAACTTGAGGAACAAAACCTGCAAAATAAACTATTAGCACTCGGACGCCCAAGTTAGTATCTATTTGAGAGAGATTAATCATACAAAATAAGTCAAAATCATGAAATAAATTATGATGAACAAATCTGTGAGTGCAATCGTGTTTAGAGAGTAGTTTGAGAGAAAAATAGCAGGATGATAGCAAGAATTCGAGAGTAGAGGGCGTCCCTCGCCTGAGGGACTTGACCTGTTTTAGGGGGTGTCTCCTCGAAGTGGGACTTTTTTATCAGTCTTTATTCTCGACAAAAATGGATATGGATTGTTAAGATGAGCTTTAATTTGATCTTTATTCTGAATTAGTTGTTGCATCCTTATTTTCGTGTAAAAAGGGATTCTCCACCGAGGGGAACTCCTTGTCCGACAAGGAGTTCAGGCTATTGGGGGCTCCTCCCTGTACTCCAGCTCTTACTATGGCAAATTTTGCAGTTTACATGGGTGCTACGTAGGAGGTGCTTAGGCATGGTTGGTCTATGTGGACGCCACGTGGGGGTGCCTTGTATTGGGCCTTGAATCCACCATGGACAAGTGGGCTTTCTCGTTGGGCCTCTTTCATGGGTTGTTTCCTTCTTGTTGTAATGTTATAGGCCTTGTTGGTTCGACGTGTGCCTTACATTTCCTCTTGGGCCAATTCTTCTTGGGCCGTACGCATTAATATATTATATTTAAAAAATTACACATAATAACCATAATTAATTTATATCAATGTATCAGCGCGGGATCTCCTTATAGTGAATAAGTTGAAATTATATCATAAGTTTGAATTATCAATAAGTAAAGGCCGGTGTCAGCCTATCAACTGGCGCGCGTCAGCCTAATTTATATATAATAATACTATATGGGTATTTGTCTCACTTTATAAAAATTATTGTAATTTAATTATTGTTGTTATATTGATGTATTTGATGAATTTAATTATTATTTTGTATATTGGGATAAGTAATTAGAAGTTATATACCGCTATTATAATTATTATAATATTTGTAATTATTGTGTTACATATGATCCAAGGGGTTTGGACCCAGTATATATTTTAGAGAGGCCCACGACTCTAGGAAGGAGAGGCCCAAGACTGTCCCTACTAGCCTAACAGCACGTATGAAGAAGAAGGCCTAATTGCCCGCCAGCCCAGTCCAAGGGCACGATTCTAATAGATGTCAACCCACTGCAAGCCGTCCACGTAAAGTGTCCACCTAAGCCGCCACCTAGGATTACTTATCTTACTTGGAAGACACGGGACAGGGAGAGCCCCTCAGCACCCGGACTCCAAGGCAAAGAAGAACTCCTATTACATCAAGGAATGTCCAGAGAGCCCTCGAACACAAGGACTCCCTTTCCCAGCGGGAACTTGCATTACAAGCATATCTATAAACGATCAAGGGATAAGATCATACAAGCATCTTATCTTAACCACTCCTATCCACTCGACCCAAAATCCTCGGACCGTGCAGACCCCCACCTGAGGGGGACACTTCCTCTATATATACAGGTTTTGTCCCAAACATGTGGACTCTCTTCTCTATCGAATATTCTGCTCTCATAATTGCTATCCTACATTTTCTTTGCACTCTCCATATGATTTATCTCAGGAAATTAATTATCTTATCAAGATTCTTCATCTCAATTCAATTTCTTTCAATTGTTTCCTCTTTAAATCAATACTAACTTGAGCGTCGGAGTGCTAACCCGTTGTTTTCCAGGTTCTATCTCCTAAGCTCATCTTTCTCGTGGCCCCGGCCTGGATCACAAGTTCAAGCTCGTTGGACCCATGCTAGTTTTCCCTGTATCAATTGGCGCTATCTGTGGGAACATAGAGTTCGAGACACGAGTTTCAACAGAAGCCCCCAGTAACACCATGAACAAGCAGAAGGCCATCGATACCTCTGGCAAAACCCAGACTCTACAGGCGGTTACCGGGATCACCCTACTGCTATTACTAGAGCATCTACTCCTGCCACTTTGGTACCGACACCACCGCCCCCTAGGGTTGTAGGCCATACAGCTGATCCCTCATATCGCAGCACTTCATCGGACACCGCTACGGAGGAATTGTCCCCAGCTTTATTGGGAGCTATCTAGCAGATAGTCTCGGCGGCGATTCGAGAACAGGTGGCAGCACTGGCCCCGGATCATGTAGCAACACCATCGAACGAGTACCCATGCCCCCAGTAGATAGAGCAAGGGATTCCCCCCTTACCGCTTCAGGACGTCCCTTCACAGTGGTTAGCCTGCTTTGAATGTCTCCAGAAAGGCTTGCAAGACGTGCAATACTAGATTGGAGGAGCACCCGAAGATGAACGACAAGGTATCCCCTTCTCTGAAGCCGTGATAGCGGATGAACTTCCGGCAAACTAGAGCACCCCAACCATTATTGAATATAATGGCGCAACAGACCCTCAAGAGCATCTTTAGTGCTTCAAAAATGCAGCTCTCTTACATAGGTACACGGACGAGATCAAGTGCCACGTCTTCGTCACCACATTTTCCAGAGCCGCCTGGCAGTGGTTCAACCAACTGCTTATAGAAGCTATAAGAAGTTTCCAAGAGTTCTGATCTTTGTTCTTACATCAATTCGCCAGCAGTCGAAAACTCAAGAAAACAGAGCTTAGCCTATTTGCCCTACGCTAGAAGGATAATGAACCTCTAAAGGAATACCTGCAAAGATTTAACACCGCTTCACAGGAGGTGTTTTCTGCTACTTAAGAGGTTAAAGCCAGTGCCTTCTCACAGGGACTTCTAGACGGGGACTTCTTCAAGTCCCTAGCTAAGAAAACTATATCAAGGTTTGATGCCCTCTTAGCTAGAGCTGCCAAGTACATTAACATGGAAGACGCCCAAGCCGCTAAGAAGAGAGTCGTGGAGAGAAAAAAAAAGTGGCGAAGGAGGAAACCCCTTCCAAAAAGCCCCGAGTAGAGGTTCGGGACAAGAAGTCCCCCTTCTAGAGAGTGAACGCAATATACACTACACTAATTGTACCTATCACCCAGGCCCTTATGGTTGTCGAAGGAAAAGACCTATTGGTTCGACCAAATCATGGAGGGACGGTCCCCACTATCCCAAGTCTGATAAGTTTTGCAGTTTCCATAACAATTGTGACCATACTACTAAAGCATGTCGGCACCTCAAAAATGAAATCAAAAGGATTATCCAAAATGGATATTTACGAGAATATGTATGTCTGGAGAAGGCTCGAGGTACAAGACCCTATCAGAAGCAGGAAGACGACAAAGCAAAAGATGCGAATGCCCCCAGTCCAGACTCTTTTCCTAAATAAGGTGTCAAGCATGCTTCAAGCAACAGGGCCGAGGCCAATGATCCTCCTCATAAGGTAGTCATACGTATGATAGTAGGAGGACCGATCGGAGGAGACTCCCACCATGCTCGTAAGACACAAGTCAAGGAAGCACGTGATATATCTTTGAAGGAAGTGTAGTTGTCAGCGGTGCAGGTGTAGTTGTCACTTCTCCTCATGGAGAAGATTTGGAGTTCGCCGTCAAATTCGATTTCAAAGCCTCCAACAATGAAGTAGAATACAAAACCTTGTTGATAGGTATGAAAATGGCCCACGGAGCAAGAACCAGGCACCTGGTAGCCTACTCGGACTACCAGTTAGAAGTCAAGCAAGTAGAAGACACATATGAAGCTAAAGAGAAAACTATGATACAATATCTGCAGCAAATAGCCAAGATTAGAACAAGTTTTGAAAGTATTCAGCTTACACAAATCCCCAGGGAAGAGAATATCAAGGCTGACTGCCTCTCCAAGCTCTTCAGTTCTCTAGAAGACTACCGAACGAGGCACATTACCATACAATACCTCCTGGAGCCAAGGGCTCCTCTAGCAGTCCAAGCAATCTCCTCTGCTGAAGATTAGAGGACGCCTGTGGTTAAGCAGTTGGAAGAAGGATCCCTCTCGGACAACAGATAAGAAGCCGCCAGACTTAAAACGCGAGCTGTTCGTTTTCTGTTACAAGGAGGGGTCCTCTATATAAAATCTTACACACACCCCTACTTCGATGTTTTTCCTAGTAAGAGGGACTCCATGTCCTCAAAGAAATACATAGCAGATGTTGTGAAGCTCACGGGGAAACTTGGATACTAGCTAATAATGCTCTACGGGCAGGATATTTTTGGCCAACCATGAAGCAAGATGCAAAGCAGTTAGTGAATAAATGTAAACAGTGAAAAAACATTCATCCCTCATACACCAACCAGCAGAACCACTTACCACTATATTGTCACCATGTCCCTTCGCTCAATGGGGCATAGACATAGTAGGTTCTTTTCTTCTAGCCAAATTCATTTTAGTCGCAATCGATTATTTTACTAAGTGGGTGGAGACAGAACCCCTTGCTCGTATCACCGAAAGAGAAGTGATGAAATTTATATGGAAAAATACAATCTGTCGCTTTGGACTCCCTAGAGAAATAATCTCTGACAATGGTCAGTAATTTTTAAGGGCAACAAAATACAAGAATGGTGTGATGGATTACACATACAATAAAGGTTCACTTCCGTATCACAGTCATCAATCGTATTTTTAGTGCAAGGAATCAAAAGAAGATTAGAAAAAGTCAGTGAAAATTGGATAGAAGCATTAACTAGTGCTCTATGAGCTTACAGGAAACCTCTCGAGGGTCTACAGTGGGAAGCCCCTTCACCTTGGTTTACAGACGGAAGCCATCATCCCTACTGAGTTAGGGATGCCTTCTCATAAAATTATGCACTTTTCGAAACATCATAACACCCAACTCCTTAAAGAAAACCTGAATTTCATTGAAGAATTAAGGGAAAGGCATTTATTTGCACATAAAGGTATAAGAACACCATGATCAATGCCTATAACAAAAGAGTGAAAAGTCAAAATTTCCAAGTGGGGGACTTGGTATTACGTAGGATGGACATGTTAAAACCAGTAGAGAATTTGGACCTTAATTGGGAAGGACCTTATAAAGTTACGGGAATAATAGGTAAGGGAGCATATGAGCTAGAAGATCTTGAAGGACACCCCCTACCTCGCCCATGGAATATTCACAACCTCAAAAAATATTATGTATAGAGAGGGACGCCCTCTTCATCACCTGAGTCCTCCTAAAGGACACCCCTTAAATAACTTCTAGAGGGCAGCCCCCTCCTAAAGCTCTAATTAATCCTCCCGAAGGATGCTTTCTAAAATCCTCCCAAAGGATACCTTATGGTGTTGGGGACATCCCCTACAAAGGTAAAAAACTCTCATGTGAGTAAACCCTGTCAAAAATTCATACAGGCATCCATCACCGGACAGGGACTCCAAGTCCCTACCCAAAAGCCCTCATACGCCTTTTACTTATTTATAAATTAATTCTTCCTTTAAGAATGCAATATACAGGAACCACAAGTACAGAGACGCCCCTACAGAGAGGGCATCCCCCATAACAGGCCCTCCCTAGTCGAGACACAGATACCCTATTCATCAAACATCATGATGCCAACATGATGAAGATAAGAAGAGGTCAACATCACATCACGGCCCCTGGCCTAAAGCGTGGTCGGAGATAAAATAAAGAACATCATCCACAAGAAAAGTAAATTATCTTATCTCCATTCTTAATGGAGGAAAGAAAAGCAGAATTAGAAAAGGAATTTGTTCTTAGCCAAGGGAGGGGGTCATAGTACATCTCTTCCTTATCATCCCTACAAACGGAGCCTTTTTTTCTTTCAGCCTTGTCATCCGAGGGAGGAATAGGTGTGGAAACTGCAAGGAGTCCTTCATCAATAACCAAGGGAGCACCTCCTTCCTTGGGCTACTAAGCTCCTTCTTTTGGGATGTTCCTCACTATATCATTGGAGACTTCCCCTAAGACGCGATCTGAGGTCTCCTCTGCAAGACACACACCCAACATCAATATGATTTTCAAAATATTCACAAGTAAATAAAGAAACAGGAAGAGAACAGCCTGAGTTGAGGAGAGGATCACCGCCTGCAAGATCTAAAGCAAAAAGTTCGGGAACATTTTCCATAGCAGCTTCAAGGTCGAGGAAAGAAGGTTCCTCTCCGCTAGGAGGATACCCATTTGCCATAAATTGTTCTTTGCAAGCTGCAAAGCATGCTCAAAGTAAACACCAGCAATCTCAGCCAATTCGTCTTAATACTTGGAGGACTTCTTGTATGTCTCCAGGCGGTTGGCCAATACCACTCTAAATAGCGCTGGCCATCATCAATATCGGAAAAATCCAACTCCGACTTAGCTACAGCCTTTTTTAGGGTTCCCTCATGCCCGGCCACTTTTTTCCTTAACTTCTTCAACTCCTTGTCCTACTAATGGTTGCAGTTGATGACCTCCTTCTTTTCCTTCTTAAGTTTGGCAACATCAGCATTCAAGCGGCAATCATAGGGAATCCTCATTCCAAGTTTCCAACAAGGAACACAAGGCGACACTCATTTCCCCAATATCCACAGAGGGAGGGGTCTCCTCCACCCAACGATAAGGAAAACTCCAAGGGAATGAACACAGTACAAAAAAAAAGTTTCTTTTCCAGTTCTTAGCGGCATTAGGGGCTAGTAAAAAGGACACTGCAGAGCGGGGAGTAAAGAGGAAAAATCCCATCTCGGCACGCTTTAAGCAGAAGCACTGAGTGAAAATCTCGACAGTTATCGAGAAGCCATGAAAATGAAAAACCATAAAAAATAGCTAATATCCTAAAGTAGTTGGGCACTAACTGGTTCAAAGGAACCCAGAAAAAGCAGGCGACGTCAGAATAAAAAGGGGGTATGGAAAAATGCAGCCCTGACTTCGGCTGAGCAACAAAGAAAGCCAAATAATTGTCAGGAGGGATATGGGGACGACCAGACGAAGAAGAAGTATCAATAACAAAAGAAGGGAGGACATGAAATTCGAAAATCAGATGGTCAATATCAGGTTTTCAAGTTAGAGAACCCCGAGTTCATAGATGAATGGGTGGCCTTGCTCCTCCTCTTATCGAGAGAGGATCATTCTCCTTCGTCTCCCCGCCCTTCACTTTCCTCACCAGTATCGCCTATCTCCTCCCTCTCACCCATCTCTGCTCCCTTATCCCCCACATTTTCCTCATCTAATAGGCGATGCTCGGTCGCCGCCACCTGCCTTAAACTCCGTCTCCGACCTCATAGGGGAGAATGGGATCAGAACCCATCCTCTAGAAAATAGCCTCTGAAGGATCCTGGTCTGGAAGGACTTCTTTAATAAAACGGATGGATTCGTCCGATGAAGCTATGGAGGAGGTCATGGAAAAGAAAAAGAGAAAAACAAATTCTCAAGAAAGAACAGAAGAAGAGCAAGAATACTTACAATGATAAAAACGCAGCCTTCAGTCCTTCAAGAAATTGGGAAAAGAAAAATGGAGAGAAGAAGTTATTTGCTTAAAGACGTGGGAGAGGTTGTGGCCCACGTTTATCCACATAACCGTCCCCAATTGGATGGTTGCATGCCACGTCGCACAAAGAGGAGGAAGAAAGGAGGACGGTTGCCATAAGTTACCCTAGTTCCGGCAATCATGATGCCTAGGCGTTGACTTAGTCATCATGTCACTAACAAAGTAGCCAGGCGCAAAGCCCCGAATTTTTAAAAAAGAGGACAAGACAAAGGCGAGGAAAAGCATAGTGGGAGAAGAAAAACGCCCCGAACCCCTACATCAGGGGACTATCCTCTCAAGAGGAACAAGGACTCCTACTCTAAGAAGGAGATAGAGACGCCCCTCCTCCTTAGAGTAGTGGGGACTGAATGATATATATGATCTAAGGGGTTTAGTCCTAGTATATATTAGAGGCCCATGACTTTAAGAGGGAGAGACCTAAGACTCACCTTACTAGCCCAGCAACACGTATGAAAAAGAAGGCCCAACTGCCCACTGGTCCAGTCCAAGGTCGCGGCCCAGTAGATGTCAGACCCCTACAGGTTGTCCACGTAAAGTGTCCACCTAAACCGCCACCCAAGATTACTCATCTTGCCTGAAAGACATGGGTCAGGGAGGGCCCCTCAACACCCTGGATTCCTAAGCAAAGAATAACTCCTATTACATCAAAGAGTGTCCAGAGAGCCCTTGAAGGCAAGGACTCCCTTTCCCAGTGGGAACTTGCATTACAAGCATATCTACAAATGATCAAGGGATAAGATCATACAAGCATCTTATCTTAATCACTCTTATCCACTCACCCGAAATTTGGGACCATGCAGACCTCTATCTAAGGGGGACACCCCCTCTATATATAAAGGTTTTGTCCCAAACAGGGGGACTCTCTTCTCTCTTGAATATTCTGCTCTCATAATTGCTATCCAGCATTCTCTTTGCACTCTGAATATGATTTATCTCATGAATTTAATTATCCTATCACAGTTCTTCATCTCGATTCAATTTTTTTCAATTGTTTTCTCTTTAAATCGGTACTAACTTGAGCGTCGGAGTGTTAACCCGTTGTTTTGCATGTTCTATCTCCTAAGCTTTTCTTTCTCGTGGCCCAGCCCAGATCACAAGTCCAAGCTCGTTAGACCCATGCTACATTCGCACGCATCAAATTGGTTGCAATTTTTTTAATTAATAAATTTTTAATATCGATTATACAAAAAATACATTAATATAACAACGATAATTAATTTATATCAATGTATCAATATGGGGTCACAGATAATAAAATATTTTTTTTCATTATGAATAAATGATGTTTGTCTTCGACCAGGACGTATAGAAACACGAATGTGTTGGACCTAATTAGTATATATATATTAAATTAATATATATTTGATTCGTGCGATTTTAGCATGGATCCAATAGGTTTGGACTTGGATGCTAGATCTGGGTCAACACATAAAATAACTTGAGAAAAGGAACCCGCAAAACAAATTATTAGCACTCCGACGCCCAAGTTAGTATCGATTTAAGAAAAATTAATCATAAATAATAAGTTGAAATAATAAGATGAAATATAGTGAATGAATTCGTGAGTGAAATCATGTTAAGAGTGCGGTTGGAGAGCAAAATAGTAAAGTGACAGCAAGAATTCGAAGTTAAAAGGTGTCCCTCACCTGGGGACTTGACCTGTATTTATAGGGGGATGTCCTCTCAAAGTGGAACTCTTCAAGCAGCCTTCCTTTTGCAGTAAAAATGGATAATAGTCATTTAGATAAACTCCAATTTGATCTTATCTTGTGTTTATTGCTGATAAGGTTTTCCATCTTTGAGCTGAAAATGGAGTCTTTGGTCGAGTAGGACCCTAGTCATGAAGAAGTCCTTCTAAGTCAAGAGTTTGACCTGTAGGGGGAGCCTCTCTGGACTCAGTTTCTTCTTTAGGGCATTTTGGCAACGTTTATGTATGCCATGTGGGGGGGCGTCTTGACGTGGACAGCCTACGTGTTGCCACGTGTGGGGTGCTTCGTCATAGGCTTTAGTCCAACACTCTTTATTGGGCTATCTCGTTAGGCTCTTCTTCAAAGGTTGTGGGCTTATCTCTCCTTATAGGTTGTCTCTCCTATTGTTGGTCTTCTTATTTTTCCTTAGGCCAATTCTCCTTGGGTCATACACATCATTCAGTCCCCCCACTCTAAGGAGGAGGGCCTTGAACTCCTTAGAGTATGAATATTCATCATACAGTAGGGGGTGTCTTCTTTATCCTTGGTACAGGGCATTCTTCTTCTTTCGTGCTTGTTCATTTTTCCCTCCTTTTACCTTTATAGGGTGACATACCCTGACATATATCTACATGGAAATGATGGCTAAGTGCTAGCTGTCATGATTGCGCCTGCCAAAGAGAGAGAAAGGAAGGGGGATTTAATAACCACCCCTTAAGGTGCACAGTGGGCCGGGTCAACCCAAGACCGGCACGGACCAGCTCGAATAAACCCGATTCAGGACTAGCCCACTCTTGTTCATGACCAGTCTTGGGGTGGTTTTGGGCCTTTAAATGGTCCCCATTTGGGTTCATTTTATAACCCAGGACCAGCCCTTGAACTAGCCCGATTGAGGCCCGGACCAGCATCAAACCGGCCCAGGACCAGCCCAGAACCGGCCCAAGACCAGCCCAGGACCGGCCCAAGCCCAATTGACCATATTTTTTTTCTTTATTTGGGCTGAGCCCAAATCATATTTTTATGGTTGGGCTCAGCCCAAATTTTATTACTAAATTAAAAAAAAAAAAAGGGCTGGTTTGGGCTAAGCCCAAACCAACCCATATATATTTTATGTTATATTTGCAACCAACGGTCATATTTTTTTACCGTTGGTTGCAATTTTGTTAGGGGGGAAAGTTTTAGATTTTTTTTCATCAAAATATTGAGTAAATATCAAGCTAAAATTATGTTGTATTGCCTTATTTATTTATTTATTTATTGCCTATAAAAATAGAGAAATTTTATATTTTTTTCATCAAAATCTCTCTTTTCTATCAATTCTAGAAATTCTGAAATTAAATTACAATATTTCGAAGTCAATCTTGGCTATTGATTTTGAAGATCTCGTCAATTGTTCTGTAATGTTGTTCTTTAGCCTTTGAATTATTTAATTATTGCATTTATTATATTATTTTTTATTATTTGTTTGATATTTGTTATATTAGTTTTTAAACATGAGAAGATTGGACTTTTCGGAAAAAATCCTTCCACCTCTAATGTAAATTCTACTCTTCCCCTCTACTAAAAGGCCTCCCCTAATTTTCTTATATGGCTACTACAAATCAAAATGTGTTTTTAATACCGAAGAAATAGAATATTTAAATAGACCACTGGAAAATTTTACTACGTCATCACCTCAAACAATTGATGAAAAAAATGAATTAATGATGAAATGAATTTGCACAACCACCACCCTGTAGAAAATGAAAAAACACCAAACTCTATGAACCGTAATCTTCCACCCCGTAGAAATAAAACAAGTAAAATTTGGCGATTTTTTAAGTTAATACCGGAACAAGAACGAGCTATGCGTCATATTTGTAAAAAAACTTTTAAAACATGCAAAAATAGTGGTACCTTATTTTGCAAAAATAGTGGCTACCGGAACTTTAACTAGACACATTACTTCTTTTTCCTGGTTGGGATAATGCCGATGGACCCCCTAGTATTTCACAAACACATTTGCAAAGAACTCCAGGTGGTTCTGTAAATAATTTTATTTATAAACACGAGAAAATGAGATTAGGACTCTTTCTAAATTTTAGTTGTTCGACAAACTTTCCATTTAAATTTGCTGAAAATCCACATTTAGAAGATTTTATGCAGTCCATATTGTCAACCACAATTTAAAACGTATTTCACGTTGTACATGTATAGAGATGAATATAAACAATATGAAGAAAAATTATTTCTTTACGAGCTTATTTTTCAGCATTAACTTCAAGAATATCTTTAATATCAGATTTGTGGAGAGGTAGGGGTAATACCCATTATATTTGTGTTACGGCTCATTGGATTAATGAAAATTTTTTTCTTGAAAACAGAATAATAGACTTTACAATTATTAATCATCCACATACTGGTGCTCATGTTGCCGATGCGATTCTTGATTGTTTAAATTATTGGACAAAAAAATTTTATCAATTATTTTTTATAATGCAACTAATAATACACAAAATTATTCAATATTTAAACCAATATTATGTTTGGTGGAAAATTATTTCATGTTAGATGTGTTTGTCATATATTACATCTTTGTGTAAAGGATGGCTTAGATGCTATAGATCCTAGCATAGAGAGAATTAGAGATTGTTTATCAAACATTATGTCATCATCGATAAGAACTCAAAAATATAGGAAGATTGGTACATTTAGCAAAAATAACTTTTAAAGTTCCATATCTTGATATTAAAAACAGGTGGAATTCAACATATAGAATTAAAAGTATCATAAAAATGATTGCATGCAATGATTATATTACGTGGTCCTATGTGGTTGCAAAAATAATTTGTTAGTTTAGAATGATTGAAATTATAAATATAATTGCTTCATTATTAGAAGTTTTTAAAAGAAAGTTAGTATTTGTGATGTCTCGGTATATTACTACCACGACTTGAATACAATGTTTGCCTAACATGCTTCGAATTGTGAAATATTTTGATGAACATAGATATGATGATGTTGTAAAGTAAAATTATCCGCAAACATGGAAGAGAAATGTTCCAAATATTTTGAGAAAATTCCTAGTATATGTACTTTAGCATGTATTTTTTATCCTAGATGCAAATTTGATTATTGTGCGTATCTAGTAAGAAAACTTATTATTCATGTCTCTTAAATATAATAGTGAAATTAAGTGTAGACCAAGAAATGAGTAATATAAAAATTTCATTAGACATTTTGGTAGATAAATATTCTTCTGATTCTACATTTAGTGCACATGATTCTCCTCTAAATCTGAATCATCAAAGTCGACCATTTGGAACTTTTTCCATCTTAAAAGATTTTTAAAGAAAACAAAAAACAACAAATACACATAGATCATCATATGAATTAACACATTATTTACAACTACTAGTAGAAAATGATCACGAGGAATTTGATATCTTGGGATGGTGGAAGTCAGAACAAAGAATTTTCCAATTCTTTCTTCTATTGCACGTGATGTACTAACGTCTCAAATGTCTTCAGTAGCTTCCGAAATTGCTTTTAGTGCAGGTGAAAGGACGATTACAGATAAAAGAAGTCGATTAAGTCCAAAATCAATAAAATTTTGTGTCTTATGGAAAGATTGGTTAGATCAAGAATGGAGGAAAAAACAATTGGAACGTGAAGGAAGCAAATAAAAAAACCACCAACATTCAATGACGGGATGATGATGATGAAGATGAAGAACCATTTCTACCTTCAATATTTCCCGATCCAGAGAGTGGTGGAGAAAACATCGATTTTGAAGGGTTATATTATCCACGGGTACAATATCAGTATGGAAAAGATCATCAAATGTGTACGAGTGGGAAATGACTCCCGAATAATTTTTCGCAAATATGTACTATATTTGTTCTTTAATATGTATAGTTAATTTTATATTTATTTATTTTTCTTTTTACATTCGATATGTAAATTTCTAATTCAATTTTAATAAATTTGAGGTATTATTTTGAACAATTTTTTAAATTTATAATTATCTTATGAAATATATAAATAATAAATTAAATCTAACAAAAAATTGTAATAAAACTTATAACTAGAACAAAAAAAATATAGAATGAACTTAAATAAAAGTTTAACTAACAAGCTTACAATAAAAAAAATTAAATACAAGCCAAAAAATATATTTTTAAAAGTAGAACAAAAATATTTTTTTTAAGTTTGAAAATTTTAATAATTCTATCAATATCAACTTAGAAGAATAACATAAAATTACTATTAATTAATAAAAAAAAACCCAATTGGGCCAAACTATTAGCCCAGCCCAATAGGCGCGACCCAGGCTCAGACCAGGAACAAATGGTTATGGGCCATGGGTTAGGTTGGTCCCAAGTATCAATTCCTAGAACCGGCCCAAGACCAGCCCAGTTCCAAGTGGGCCTGGGCCGGTCCTACCTGTATTTTCAAATGGGCTTATCCGGTCCTAGGATGGTCCATCCCAGCCCGACCCACTGCGCACCTTGAACCACCCCTCATCGTGCTCTCCTTTGTTGAGTAACCGCCCAATCACAGTTGGTTATAGAGTGGACATGGGGTTAACTTCCCTCACGTCCTTCATCACAAACTGACTGTATTTCTTCACCTCCTATTTTTCTTCTTTTCTTGAAAAACAAGAGCTCCACCTCCAAAAATTTTGTAAGTATCCTTCCTTTTTCCTTTCTTGTGTTCATTCTTTCAGAGTTTCGTTTTCTCGTGAATAGCTACTTCTGACAAATCAGTCTACTTCATTGGACAGACTCGCCTAGACCATGATCCCTTCAAGGCCACTTCGAAGAGGAAGGGCTCCATTCGTCTGGGCCCTCAAGTGGCTAGAGGCGGAGTCGGCGGCAGGCAGTGGCTGCCTTTTGTCAACTGATAGACAAGGAGGATGATGAGGAGGGTAATGAAGAAGAAGCATCCTCTCCTGGAGAAGAGGAGAAAGAGGTCACGAGAAAAGGAAAAGAAATTAAGGAGGGGAAGGAAGTCCCTTGTTTCTTCGTGGATCTGAGCTCCTCCAACCTCCGGACTGCTAGCATTGACCAGTTGAGGAAGGAGTTTTTCATTCCTCCCTCTATGATTATATATACTCCCTCCCCACAATGTCTCCCCCAATTTCCCCAGATAATTATTTATCTTTCTTTGCTTCTCAACTGCGATCGGGTTTGCGACTCCCCATCCTCTCTTTTTATTCTGAAGTTGTCCACTTATTTAAGTCCCTTTAAATCAACTAGTACCTAACTCCTTTAGGAACTTAGCTAGCTTTTTTATGATATTTCGTTGTCATGAGTTCCCAGTTTCTGCTAACATATTCACCCAATTTTTTCGATTGAAACGTGCTAAGCCTGGTTTTTTCTTATTTACACCGCGTACCGGTGTGTCTTTTTGGCCCGCTCCCAATCCTCCGAAACACTAGAAACAGAACTTTTTCTTTGTTCTGCCTTCGTGGTCTTGGGCTTCCCTGACTGCTGGATCAAGGAGGCTCCCCTCCTTAACAGTTGGGGAGAGGACTGCCTACTTGTCTTCCATCTCTGAGATCTTGAATTAAAAGTCGTATGATTATCGTTCTTTAATCGAGGAGATTGTTGGGGCAATTCAGCCTGAGTCCTGAGGTGGAGCCTTTGGGGGAACTCCCTCAGTACTCCATATTTCTCTTTATATTTGATTATTATCTCTATCTCCGATCATAACAAGGTTTTCTTCTCTTTTGATAGACGACATAATGTTCAGTAAGTGTATGCAGGCTCGTGCCTCTAGAGGACCCGGTGGAGGGGCTCCCCCTTCTCATTCTCCTATGGGGACTCCTGCTTCGAGTGAATCAAAGGGGAAGAGGCAAGCTTCTCCTGTAACAGGAGTCACCCCTGGGAGCTCTTCCCAGAAAGCAAGGCTAAGTTCGTTTAATGCTCCCACCAGCTCCTAGAGGCCATCTTCTACCCCTCCTCCTCCCCTTCCGAATGATACCAAGGGGGTTTCCCCTAAATCTGCCCGCTTATCCTCCGAAGGTCTGTATTCGCTCTCTTCTTTAGAGTAGGAGAAGGAGAAGAGTTCTTCTTTGCTGATGACATTGATAAGGGGCGTAGTGGCTCCTAGGGATAGATGACATTGATAAGGGGCGTAGTGGCTCCTAGGGATAAGCATCTCTTGGCACCTTTGCAGAGGGAGGATCTAGAGAGGTTGGCCTCCGTGCACATGATAAAGGTGAGTTTTCCACTTTTAATTGTTGTAATATTCTTGAGTATGTGTTCGGATGATCATTTCCTATCCGCAGGCTGCCTTTGCATGTGAGCCTCTTTTATCCCATGACCAGAGGGCTCCCCCCATTCCTAAAAGTCAGAGAAGGAAGTTGGAGGAGAAGATAGATCGCTTGGAGGCTAAGAACGCTAAGTTGAAGGAAGACAGGAAAAAAACTAACACAAAATATGTGTAGCTGGAGAAAGAGTGCAAGAGCCTTCAGAAGGAAAATGTCGGGCATGCAAGGGCCCTTAAGAAAGCTGTTGATAAGGCGATACTGGACTTCCCCAAAACTTATGAGGGTCAGTATTTCCTTGAGGGCTACTGGACTAGTCACATTAGGGAATTCAGGAAATCTGATGAATATCAACAAGAGGTGGCGAGGATAGCCATACCTACTTGGAGTATGCTTTAACGCTTGCAAGGATCAGTTTGCGGCTCAGGGGTATCCCCCATCTGGGGATGAGCCCTCTTTCCTTAATGTTGGGGTGGTTATGATGAATGCTCTCGATCCCTTCGTTGAGCTTGTTGCCCCTGGAAGTGGAAGCCTTCCTCAGGAGTCAAGTTGTTCTTTTTCTTCTTTTTAATTAAGTATAACCGTTTTCTTGTCTTAAATTAACTCTGTACGTATTATACAGAGGATGATCTGGACAACATTCTGGGAGAGGTAGAGGCAGAAGTGTGGAGTGTACCCCCTCCCCCCCTCCCCCCGAAAGCAACAATCAATTCTGTAGATGGGGATGCCCCGAGCGAAGGAGGCCCCGTGTCTAAGGAAATAGGTACCCCCCTCGAAGCTACTAAGGAAACTTCAGACCCCCCTGCAGATGCCCCAGCTGAGACCCTTGTTGATGCTTCCAAGGATCCAACTAAGAAGGAAGACCCCCATGTGGGAAGACGAAATGAAATGTGTATTGACCCCCTGCCCTTTGATCCTTTGAACAATTTAATTTTTGGTTTTTCTCTCGTGGTAGACGAGGACGAAACGATTTCTTTTTTGTTTTTGTTTGTTGAATGCTTCAATTGATTTCTCCCTCGGCTTGTTATAAGCCGGGGATCTTGGTGCTAAGATGTTTTTCTTCCGTTTATATTGCTGATTAATATTTTGCCTTTGTCTGCGCAAGATAGGGGTACCCCCTGTTATAGAGTTACCCTTTTGCCATATTTCCTGTATCCCTCTGTTCTTGGAGGCAAGGTTAATTTTTATAGTGTAGCATGAAATGCATATGTATATATGTAAGACACGTGAAAAGATGTATGAGATATTTGGATAGGGACCCGGGGGGGCTCAAGAAAATCTTTTTGCTAGTGGGCTTGAGGTCCACAAGCGAAATTCTCCATGCCGCGCTTTTACGATTCATATTGAAATAGTCTTATGGGAGGTATCCAATAGCATTCTTGTCCTACAAGATCCCCAAGTTGTTTTACCTCACCGTTTTAACGTGATTCCGAGGACTCCAAGCAAATCAAAATTACTTGGTGTTAGACTCGACCCATCAACCGAATCATAGCGCAGTCTATCGCCCCACGAATCGAGACAATAAAATAGAAGCGTAGTATCTTCGTTCACAATAAGAATGCAATTTTATTTCAATCCAAACATGCCACGACTTGAGATCACTATTGGTGAAATCAGCTTCCTCACTACATTACTGTGGATAGAAGACATGAAAATTACATTACCTGGTATTATTCCTATCCGATCAACAAATCATAGTGCAAACTATCGCCCCCATGACTCATGAGAGTGGAAAATAGATGTGTATTCACTTCGTTGATAATAATATGCAGCTTCATTTCAGTCCAAACATGTCACGACTCGTGAAACCACGTATAGGTGAAATCAGCTTCCTCACTACATTATTGTTGATGGATTGCATGGAATAACAAGACATTGTTTATTTTTATTTTTAGGGTCTAATATTTTAATTTGGTCCAACCAAGTGAGAGTTCATTTTAATATTTGACCGAGACCTCATCACAATTAATATTTTACATGTATAATATATCCAATATATTTAACGCACTAAATAAAATGCATCGCATGTAAAATAAAAGCCTAGCACGCCCATGTTGAATGATCACAAGCCAAAATACCTATGCGACAATTAAGCCTACAATGGGTCTATGGTTAGTGTAAGGGTAGGCCTACGCTATTTTAAGTTTTTAACCATTAATAACTAATGGGCCTTGCAATCTCTCTTTATTTCTTCATCTCCTTCGCAGACTCCATTCTTCGGGCCTCTTCTCCATGGATCTCCGTAGGCCAACCCATGGCCTCCTTCATGGACCTCCGTCGTCTGGACTTACTTTTTGTAATTATTAGAAAATCTTTTTTTCTAGTGGGACTTGAGGTCCACAAGCGAAATTCTCCATGCAGCGCTTTTACGATTCATATTGAAATAGTCCTATGGGAGTATCCAATAGCATTCTTGACCCTACAAGATCCCCAAGTTGTTTTATCTCACCGTTTTAACGTGATTCCGAGGACTCCAAGCAAATCAGATTACTTGTGTTAGACTCGACCCATCAACCGAATCATAGCGCAGTCTATCGCCCCCACGAATCGTGAGACAATAAAATAGAAGCGTAGTATCTTCGTTCACAATAAGAATGCAATTTTATTTCAATCCAAACATGCCACGACTTTGAGATCACGTATTGGTGAAATCAGCTTCCTCACTACATTACTGTGGATAGAAAACATGAAAATTACATTACCTGGTATTATTCCTATCCGATCAACCAAATCATAGTGCAAACTATCGCCCCCCACGACTCATGAGAGTGGGAAATAGATGCGTATTCACTTCGTTGATAATAATATGCAGCTTCATTTTAGTCCAAACATGTCACGACTCGTGAAACCACGTATAGGTGAAATCAGCTTCCTCACTACATTATTGTGGATGGATTGCATGGAATAACAAGATATTGTTTATTTTATTTTTAGGGTCTAATATTTTAATTTGTCCAACCAAGTGAGAGTTTATTTTAATATTTGACCGAGACCTCATCACAATTAATATTTTACATGTATAATATATCCAATATATTTAACGCACTAAATAAAATGCATCGCATGTAAAATAAAAGCCTAGCACGCCCATGTTGGATGATCACAAGCCAAAATACCTATGCGACAATTAAGCCTACAATGGGTCTATGGTTAGTGTAAGGGTAGGCCTACGCTATTATAAGTTTTTTAACCCATTAATAACTATTGGGCCTTGCAATCTCTCTTTATTTCTTCATCTCCTTTGCAGACTCCATTCTTCGGGCCTCTTCTCCATGGATCTCCGTAGGCCAACCCATGGCCTCCTTCATGGACCTCCGTCGTCCGGACTTACTTTTTGTAATTATTAAAAAAAAAAAGTGCATTTCCACCTATTCTACTCTCATTACAACTTAAAAAGAGACCCCAATCAGCCAGGCGCGTGCACGCATAGGCGTCCCTGCCTGCAGTATACGTGTCCTAGGCGCCGGCCAAGCACAACGCGCACCCATCTGCTCGCCCGCCAGCTAGCCGGCATGCAGCGGCACTATGCCGCCGTCTTTCCGATTTTTCTTCTTAAACTCTTTTTTTCCTGCAATTTCTGAAACATGAAAAATTAAATTTTCAGAAATTCCAAATTTCAAATAATTCTCATGCCCAAAATTAATTGTAAAATCAAAACATATAAACCCTAAATCTAGATATGCAATTAAAATAAAAAAAATAAATATGCTTCCAAAGCCGATTAAAAATATTTAAACATGCTAAAACATGCAATGCACGTTAGATTCTAGGTTTATACACTGAACCGGGCTCTAATACCACTTGAAGTGAGCAAATCGGTCTGGGAAGCATGGCGTAGCCAAAAAATTGAAAAATATGATTTAAACATAATAATATATCCCTATCAAAGCCAAGAATACACATGAGAAAAACACAATAAGTATAAATGTAAATAAATATTTACCTTTGTCATTTTTCTCTTGCGGCTACAAGCATTGACTCCTCTTTCTCGGATTCGTGGCTTTTGGTCACCCATTCCAACAGTATCTTAGTGAGGATGCCGAAAAATATACGAAAAAAATTAATATATTAAAATGGTGGATAGTCAACACCCAGAAGTTTTCAATTCTCTCAAATATGGCTCAAGACACTAGAAAAACAAAATATTGGCTATAATTTTAATAGCTATAGACTAAAAATCATGGTAAATAATTTTTTATTGACCACGGTTAAATAAAATCGATGCAAAAACATAGATTTTCCACCAAGAAAATGTTTTTTACCATGACTAAGAGTCATAGTAAAAATAAATCTATGACAAACGTTTTAGCCACCCTTGCAGATACAACGACCAACAACCGTTCCATAGCTGTGGTCAATGACCATTTGCTATGGCTATTTTGTTTTTAAACATGGCTTCATGAATTATTTAATTGATGACAAAACTAGAGGTCCGAGTGTGTGCATCTTGTTAATGTAAAAATTGAATTTATTTTTTTCTATTTAAGAAATTATGAGTTTGAAACGAGTTTATTGGTGTTGGGTTGTTGGTTATGTTTTTAGAATTAAATTATACCTACTAGTTGGAAAGCGTGAGTTGGGTCAGTGGGTTTTTATGATTGTTTGCAACTGTAATTTATTTTACGAATAAAATTTTATTACTTCATAAGAAAAATAATAATACCAAAAAAAAAGTATTTCTCAATTGCAGACAGGAATTCGAACCCAACATGTGGGTACCTGCCTTACTCGGGTTTGGAATCGAGTAAGGTTATACAATACCTGATTAAATGGGTACCCGACCCCATGCCCACCGCTATATCACATAACAACTCGCCCTAAAATTGCAAATTTACCTATTTTTAGGTTAGACTTACAATTTTTTTTTATAATAAACTAGCCGTTAAGGCACGTCGTCCGTACATGCATACAATAAGGATTTTTTTATACTTTAAAATATATTATAAATAAGAATAAAATATATAAATCAGTACATCATATTTTTTTAAAAAGAAAAAGTTAAATAATTGAAATTAAACTAATTTAGCGATATTATTGACCCCTAAAAATATTGCTATCGTTGTTTAACAAACTACATATTCTTATGTGGTATATGCTTTTCTAGGATCGTGATGTGGACAGGGACGGAGCCAAGCCCCATCGAGCCCTAGCGGCTGACAAGGCTTGGCTTCAATTTGGGTCTATATTAGTCTATTAAGCCCAAAATTTAAATTTATCTTGTCTATCAAGGAAACCAATTCTTCATGGACCGGCCAAGGAACGAGCGAGCGGAAGCACAAGGATGTAAAATAAAATTGAAAGTAATAAACTGTGGTTCCAAAGGGTGTACCTTTGGAGTTCCCAGGCATTCAATATAGTATAATAAAATTAAAAAATGCAGAAATAAAGGTGGGTTATGGTGAAAAGAGAAAAACGAGAGGAACCATAATGTAAATTGAAACTTACCTCTTTCGATTTAAAGCGTTCGTCGTTCTCATTTGTTTTTTTCGTTCACCCTCTAATTCGTCCACACCACACCGGAGTTAGGACCTCTTGATCTCCTTGCTATAAGAGAATAAGAGATAGAAGAAAATTGCACCAAGTGCAAAGAGAAGAAAAGGAGGGGCGGCCGAATCCTTGGAGACTAGGGTAGGATTTTTTTTTTTTTTTTTTGGTGTAATATTGTAATTCATTATTCCAAATAATTATTTACGATATATATACCTTGTATGGATATCCTAGAATGTGTCTAGGTTCATTCTAACATTTATAAGGTAATAATTCTCTTTATTCCAAATAAAGAGTGACTAGCATGGAACTTTTCAAAAGTTAGATTGATAGTCAAATGTTTCCTTTGCTAGTCATGTGCTTATTTTAAGTGTGTTGGCCGATTTTATGCTTAAAATACAAGGTCATATAATTAATTAAATCCAATTTAATTAAAATTCACTTAATTAATCCAATATGTATTTAATCCAATTAAATACTTAAGCCCAAAATTGTCTTTTAATTAAATAAGTCCACATACTAAATAATAAGGACAAGCCAAATAAATTATATTAATTTAATCTTATTATAAATCTTCCTCCAATGGATCTCTCATCTTACAAGTAATCCAATTACTTGTGGAATTAATTTAAATTAATCCCTTGTTCCTTCCGGTAATTTGTGTGTGAAGGTTCACCTCTCAGCTAGACTTGAGTTAGTGTCCAATACTATTATTAACTAAATCAAACCTAATTCATAATTCTATATCAATTGATCAAGAAAACCGAAACCAATTCCTAATCTGCAATTAGGCACTAGGTGATTACTATGGTACTTTTAGCTCTCAAGTCCATACGGGTACAGTCCTTCCGTCTACCGTCTCCCGACTTTAGTCTAGGGCATAAAATTGGGTGTCGGTTCCCATCCTGGACTCTTAATACTTGAGATCGCTCACGCAAATTGCTCGTCAATAGGAAATTCTTTTTCCTATTCGACCAATGACTGTGGCCACATTTTCATAAAGCATGAACTCATCTCCAAGTGCAGAGAAGATACCTCTGTCACATTTTGACAGGGGACGGATCCTCTTTTTGAAACTCACCGTCCTTGCTACGTACTCCGACTGCACTAAACAAGGCTTATAATGATCATGTCTATGACACGATCACCTCTCGCATAGATCTAAGATACAATCATCGTGTGCTCATAACGGCCGTGATTCCTCAAGTTTTACTCCCGTACTATCGGAGCTAGGGATTTCATACCGACAAGCCCTTAAGCCCTTCCATATGATAATCCCCGAGAGTCAGTTCAATCGATTCGACACCTAGCTAATCGACCCACTAAGATCACATAAATGTCCCACGTCTGTTGCCGATGAAATGCGGCACTCATCCAATGAATGCTACTCTTAATGTAAATCTCCATAGGACACTCGATGCCCATTTTTGAGGTCCTCGACTTTGAACATTTTTTACCCAACCCTTGGCAGTTGATTTCATGACCGCCATCCAATGCGCGGTCAACTGTTGCTGGTTGTCAAATTGGTCTGTGGGCTTTGTCGTGATGTTAAAGGAAAATGCAAACATACATGATGAGCACAACAAAAAAATGCCAATCAACGAATACTCGTTTTATTCACTAAATAATATTACATAAAGATCCAGTTGTTGTCAAATAGATTACATGTTCGCCAATCAATATGGCTTTCAGGTCACGTATTCTAACAGTCTATTAATAAAAATAATAGTCAAAGTTTACATGTTTAAAAAATAAGTTCGTTGACATTTTCATTTTTAGTCTCTCTCTCTCTATTTACTGGAACCACATGGTTTTCCACTTAGCCAAGAAGAAATATTTATTTTCTTGTGATTTCACAATACCAAATTATATTCTTACCAAAATTCCTCTTGCTTATAAATTTCATTCCATCCTCGTTATCGGAATAATAATTTTTAAGGATTCATTGTACTTATTGTGTAGATATTGTGACGTAAGTGTTCCAGATACCAAATTTCTGGCTTCACCACCAAATGTGTAGATTACAGTTAGACTCTGGAACATATTCAAAACGTCACTAGATATTGTGTAGATAAATCAAATGCTCCAAAAATCTATTCAATTTTCACTAATCAAACTGAATTTATCAGCCGACATCATCAATTTTAACAGACATGTTATCATTATCCTTGTATCTACCTCACTTACACTTAAGCTTCAGGGATTTATAACTGCGGTCTGTCCACTATTGTTCCTACCCACTTCGGTGGACGCATGCATTTGAGGGTCAACTCGACGAAACAAAGTTGAAGGACCTAAACGTGAATTCTTCGACCTCATTTTAAGTACTAATTTCAAGCATCCAAGAAAAGTCCAACAATTTGAGTAACCCCTAACGCTCTATGGGCTACCGAGGTAAGGACTAGTAGTCGAGAAAGACACTGCCCCCCTTTATTTTAGCTACGTTCCTGCCTTCCAACTAGGAAGTCAGTCACTCCATGGCTCTAGCTACACTTATCTCCCTTTCTAATCTACTTATAAGACTTTTAGAAACAAACAAGCCTTCCTGGAAGTGAATCAAAGCAGATTTTGGGCCATATCTAGAAGTATTTATCGCTAGTACTGAACTAAATACCCTCTATCCCCCATGCTTTATCTTTCCTAATCTATACTTAATCAATCTTTTAGAAGTCATCAAGCCTTGTTTTCCCGTATGGAGCCATCTTCTTCATCCGACGTACCCATTTTGCTCCCCATCCAATACTCTAAAGTAAATGTAATGGGGAACGAGCTGTATTCTGTGAGCCCCTCACTCCTTACTATCATAACCCCGGAAATACCAAATGAATAGTAATTTATCTCATCGTAATCTTATAAATAAGCAAATTATCTCCTATCTAATAAGGTAAATTGCTTCATTTTAAATAACACAGTGAGGTAAATTATTGTATTTTAAAAAAATATTGAGAGATAAATTACTATTTTTTCTTTCATAAAGGGATAATTTACTCATTTTTTATATCACAAAAAAGTTGCTTGTATTTTTGCCTTTGAGTATCTATAAGATCTTGCTGTAGGACCACTTGTCACAAATCCAGATCCATCTCCAAAAATCCAATTACTTGCTACAACTATAGTATAAACATTTATGACGAATTATTAATTGACAGGATCAAATTTATCACTAATATATATACCTAGTGACAATATCAAAATTAATACTCGCTATTAAAACCCTTATAGAGATTATTATTGTGACAAAAATCAATTTTTTTTCTACACTTAATCCATATAACTAAGGACAATATTAATTGCATTACTTGATATGTTGTTGCCAATATTCTCATCAGAAGAAATATGGATTTTCAGTAAGGCTAATTACCAATTATGATTGATACTAATTAACTATAATTACACAACGGCTATAATCCGTTATTTCTGTAAGTGAGGTTAAAATATTTGCTACAAATAAAACCTGTAGCAAAATATTTTGACTATAGGTAACACTACAAGAAAATAGAAGATTAGTGACAATAAACACCAAGTGACAATTTTAATATTGTCATTAATTATTTAGTTACGATACTATTTATTTTGTCACAATAAGAAATTTTATGATTTTAATAATTATTATTATTTTATAAAAAATTATTATATATTTAACATTAATTAATGACAAAAATGGGCACAAAGGTTTCACTAATACAATTATTGAGTCATGTATAGTAACGATCTAGTGACAGCAAATAATAGTTGTCACTATAGATGTGTCATTAATTTTATTTAGTGGCAACTCATGTTTTGTCACTAATAATTATATAGTGAAAAGATAAAAATTATTGTCAGTTAATATATATTATTAGTGATAACTTTAAAATTATCACTTGATAGTTTGTCACTAATATCATATTTTCTTGTAGTAAAATGATAGTAAATGTCGATTAACTTTAGTCAAAACTTAAGTTTCTTGCATTGATTTTGTCTGACTGTGGTAGCTAGTCTTGATTTACCACTAGGGGTGCCAGATGAGTCGTGTTGGCTAACAAGCTCGGCGAGCTGGCTCAACCAAAGATTAACTCGAGCTTGAGCTCGAGTCGGCGAGCTGGCTCAACCAAAGATTAACTCGAGCTTGAGCTCGAGTCGAGCCAACTCGAGCTCAAGCTCCGTGATGAGTCGAATTTGAGCCAATATATTTCTATTCAAAAGCTCGGGGCCTGCTCTCGTGAGCTTTTTCTATTTTTAAGTATTTTTATATATTTAATTACACATATAATGATATATCAAGTTAATCAACAAAATATTTAAAATATATTAGAATTATATTCTGCAATTTCTCATATTTAAAGTTTATATTAGCATAAAAGTATGGTATTTCAATATTTATCTCAAATTAAGCATGGTCGATAATTTAGTATTTTTATTATTTTTGTGTAAATCATTATTTAATATATACACATATAATGCATTTGAAATTTATTGTTATATTTTAATATTAATTTATAATTTTTTAACAATTCAAAATATTTTTCTTATTTATTTGGGAGTATATGTTTGTACAAAGATTTATGTATAAATATTTGGATAACTTTTTGTACATATCTTATACGTTCAATATATAATTATATTACCACTAAATTAATATTTGAAGGATAATGAAAATAATATGAATTTGTATATTCCCAACATTAAATTAATTTAATGTAAACATATGTTTTATAATTTATAATTAATTATTATTACTATATATATTTTTATTTTATATTAAATATTTATTTTTAAAATTATTTAATAGTTTAAGGAAATTAGGAATATATTTTTATCAAAAATAATTTGTATTTTCATTCTAACATAATAAATATTCTAAAACAAAGTTTATTCAAAATTTTATTTTAATTATTAATAAAATAAAATAAAATAACTCGAGCTCGAGTTCGGAGCTCATCAAGCTCGAGCTTGAAATTTTCAAACTCGACTTGTTTACACTCTTATTTACCACAATTTTAAACGATACTAATTTATAGTACAGGAAATAATCAATTCTTTTATAATGTACCAGAGACTTGGGAGCTTTACAATTACCAAAAAAATGCAAACCTACTTATGTACAAATACAATTACTCATAGCATGCAATTATATTTCAGACTCCTAAATATTTATTGTGGCAATGTGTGGATAGGTATGGACCCCCTTAGCTTTTAGCAACAGAACAGTGTGGAAAAATAATAATTAGCTCATTAATTAGGTATAACTGTTTTGGTAGCGAAAAGTAATGTGAATGTTTTAATTAATTAATATTGTAATCATATACTTAATCTACATAATTAATGACAACATTAATTCTCAATCAATTTATCACCCTCTCCCCTTAATTCGAGGTGCTGGAAATGCAGGTTTTCTTTTTTGAAGAAAATAAAATTAAACAGTCTTTAATAATTATGTCGACTTTTGCCACATTATTTAAAATCAATGCAAAAACTTAACTAATTTGCTACGATTGCTTATTTTTAGCATTAGATATGGTAAGGAATGGTTTCTATTTATGTATAAAAAATAGATTTGGTAATTAAACATAACATAACTTTAGTGATAAACATTAAGTGGTTATACGTAATTTCAAAAACTATTAGCGATGAAAATGATCGGTATCTATAGTATCAATTTAGTGACGGCTATATATTTTTTTATCATTATTAATTAATATATGGCTTATTAAGTATTTATAATGATAATTTTATACGCAGTTTTAATTTTGTCATTGATATTTCGTTGTTGACAACGCGTACAGAATAATTGTTACTATCAAAACTATTAATATCTTTATAATAAGGGTAAAATACATTTTGCCTTCCTGAACTATTTCATCATGTAACAATTGTCCTCCCAAACTAACAAATGTAACAGTTACCCCCCCCCACCCCCCAATTTAATTTTAAGACACTATTGCCCTTATATTACATATATATAGTTCAAAGAATTTCTTTTTGTTTTTTGAGTAATTTTGCATTTTAAGTTTAAATAATTTTTTCTAAAATAAAAAATTTATTTTATTTAATTATAATAAAGTAAAATATAATTAGTGAGTTAAATAGTTTAATTTTTTTTTTACAGACTCAAAGTTAACTAATAAATGAGTATAATAAATATACACAAAAAAATTATTGAAAGATTTTATTAATTTGGTGATAAAATTAGTTATTAACAATTTATTCTTTTAGATAAAAAAAAAAAGAATAATTAAATATCTATTTTTTAACATATTTTCTTTATAATAAAATATATTTATTCATTTTTTTCCTAAAAATATTTAACTGTTGGTTAAGCATATATATATATATATATATATATATATATATATATATTTGTGAAAAAATTTTAAGAAGTATATGTGAGTTGTTGGTTATATTATATTTATTGGGTTTCTACTATATTTATATATATTAATTTATACTCCACTCTTAATGTAATTCTTCACTTATTAAAAAGTTAATTAAAAAAATAATTTGGTGATGATTAATGTACAAAATGCTAAATATATTAAAAATAATATAATTGTTCAAAACATGAGGGGCATTTTTTTTCCAACCAAGGAGGTAAGTGTTATATTTATTAGTTTAAAGGGAGGTAAATGTCACATGACAAATAGTTCAGGGGCAAAGTGTATTTTACACTTATAATAGCAAAATAATTTTTTATCACTGAATTGATATGCATATAATTAGTAATAATTTTACTATAATGATTTAATTTTTTTATACTAATAATTTACTATTATTGATTTAATTTTAGATGTATAGGTAGCTCAAAATTTGTGGAAGGGTAAAGAACTACTCCTAGCTAGCTCATAGCCTTTCCATTTTCTTCCCACTATGCTCATAGGATTATATGTAGGAGTATGCTACAAGCTAGGCCAAAAATAGATGAATATTAATTTATAGGATAACTGTATTTATACTGTTAGCAAATTTTATTGTATTTCATAATTATAACACAAAATCGTCATAAATAAAAATGGACCATATTCAATCTGTACGTGTGTCACTGCTCATGATAATATATATATATATATATATTATATATATATATTAGCCGTCTTGGCACGCTATTTCTGTGTGCATATAATAAATAATTTTTTACATTTTAAAATATATAATATAAAAGAAAAATATGTAAATCAATATATTAAGTTAAAAGAAAGAAGAAAAGAAAAAAAAATAATTTATCAGTTAAAATAAAATATAAAAACTTTGAATAAGTTACTTATATTATTAGTTTAAGGATATTTTTGACTTTATAAAAAATCAGTACGGCGGCGTAAGTAATTGCCGTTTGTGAGTAAAATTGCCCTTTTTTTTATGTACCAGGCGTTGTGGCATGCATTCCTGCTTGCACATAATAAATAATTTTTTATATTTTAAAATATATTATAAATAAGAGCAAAATATACAAATCAATACAATAAAATTAATTTATTAGTTAATATATATAATTTGAAAAATGGAATGAGTTAGTTATCTTATTAGTTGAAGGGCATTTTTTATTTTATAAAAAATTGGTGCGACGGTGTCACTAACCGCCATTGTGAGTATGGAGCCATTTTCTTTTTTATATTAGTATATTTATATACATATATATATAAACCCCTTTTTCACTCACAAATAGCTTACTTACACCGCGACACTAAAATTTTAAATTACCAAAAATATCCCTATGTACTTTCAACCTCTACTACTTAAATTCTTTTTCTCTTCTATATTATCTATAATATCATTCTATAATATGAAAAATTCCCTCACACAATTTTTTTTTGTATAAATAATATCATTTAATTAGTTATATTTTATTTATTTATTTTTAAAAAATATACTGTATTGATTTATAAAATATAAATAATTATTTATTATATGCATGCAGGGACGACGTGCCATAACGGCTAGTATATATGTATTAGCCGTTGTGGCACGCTGTCCCTGCGTGCATATAATAAATATTTTTTTATATTTTAAAATATATTATAAATAAGATCAAAATGAACAAATCAATACATGACATTAAAAAGAAAATAAAATAAAACTAATTTATAGTTAATGAATAATTTGAAAAGTGAAATTAGTTGGTTATCTTATTAGCTGGAGGGCATTTTTTACTATAAAAAATTGGTGCGATGGTGTCACTAACCGCCGTTTGTTTATATAGAGTCCCTTTTCTTTTATATTAACTAGTCGTGGTGACACGCCATTCCTGTGTGCATATAATTAATAATTTTTTATATTTTAAAATATATTATAAATAAGAGCAAAATATATGAATTAATACATGACACTAAAAAAGAAAACTAATTTATTAATTAATGTATAATTTAGAAAGTGGAATGAGTTAGTTATCTTATTACTTGAAGGGCATTCTTGACTTTACAAAAAAATAGTGCGGCGATGTCACTAACCGTCGTTTGTGAGTGTAAAACCTTTTTTTCTTTTTATAATAGTATAGATATAGATATATGTAAATAATATGTATTGCAATCATGAAAATATGCGTAATATTATAATATTAAAATGCTAACGTGACACAATTAATAATATATATATAATAATATAAATACTTTCTTTTACATATTTGTCTTTAAAAATTCATTTGCTTATGTAATTAGTAAAATCATTTTTTTTTTTTTTTTTTTGTGAGTGTGTCAAAAAGGGCCCTTTAAATTTCAAACTTTAATTTATTTGTAGGTTTTTAGTTTCATTAATGGATGTTTATTTTTATCATCACTAAAAGAAAATACTGTTGCCACATTTTTAATGGCTATGTAATAAAAGCTATGGTAAATAATTATTATTGATTATAATTAGATAAATTGAGAAAAAAAAATTAAGCCTATCCATCATGAAAAATATTTTTTTTTATCATGATTTTTAAACCATGACAAATATTTTAACTACACCCATAAAAATAATGGCCAACAACTGTTTGATCGTCCAGCCATGAGCTATGACTATTTACTACAACTATGTATTTTAACCATAGTAAATAATTATAATTAAAAAATATATTTCTTCTAATATATAGTAATTATTTATTTATTTCTAATATTTTATACTATTTAAAATTATTTATATATCTAATTAATATTTGAATATATTAAGAGTTCATTTGGTTCAAATGAGAGAAAAAGAAAAGTGAAAGGGATAGGGGAAGTGAAAGTGAAAGTGACAAGGAAAGAAAAAGAATAATAGTTTTCTTTCAAATTATTTGGTATGATTGGAAGGGGAAAAATTTTCAAATACTTCAACTTGTTTGGTATGAGGAAAACAAATTGAGAAGAAAATACTATTTTTTTATAATTTTACTCAATAACCCTTATCTTCATTTTGTATTAGAAATATACAATTTGATAGTATACTAATATAATTTTAGTATATCAAAAATTTTAAAACTATTGATAAAAATATTTATCAAACAAAAACAATCATTGACTTTGATGCAGTATTTTTTTAACGATTTTGTCTTTTTCTCTCTGGCGATTATGCATGGTATTATTTATGGGAATGAAAAAAGAATTTGAAGAAAAATTATATATATATATATATATATATATATATATATGAGAATTGTAATAAAAAAATAATTGTCTTTTTGGCTTATACTTTTACTTTTCTGCCCAATTTTGGATGGAAACAAACTTAGACTTTAGAGAGATTTCATATACATCATATTTTACTTTTCTCCATCTTTTTTTCCTAACCGAATACGAAACTATTTCTTATATATTTATTTTTACTTCCACTTCTTTTATACACCCACCTTTTAGCCCAATCAGACATACTCTAAATAATATAATGACTTGTATTTATTAAATAACAAACTCAATTTCGAAATAAAAAATACATAGGGTGGTGGAGGACCCTATACTAGATTTTGATCGTTGTGGATCTCGTTTCTGGTGGATATATATATATATATATATATATATATATAATCATCCAGAAGACAGAAATAATTTATACAAATAAACTATAGTCAGCAGATGTAACTATAAATTATCCCTATAATTAAAAATGAGGCCACCACTACTATAATGAGGCCTACCTCAATTGGGGAAGGTGAGGCCCATGATCTTAAAGGTCATGAGTTCGAACCCCGTTAAGTGCGTGGGATGTTGTCTCCTATATAACAGTAGTTAGTCTACTCCTTAAAAAGAAAAAAAAAAAAAAAATAGGCCATGTACAAACTTATGACAAATGAAATTGTGATAGAAAATGTTTTACCGACTTTTGACACCATAAAAACCATACGTACAAATAAACTGTTCCAACATCTCATGACCTGGCAACATCAGTATCCGTATCCCTCACTAGTACAAAAACGTCGGGAAATCCAGTTGAAAACTCCCCGACGTCTCACCGTGTGCTGCTCCAGTATTCAAAATTACAGTTCGTACAATTTACAAACAGCGAAAACCCTTCTTGATTCTGATGGCTACAGTTCACCACGCTGCTTTTCTTGCAGTTATGGGCGTTCTCCTCCAATCCCACGTCGCCACTGCAGATCTCGTCCATTTCCCCTTCACTGGTTTGTCCACATCCTTACAATGAATCAGTTTCTCTTTAATTCAAATTTGTTTCCTTGATTACTGCTATGTGTGTGTAGGGACTGGGGCTGCATGCAATGAAATCGTGTGTGGGAGGGGGAGTTGCGTGCCTTTGAGTAACACGACTTTTGGCTTTGAGTGTGTGTGCGACCCCGGCTGGCGACAGGCTCGCCCTGACGGAGATCAATATCTCAACTTCCTGCCTTGTCTCATCCCCAATTGTAAGTTCTTTGTTCTTGTCTTTACGTGAAAAAATGTAAATTTATTCCCCTAATATTGCAAAATGGCAAATTACTCCATAATAAAAAATAAAATAGCAATTTATTATTTTGTGTTTTTTAAAATTGAAGCAATTTACTTTCCTATTTTTTAAAATTGAAGCAATTTACCTCCTTGGGCAGGGAAGTAAATTGCTTTCATTTAAAAAACACAGGGGGTAAATTGCTATTTATTTTTCATAAGAGGGTAATTTGCTCACTTTCAGTATCATAGGGGGATAAATTGCAATTGACCCTGTCTTTTACATATTTTTGTATGGAGTAAATTACAAAGGGTTCCTTTGATATTTATCATAATTACAAATACTTCTTCATTATTTGAAAAATTATAAATATTTTCAGAAAATTAATGGCCGGACTGTTAATTTTAGAGGAGTATTCATAATTTTTCAAATAACGAAAAGTATTTATAATTATAATAAATATGATGAGAAGAGTCTGTTGTATTTACCCTTTTATATATAAACCATTCAGTCAGATGTAAATGCATGGATTCAAGTCTATATCATGTTTGACTTTATTTTGATTATTAGATCAGCTAATGATTAACTCAAATATGAATCGAGTTTGAATAATTTTATATATATTTTTTATGTGTATTTTATTATCCGCCATTGTCGGACATCTTCAATAGTTGCCACTTTTTTCCTTTTTGATTTCCCCAAAATATGAGAAAAGGAAAAGAAAAATAAGAAATCCAAATTGCAAGATATTTGAAAAATCAAATTTCATCATTTAATTTGAGAAGAAACCCATATAAGAATTTTCATATCTAATGAGAATCAAAATTAAATATCTGAAAAAGAAACCCATATGAGAATTTTCATCGCTTTCGGAATTAAATTTCATAAGAGAAAAAAAGGGGGCAACAAGTATGTCAAATGGGCCTTCCCTTCTCAAATTTTCGAATAACCATGAAAACGAGATAGATAAACAGAATAATATATATTATATATATATATATATATATCTTTATATTAAGAGAGAGTATTTAATTGATGTCTCTTTTTTTTTTGTCTGTCAATTTTGTTTTTATTTTTAATTATTTTAATTTTTTTTCGTTTCTCAATCTCCAACTTTAGTTCCCTCTTTTCTCACTATACACTTAATAACTTCCCACAACCGTTATTATTTTACTATTTTTTTTTATTTAATTAATATATATTTTTTTTCAAAATAATAATAATTATATTATTTAAATTTTAGTTGCACACACAAAGAGTGTGCCACAAATTACTAGTATATATATCACCATAAAGTGTGTGTTTTCAAACAAACAAAATATTTTATTATTATTCCCTAAAAAATGCAAACTGCTACAAAATACAAAAATTGGGCTGTCAAATGTTAAAAAAAAAAAGTGGTTACAGGGTAAAGTGGAAAACCCCTCAAAAGTTGGGGCGTGTCTGCTTTTAAGCTTATTTTTAAACTATAGTCTAATTAGAACACGCATGTCGATCATATTGGTGTGACAACCAAAGTGGGATACGGAATCCACAACAGCTAGTTGAAACTTTACTAATTAATTTAAATTATGTATTGAATAGTTTGATGTAACTCTATATACTTGTACATGATGATTTTTATGTTTGATAAGATGAACATTTTGGTAATAAGGACGTAGAAGAATTGTAAATGTAGTTCAAAGTAGGTGATCCTAAGTACTTGCTTTACTCCTGCATTTATCAGTTTGAATGCTATTATGGGGGTAGATATAGTTTACATGAAATTACGATAACACCCTAAGCAATTACGGTGGAAATTGCATTTTTTATCTGGTTAAATACACTTTGCCCTTTAAATTATTTTTAATGCAATATTTATCCCTCTAAATTAATAAATAAAACACGTACTTTCTGATTGGACAAAATTGTTTCTCATGCCTTGAATAATAATATATTCTAAGTATTTTATTTTAGTTGTTTTTGCATATTAAATCATCACGAAATTATTTTCTAACTAAAAGAAATTAATAAGCGAAGAATTTAAAGTAAAAGTAGAGTAATAAGTTAATATATACATATATATAACAGATACACAACAAATATAATATACCAACAACTCTTGTATATTCTTTTAAAAGAATTGACAACATATATGTATTTCTATATGCTTAACCAAAATTTAAACACTTTTAGAGAAAAAGATTCATAAATATATTTTGTCATGTTTTTAGGAAAATAATAAATTTAAAAAATGGATATGTAATTACTCATTCTTATCTAAAAATTAAATAGTTATGAACTTATATAATTCTATTACCAAATTATTAAGATATTTTTGCATGAAAGTTTTTGTGTATTTATTGTAAAAATTTATTGCTTAATTTTTAGTATGTAAAATAGTTCAAATTGTAAATAAATGCACAACAAAACTTTAACTTAAGTAATAAATACACAAAAAAAACGTTCATGTAATTCTTTTTTGGTTGTTGAGATACTATGCTGATGTGTATCTATTATATATCTTGACGTATTACTCCACTTTTAATTTGGTGATGATTTAATTGCAAAATATTAAAATATATTGAGAATAATTAAATATAACTGTTCAAGACATTAGAGGCAATTTTTGTCCGATAAAGTGGGTAATGTTATATTTATTAGTTTAGGGGAGTAAATATTACATCAAGAATAATACAAGAAGACAAAGTGTATTTAATCCTTTTTTCAAAGGATTAGTATACCTTACATCCCAAATAATTAAGAGATTCTCATTAATGGTCCCATAAATTATAAAAATTCTCACTTTTAGTCCTTTTATCAAATTTCGCTAGTATTTTGACCAAAAAAGCACGTGCTAAATACATGGCCATTAACTCTAACAATAATAGAATTTGATAAAAGGATTAAAAGATGAGATAAATATTGAAATCCGATGCATATATTTCATGAATTAATAAATGCAATAGGATTTGAAATACGAAATATAATCTAACCATTTTTTTTTGGGTAATAATTGTATAACTCAATCAATTACAAGTTTTAATTTGAATTGTGACGAATATTGTGTGCACCAGGTACCCTTAACACCACCTGCGGAGATGCTCCTCCAGTCCACCACAATCAGACAAGACCGGACTTCTCATTTTTCGATCGTAATTATTATCATCATTATTTTATATTTGCATATATATAATTTTTTATTTATTATATTATTTTAAAATAATTACAATGAATTCTCTTAAAATTTGACATAATTACGAATATCTTATAATTTTTGAAAACTTACAAGTACTCCTTGATGTGTGATGAAATTATGTAATCGTTAGATGTAAGTGTTTGTTAACTTTGCCTTTGCTGTATTTTTTGTAAAAAACAGAAGTTATAAAATTATAAAAAAAAATTAGACAAATTGGATGGAAATATTTTGAATTTTTTTAAAAAAATATCTACTTAATTCATAAAAAAATAAATAAAAGGGAAAATTATTTTTTTTTAGTCCGTTAAGTATGTCCAATATTAGATTTAGTTCGGTAACTATGCTCATTTTTTTTTAAGTCCTGTAAGTTTTAATATTTGAAAATTAGTCCTCCGATGGTCGGATTTTTTTTTTTTTTGCCGGAAAAATGACATGTCATTCCAACTGGATATCTTTTAAGGAGTTGGCAGACATGTTGGGAATTTTTGAACTTATGTGGTAATTGAAATGAGGTGGACTTTTTTCTTGAAAATATTTTGAAGTATATTATAATTTATAAAATTAAAATTATTATTTAAAAAAAAAAAAAACCTCCCAACCAACCCCACCCCGCGGCCCCTGTTTCCTCCCCCCGCCCCTATCGCCCCTCCTCCAGCCGCCCCCGGCCCCGCCTTCCCTACCCTTCTCCCCACCCCCGGCGACCCCGCAGAGGGGGCAACGCCGTCGCCCAGATTAGAAATAACTCTGCGCGATGGCTTCGGCCAGTGGTGGAGGGCGATGACGTCACCCTCTGCTGGGGTGAGTGACGCCGTCGCCAAAGGTGAAGGGGGTGTGATGCTGCCCTCCTCCTCCTCTGCGGCGGCGGGCGGAGGTAATTTTATCAATATTATTTATTTTTATTTAATTTAATTAAAAACAATTAAAGTAATTAATTTAATCTTAATTTGATTGAAAATAATTATTCAAATTAATTAATAAAATATAATTTTTATAGTTAATTAATATTTATTCATATAAATATTTGGTTTGAAAAAATATTTTTTATATTAATATTGATTATAATTTAAATTTTCAATTTAAAATTACAAAGTTTTAAATTTTTATTTATTTTTCTAAAATTTTTATATTAAAATTAAGAAAATTTAGGTTTTAAAAAAAAGTTAAAAATATTTTTTAAAAATAAAGAAAATTGATTTACTTTTTTTAAATATCTAAATTATAAAAAAGAATTTAATATTATATATAAATCGGCCAGTCAGCTTCAGGCTTATGTGGCTGCACACATGGCTACACACATGGGATATTTGGCCGGACACTAAGCAAGTAAATAACACCCATGCAATTTCTGGCGAAAATTCAAAAGTTGGCCAAAAAATTACATAAAAAATCCTAATTTGGACTAAATTTCATTATAGTTTAAAATTTACAGGACTTAAAAAAAATGGGCATAGTTACCGGACTAAAATTAATATTAGGTAAACTTAACGGACTAAAAAATCTTTTTCCCTAAATAAAATTATAATTCATAATCTACAGTGAGATAACAAAAATTTCAGAAAATTTTAAAACATAAATGAAATCATAATTCATAATCCACAAGGTCATTTTGATAAATTCCTCATAGAAATTGATGAAAACCTAATAGAGACTAACGAATTGGGCTAATTGTTAGGGAACCATTAAAATCAATAAGTATTGGTAATTTTTCAAACAACGAGAAATTTTTCATAATTGTGTTAAATTTTAGGAGAGCTTGTTACAATTTATCTTTTATTTTATATATGTGTGTATTTAATTATTTATTTACTTATTTATGAATTTTCTAGCTTGTTATTGGACTGATTGTGGAGGAGGCGTATGCAACAGAACCTCTCCATTCACACATACCTGTGTTTGTTACGAAGGTTACTACAATCTGCTCAACGACACTGTTTTCCCATGCTACACTCAGTGTAAGATTCTTACCATGCTACAAGAAATATAATTTTTTTCAATAGTTAATTATCATTATTAAAAATTAATGGATAAATTGCATAAAACCCCACTGTGTTTCTAAAATTTAGCTGAAAACCCCTTGTGTTAAAAAAATAAACAAAAACCCTCATGTATTTTTAAAGTGTTGTATACTCTCCCCTCTGTTAAGTAATCCTAACAACATTAAATTTTTTTATTAAATTGACCGTTATACCCTTCTTATACAACCATTGATCTTCAATTGAAAAAATGAACTGTTCAAATCTTAAGTAATTTAAATATATTTTTTATTTATATTTATTTATATATACACTATATATACAATATATATAATAAATATAACTATTATATATATATATATATTTTGAAGGCGGCGATGGCCTCGTCGCACGGTGAGGCCGTCGCGATCCGAATTGGGCGACAACGATGTCGCCTAAATTATTCTGGGCAACGTCGCCGTCACCCCCTAGTGTAGAGGGCCTCGATCGCACTACAAAGGGGGGCGACGCGACCCATTTGGAAGGGGCGCGTCCAAATCTAGTTTAAAAATAATTAATGTTTTAGTATTTTGTTAGTAATAATTTAAAGTAGTTAATAATATATAATTATTATAAATAATTTTTATATTTTATTTTAATTTAAATATAATTTTAGTATATTAAATTTATATTTTATTAAATTTAAAATTTTATTTTTTAAAAATGTTTAGGTATTTTTTATTTAAATTATATTTCATATAAGCTTTTAATTTAAAAATAATTTTAGAACATTAAACTTGTATTTTGTGTTTTAAATTAAAAACTTTTATTTTTTTAAAAATATATATTGTTATTTGTTTTTATATCTAAATTAATATATAATAATAGATATAATTTATTGTAATATATTGAACCCAATAAATAATTTAAATTAATTAAATATAATATATATATAAATAAAATAATATAAGTATATCAATTTAAATTTTAAAATTTATTTAAATATGAAAGAAGGGGGCAAAATAGATATTTATATATTTAAAATAATCATCAAAAGGTGAAAAGTGAAGTCCACTCGCACAAAAGGCGAGTTTGAGCCACTCTCCGTTTTTTTTTTTTTAATGGAAATGGGATTTTTTTGCTGTGTTTTATAAAACACAGGGGGGATTTTGCCTATTAAATTAACACAAGGGAATTTTATGCTATTTCATTAAAACACAGGGGATGTTATGCAATTACCCAAACTTAATATAGGGACTAATTTTTTTCAGTGACAACAACCTCCTTGTAATAAGACCCTTAGAAATTAGCTGACAGATTGCGAAGCGTACGTAAAAAATAAGAAAAAATATTTCAGTAAGATAGACTCTTTTTTCCCTAGCAAATTACATTTTTTTTAAAAAAAATGGATAAATTACAACTACCTCTTATAAAATTTATCATAATTACGAATATCCCTTAATTGTTTGAAATATTATGTGAAACCTCAGTAGCAATAGTAATTGACCCAAAACAAAGTACCACTCATTATCTATTTGTACTAGAATACATGAAAAGTATTGTAAAATTATAATTTTACTCTTAGTTTGCCATTTGGCCCAAGCCAACTGATCAGTGCTGTCTTAAACGTTTGATAAGTTTAAAAGTAATATTGGGTCAGATTAAACGCCTTGATACAGTTTCATAGAAAAAATAAAATTTTCTGTTTTAATGAAAACCTCAAGAAAGACAACATAATACAAACCCTTTGAAGTGTGAAGTTGTTGAATCAATCTTGACATCATGTGATGTAATTAGGTGCATTTGGAACGACCTGTCCGAGTCTAGGGTTCAACACTTCCACATCATCACTCCACGATCCCAACTCCTTTCTGCCTGATAATTTTGACAGCCACGGTGAGATCCCATACTTCAATCTTGCACCGTTGTTCTTAGTATGCAAAATCGTTGAAGAGTATTGTGAACTTATAACATGGTTATAACCATATTAAGGTTATTGTCCTAACTGTAGAAGTATGCAAAATTAGTCCTATACTTTTCGAAATTCTCTATTTACTGCAAAATTAGTCCCCAGAATGGATTTCTGTTATTTTCTCGGACAGTAAAAAAATAAGGGGGTCTTCGTATATGGTTCGAAACTTTATGCTACTTATTTAGTCCCAAAATTTAAAAGATTATGTATTTTTCTCCTTTTTTGCATATTCTATTAAAAAAAGTAACGAAAGATGTATCTACGTGGCTCATGATTGTCAGTGCACTGCAATAGAAAGAGTTATATGCATGTAATGACACAAGAAACACTTGGGATGGAATTAGGGCAAAAGCTTTGTCAACAAAAAAAATAAAAGAAAGCAAATTGAAATACTTACAAAGAGTTATTAATTACAACTGACAAATAATTCAGCTTATATTAATAGAAATTTTTACCTTTCTCCAATCGGCAAAGCTTCGTGAAAATGGAGCATAATTCCGTCCCAAAAATTTCGTGTGCAAGGCGTATCCATATTATCGTTCTATTGCGGTGCATTGAAAAAAATACGTTATGCATATCAAAGGAGATGGAAAGTGTAAATTCATTATGATCGTCGCATTTGGATGAAGCACGTAAACTATGTGACCTCATTCTGTTTATATATAGGCAGCTTATGTCTTGTTTGAATTACAGCAATTACGATTCTTGCTTTAACGTGTGGTATTTTCTGTTTTTTTCCGTATGTAACGTTTTGGTTGGTACCAGCAACAAGATTGATCCCGGGAGTTGATTTGGTTTGCTTGACCACGGTTGTGACTGCTTTAGCTCGAGTTTTATGGAAGCATGCTTAAATAACTATTTTACCCTTGGCTCGTCGTGGCAAATATATGCGCACTTGCACAAATGCACGGTTGTATAAACGTTTCATTTTTGCAATTCACATTTTGCAACTCTGTCGACCTATCTCTGAGGTCTAATGACATTTGTGTCCTCAATTTGAATTAGTTCTTCCTCCCAAACCAACGTCTGAGACGATCTACGACAAATTTGTTCAGTTTATGGATGTCTTAAATCTGAATCACTCATTTCTTTGATTATGCCATAACATCTACCACGTTGCCTTTAATATGAGCCCATTCATCCTGACTTATTCTCGAACATTTGTGATACTAGTGATTCTCAATTAAATTTTTAGAGATAATAATACAAAAAAGGGTTAATCACATTTAGACACTTCTGAAAATGAAAATTATATTTTTTTCCTGAATTTTTTTTTTAAAATTACAGTTACAGTCCTTCGAAAATTCTCCATTTACACCCTCTTCTGTAAGGATTTGGACAAAAAGATATTGGCAAAAAAGTGATATAAATTTTAAATTTGCCCTACATTTAACATTCAATTATATATTTTTGTACTCATAAAGGGATAAATGTATATATACATATATATGGAGTGAGGTCAATATCATTACATTTTTTTCCGGCTTAAAGGCAATTTTGGTCCACTAACTGTGCCATTTCCCATTTTAGTCCTGTAATTATCTAGGATTTGAATTAAGTCCTTTATTTTTTAATTTTTGCTCAATTTTGGGACATTGCAATCGGAAATTTTTAATCTGGTCGGAAAAAATCACATGTCTCTCACGTGCCGGCAATAATTTGGGGATTTTTTTTCATTGGCTGATGCGTTGATGACGTGGCTGAGGACGAATTTAAAAAAAAAATAAAATACCTATGTGGCAATGGGTCCATGTCAGCCCCATGACATGGATTAGGAGGGAAAAAATCGTGACCTCATTCAGGTTTATAAGTTCACCCCCATTTCCCCAATTGAAAGAACCCTAAAATATCTCACCTCTTTGCTTGTCGTCTTCAAGAGAAATTGGGACATGTCCACTGTTACGAGCTCCGTCGAGTGCAACTGTGGACGACCAACCGTGATTCGTACGTCATGGACGAACGACAACCCGGGGAGGAGATTTCACTCTTGTCGAAATTATAAGGTAAAAAGCATTTTTTTGATTTCAAATTTCTTGGGGTTGGAAGTTTATTTTTTGGGTTTTTTTTTGCAAGAGAGGAGGTTGTACGTTTTTTCAATGGAGGACCCCCTATGTGTCAAAGGGCTCGAGCCATTATTCCTGGATTGCTGAAGAAAATCAACACATTGGAAGCAAGTATTGAAGAAATGAGGAGGAAGAACAGAAAAATGGCTAAAGTTCTTGTATTTTTAGCTTTGATTGTGTTGTTTTTTTGTTTGCCGAAGTTGACATCTCTGTAGAAAGATTTTGGATTTTTTTTGGTTTGTTATGGTGTAATATTGAAATGGAATTTTTTACTAAATTCCTCGAATGTAATTGACTATGTTATCAGAAATGAAAGTGATGCTTGTTGTGTCATTGGAATTTTGTTTAGTTTTTGGATTTATGGGATTTTGAGGAATTGAGATTTGTTTGAATTCCAATTTCTAGGAATTTTTTGCCTTTCTTGACTTTCAACTGTAATATAAAGAACTTGGAATTGAAAACTCATAAGACAATTGCAATTTTGAACAAAACTTAATATTCAAAGTAATTTAATTGCAATGTTTAGAATTCATACTAAACAACATCATTGACACTTCCCAAAATGATGACAAAATAGGTCAAAAACAAGTTGTGAATGTTTACAGCAATGACTTCCAAAAAGTTATACAAAAAAAACCACAATTCCTAGTACATTAATGTGCATCTGATGAACTAAACTGACTTAAATCTAAATATTTCTGGCCTCCTTCTGTTATGATTGGCTTGATGGTTCCAGATTGTGCCCTGGAAACTGAAGAAAAAACTGGAATCCTCTGTGGGCCAATCATAGGTGGAGGTGCTCTGATTTGCACCCTTGATTGTAAGGTCATATGCTTGTTTGACATGGATAGTTGTTCATACATTGATGGACCAGCTTTGTAAACTGGAACTGCAGGTGGCTGAGAGATACCGTTTCTTGTTGTGTGATGCATGCTTCAGGTGTTGGCTCAGCTTCAGTGTGCAAAGGTGGGAGAATGTTAGGATATTGTGTACCCTGTTCAGTTTGCAGCAGTATTGTAAGAACAAAAGTTATATTATGCAGAAATTGCAGTTTTCTGTTAAAAACAATTTAAGAGTTTGAAACTTACACTTGATCCACCATGTTCAATTTCATTACTGTTATCCTCTATGATGTTGTCAACTGCTTTCTCTTTCCAACCTACAAGATGAATGCAACACATTTTGAGGAAACAAAGTAACCAATAACATAACTTAAGATGAATGCAACACATTTTTAGGAAACAAAATCACCTTGCTCTCAACTGCTTTTTTGCTTGCTCTCTGATCCAAAGTACTTCTTGTTTCTCCTTCCTGAAATGAAAAAGATAAGAACTTCAGTAATAATGTAAGATAATACAATTTCTATTATTATAAGTTATAAGAATTGTACCCTTTCTGGGCATTTGGCTGTATTGTGGCCAGGTTCTCCACATGTCCTAGTGCACAGTAGTTTGGTGTCTTCTAAGCTTTAGCACTTGTTTCTTGTTGCTCTTTTTCTTGTTCTTCATTGAAGGTTCATCAGCCTCTCTTCTCCTAGCTTTTGCAGGTCTACCTGGACCTCTACCAAAGTTTGGTGGTAGAGGGGGTATTATGAGTGATTCAGACCATAAGCCTTCATGGCTCATTGGTTGTATTGCAGGCTCATAGACTTTTCTATATGTATCTACACTATAACAGTCTGCAACATAATCTATAGGATCTTGCTTTTGATGATAAATTGCACAGCAAGCATGTTTGCATGGTATCCCTGACAGTTGCCACTTCCTACAACTACAACTTTTTGCTCCAAGATCAACACAGTGTTGGCTCCCATCAAAACAAGAAACTTGGTAATGAAGGTCATCAGCTTTAATGGGCATACAATCAGCAACCTTAGAAGCATGTTTTTGCAAGATTTGTTGAATTTTAGGACACAACTTCTCTTTCCATTTAGTATTGCTTCTGTCTCTGTTTTCTTGCATCCTTCTCATGATGTATTCTCTAATCCATTCTAACATTGTGAGAATTGGCTTCTCTCGAGCATCTATTATGCAAGAATTGAATGTTTCACACACATTATTCAACAACATATCACACTGAGAGGTCTCACTAAAGTGACTCCTAGACCACTGAACTGCTGGTTTATCATTAAACCAATCATGGGCTGATTCTGATATCTTCTTCATTTCTTGCATTCTCATTTTCCATTCACCTACTGTGCATGCTCTTGCTGCATTCCACAATGCAGTTTTGAAAGCTAAATATCAGCATTTTTAATTGTTGTGTAAATGCCCGCAAAATCTGTGATCACAACCACACAAACTGTAGACCCAGGATTTGTCTTTCTGACCTCATCTGCATAGTCCCATAATCGAGCATACTGCCACTCAGGGCTACCCTCTATTTCTTTTAATGCAGCTTTTTTGGCTCTATAAGCTTGATGTCTTGACACATTAACCCTCAAGTCATTGATTATATCCAATCTAAAGCCTTTAACACACCTTTTTGGGTCTGATTTAAACTTCTGTAGATATTTATCTTTTATCCAATTTGTCTTCACATTTTTTACAACAAAAATTTGTGGACAAGAATGATGATTACACAGCAGGTTAATCTGGAAAGTTTCTTCACCTCTAACTTTTATAGCATGCATCTTCCATTCACAGTCAATAGCCCCACACTTCACATAAACCCTCTGTTTGTCATTTTTTATGAATTTCAGTGTTCTTTTAGATTTAATTGCATGAGATTGCAAGGCTTCTTGAACTCACTTTTATTGGTAAACAACATCCCAAGTTCAAAAATAGGATCATAAATTTCTGTTGGATTGAAGACAGGATGTGAATGTCCATCACCCTCCCCACCATCTGAATCCCTATGTTCATCTAAATCACCATCATTTTCTACAACATCATCCTCTTCTTCATCACTAGACTCACCACTAGATTCACTAGTCACCCTCACAATTTGCTCTTCAACCCTTCCTGCTTCTTTAACCTGCTCTTCATTTTTATCTCCCTCTATCTCATAATCACTATCAACCAATATATCTTTATCCCCCTGACCATCCCCCTCACTGACAGCTTCTCCCTCACTCACAGCATCCCCTTACCCACAGCATCTCCCTCTCCAGCCCCTTACCCACAACATCCTCCTCTCCAGCCCTCTCACCCACAACATTTTTCACCAACCCCTTCACCCACTGCACCCTCAACATAAATAAGCATTTCTCTATATTTAAGAACTTTCTTCCATTCCCTCTTGAAGTCATTGTTGTCAATCAACAATTTAAACCCTTTGTTTACAATTGTATAATATCTCCTCCTTTTTCTATCCCAACACTATCACTAAACAGATCCAAAGACTCTATACAAACCTCATTAGGCAACACATAGTCAAATTTACACAAACTCCCACCTTCATACAAAGCTTCAGGCACATGCCTAGCTCTCACCACCATAATGCAAGCATAACGTAATAGATTCACTCTTAGGGTCTTTATATTACACCAAAAACAAAAAAAAAAAAAAAACAAAAAAAAACAAAATAGAAAACAGTCAGTATACAAGGACCACAAAAACTTAAAAATATACAAGAAGCAGTCAACATTGAGTAAAAGCAAAGAACATATGGGTCCACGTACACTAAAAAATTGCATAAAGGGACCACAAAAAGACTTAAAAATAAAATATCTTTACCAACACTCCACTGGACAATCACTTTCAGAACAAAAAACAAGGGAAAAAAAGAATTTTTAAATAGAAGAATCTTACGGTATGGAGGTGGGGGCATATGTACATGTCGCGCTGGCCTTTTCATCACCATGGCGCTCCAAGTTTGTAGCAACTCTCTCGCATTCGTCTTCTCTCCAACAAAAACTCAGAGGAACGAAGAAAGTTTTTGCAAATATGATTTAGGGATTTGCCTTTGTGATTTTTGCCCTCTTCGCATTCACAGATTAGGGCAAATTTTCTCTCTCATGCGTGCCTAATGCGTGCAATCTGATTAATTTCCCTCCTAATCCATGTCATGGGGCTGACATGGACCCATTGCCACATAGGTATTTTTATTTTTTTTTTAAATTTCGTCCTCAGCCACGTCATCAACGCATCAGCCAATGAAAAAAAAAATCCCCAAATTATTGCCGGCACGTGAGAGACATGTGATTTTTTCCGACCAGATTAAAAATTTCCGATTGCAATGTCCCAAAATTGAGCAAAAATTAAAAAATAAAGGACTTAATTCAAACCCTAGATAATTACAGGACTAAAATGGGAAATGGCACAAGTTAGTGGACCAAAATTGCCTTTAAGCCTTTTTTTCCTTACAAGTACAAATCTTTGATATGAGAATGTTAAATGAGGTAAAAGTAAAAATTTATTTAATTGTTTTGCTAATTCAGTATTTTTCGTCCAAACCCTAACTAAAATAGTGATATATAAATAGATAATATTTAGAGGGGGTGTAAGTTTAATTTCAGAACTTTTTTTGTGGCAAAGTATAAGTTTATATCTTTAGGGCGTTTAAGTGTGGTTAACTCTAAAAGAAAAAACAAACAGAAAACTTCTCTTACCTAGGGTTACATTTGAATTGATGGATTTATGATTATAAAGTTTTCAAATCCCTAATAACAAATTATTTGAATTTGTTTGGATAATAATAAATTCAAAGTTTTTAAATCCTTCAACTATAACTTTGAATTATGTTTAATTTAATATTGATAGATTTTAAATTATTTTGCTACAGAGTCATTTGAAATCATTTTTCTAAATCCTTCCATGAAATCGAATCTTCAATACAAATATAGCCTAAAATACTGTATCAAATCCAATAAGTAGAAAAGTGGTGCTATAAACATAAAGTGACCATTTTGACACCGCTTTATTATTTTTTTAAGGGATAATTACATTTACACCCCCCTCACCTATTGTCATTTTACACAAACCACCCCTGCCTTTTCAGAAATTACAGAAACCACCCCTAACAGCCTTTAAAACCCCAAAATGCCCGTGTTGACTTAATCAAACTTTAATTTAATTTTTCAATGATAGAAATGCCCTTAGGGGTGTTTTGTAATTATCAAAAGATAGAGGGGGTGTCAAAGTAATATTTATGGGATGAATAATATGACCCCATATATTTTTTTATTATTATTTATATTAATTCTAATTTATTTTTTAATTATTTTATTAACTTTTTTTATTGAATCTATATATAAATTTATTCCTCTTAATAATTAAAATATTAAATTATTTAATTAATATATTAATAAAAACTAGTTACTAGCTTATAAATTCAAATTAAAAATTATCACATTTGTATAAGTTTATTTTAAATTCTTAATATTAAAAGATTTATTTTTTTTATTTTTATTTATCGCTAAGTTTTATTAAAATTAATAAATTATACATATATGTATATATATTTATATAATATAAATATATAAATATGTTTATAATTGAACATAGTCATATGTATATATTTACATTTATAATAATTTAAAATATTTTAATAAATAAATTGTTTATTTTACTAATTCAACTATAATTTATTTGAATTATAATTTATTAATTTTTATAAAATTTAATTATAAATAAAAATAGAGAATAAATAATTTTTAATTTTAAGAATTCAAATTAATTTATACAAGTGTGATATTTTTTTATTTGAATTCATAAGCTAGTAACTAATTTTATTAATATATTAATTAAATAATTTAATATTTTAATTATTAAGAGGTGTAGATTTACATAAATTCAATAAAAAAAGTTAATAGAATAATTTATATTTTAATTAAAAATTAGTATATATATAAAAAAAATATATGAAGTCATATTATTCAATTTTCTAAATATTACTTTGACACCCCTCTATCTTTTGGTTATTACAAAACACTCCTAAGGGCATTTTCGTTATTAAAAAATTAAATTAAAATTGACCAAGTCAATAGGGTTATTTTGGGATTTTAAAGGCTGTTAGGGGTGGTTTCTGTAATTATCATACTCTCTCCTTAACTACAATCCTTTTTATAAGATATTTCATGTTTACTAATATAAAATGTATAAGTTCCACAAGATAATAGGCAATGTCAGAGGATATTATTTACCCACGTCCTCGTATATAAAATCTCGAAAGAAAAACAACGTAACAACCCGCTGTACAATTTACAAACACAACCCCGACAAAAGCCTAGCATATTTAATAACCATACAGTCAAAAGTCTCTGCTTCAAGTGTTACGGCTGACCACCTAATAAATATAACGGCACGGCTCACAATCCAATGTTGCTAGTCAGTATCACCTATCTCTTGAAAAGTACGTGGCAAGGTGTGAGCTGCCTACTCAATAAGTATAGCCAATCAAATTATATATATGTACACACCCCAAGTCAAACACAATACAAGCATATCAACCAATCAATGCTCATCAATACTATCAGCAGATATAAGAAACGACACATGCTTATAATCATATATCAGCTTATATTGTAATAGTGATATCTTAGTTTGTTTTCTTAGGGCCCTGCTCAACCAAATTGGAGTGCATCACTTAATGGCTTCGCCGGCTATCACATCGTCATCTAAATCACAATATCTTTTCTTCTTTTTTTTTTTTTTCCTGATATCACACAACACACAGCTATATGATATCCCATAACCACTGATACCACACAACACACAGCTCGTATGGCATCTCATCATCAATCATATCACACAGCACACAACTCGTATGATATGTCACATCATCTCCACTGATCAACGACAACACACAGCTCGTCATTAATCATATCATCATAAGCCATTGCAGTATGCCCCTCCCAGTTAGGTAAGGCATCTTTATTCCATTCACACACCATCATTATTAACCTCATCAATCAACTCCATTTAATACTTATTTTCTGTTCAATAACTTTATCATTTAATTTTACTCAAAAATCAATTGTAAGAGCTCATAATCATTCATTTGGCTTCTGTACAAGAACACCACAGATAGTCACAAAATAACAATTCCACAGTTATCCAGGTAATCCAAACAAACAGTCCACGATCAAATATATAAATAACTAATATACAATATCCACATATATAAATAGAAATCCAAGTTCACAATAAAAAATACAAGCAATTAATATATATAATACTACACATATAAATATATATATATATATATATATATATTATATATATTCAATTAGCTATACTTACCTCAAATTCCAAAATGCTTCAATTAATCCAAGGAGCTGCTCAATTCTCTACTTTGTCGTCACGTCCCTATAAGAAAGTATTATACGTATAATTAATATATTCAGAATATTATAAATATTAATAATATATTATATAATATTCGCACATTTCCACCAACCTTTAAATATTTTATTTCTTTTGAAGTTCAAACCTTCGTTCTATTTCCTTTTGAATAACTAAACTTCTTAACTATATATTTAATTTATCAACTAACTCATAAGATTTTATTTAATAAAACCCCTTATATCTTTTTCTATAATTATCGTTCTTAGTAATATTTTCTAAATTAAATTATGATTAAAACCCTTGTTTTCCTTTTAATAACATAATATTCCCTAAATATAATTTTTGGAATATTTCTATGAATTTTCTATCATTTCCCCGTTACTATACAATTTAATTATACACCTATACATATAATTATGCATTTAGTTAATAAACCCTATGAAATTGAATAGATTAACTGTAGGAATGATTAAATCTATCAAATACAATAATTCGATTAACCCACTATAGCATTTTCAAATCAAATGGGATATTTAATTCGGTACTAATTTAAATAGAAAATCATAAAATACTCCGATTAAACAGTACATCAGTGAATATAAATTACATTTAATACGTGGATTGATTAAATAATATAATTATATGAATTAATATAATTTAAAATATAAAACTTCCATACCTGTTTGATAAATCTGTAAGTGTATGTCTCTTCTTCCAATTTATTTGATTAGCTTAAGTTTTAAGCATATATATATATATATATATTATATATATATAATAGAGAGAGAAAAAGAAAACGTAGGCGGTGGTGATGACTACGGGCTGCCAGCCCAAAATTTATTACTTTCTTTTTTTTTATTTGATCTTTTACTAAAATTCTTATTACATCCCCCTTAATTTTCTTAATTAATACAATTTGATCCCAACTATTATAATGAGACCTAATTTGCTCCGTTCAAGTTTCATTAATCTATAATTTATTTATAATTAGATTTAAAATTTCTTAATAATTACTAATAAGTCTCCCAATTATGTAAAAAATCCTATGGGCGTCAAAGGTTGTGTAGTGTGTATATGTATTATGAAATTCTTCACAAAATACCCTTATGATGTCGGAATTGTAATCATAAGTAAAATAATAAAGCTTAAACAACATCGTAGACTTTGATGAAATGTAATTTATCTCCACACCAGCTAAGTTTTCAATCCACTCTCAATATCCTTTGATGTAGTGAATTCCCCGATAAATCAAAGATTATCATCCCACTTTGCATCACCTTCAAATGATGGAATGGCCCAAAGTTTGTAAATGGGTGACGTCATTTAATTGTTGATGATGAGGAAGCTCTTGGTGGGTAGCTTGCAAAGTCCATGCCTTAGTGGTCTTGCTCAAGGAAACTTCTTCAGACCGTTCGTCCAAGTAAGAGAGTTTTGTTAATCTTCGCCATGGATTCACTATTCTACCAACGAGTGGGAGGTAAAGCACCAACATCGTGTCCTTCTCCATGGGTTGATTTTAATCATCAACGATGCCTAAGTTATGTTTGCTGGAAGAGAAAGAATAATTTTTGAAGTAGACCATACTGCAACCTACCATGACACAAGAGTGAAGGGGGGAAAAATAATGCAACAAGCTGTCCTACTGTTGGAATTTTGTAGCCCAGGACCTTTTAAGGTAGGCCCAAACCCACTATTGCCTTGACCCAACTCTGCCTCCCCGCCCCGATCCATGTCCCGACCCACCCCATATCTAATTTGACCCGATTTACACTTATATCCTAACCCTATTCCTAATTCCTCTTAACTGCTCGTTTTCTTTTCTATTTCTCTTTGATTTCTTCTCCTCTCTCTCTCTCAATTTCTCCATTTCTTTGACTCCCTCTCTCACCGCCTTAAATGGCGTCTGTCTATAAAAGTCATTCATGGCTTATAGCTTCAAGAGATAGAACAGAGAAGTGTGAATACCTGTGTGGTGAGCCTTGATAGCGATCCCAAGTGGATTGTTGTATAGAACCAGTTTCTTGGTGCCTTTGATGGTGGTGACCTTGGGTGGTTGTGTCTTGGTGGCGTGTGCCTTTGATGGTGGAGCCTTGGTGGTGGGGCCTTGGTGGTCGTGGGTTTGTCCTCGATTTGGCTCCCTAAGCCTTGTTTATTGTGTAATTTTTGTTGTAATGTTTGTTGTGGTTCATTGATTTTGGGCTCACCGCTTGAGGGTGTCAAAACTAGGGGTGTCAACGAGTCGAGCTCGAGGAGCTCGACCATTTTTGGTGAGCTCGAGCTCGAGCTCGATTGTAGGTGTTAGGGCTCGAGCTCGAGCTCGACGAGCTTATACAGATCAAGCTCGAGCTCGAGCTCAAGACTTATGTAATGAGCTCGAGCTCGAGACTTATGTAATGAGCTCGAGCTCGATGTGACGAGCTCGAGCTCGAGCTTGAGCTCGAGCTGTCGAGCTGTCGAGCTTGAACTCGAGTTGCCGACGGTGAGATGATGAAACAACGGCAAAACGGGGCAGAGCATAAGCCGACGGTGACTAGGGAGAGACGGTGCTATGGATTTGAGTAGGGAGAGACGGTGGAGGGTGGGAGAGATGGAATGAGAAGCCATTATTGGAGGAGCCGTACCTCCCGCCCGCCGCTGCTGCGCCACACGCCGCGCCGCTGCTGCTGCTGCTACCGCCGCTGCTATCGCCGCTACCGCTACTGCTATTGCCGCTGCTGCTGCTACCGCCGCTGCTGCTGGACCCGCCGCCGCTGCTGCTGACCCCCGCCGCTGCTGCTGCTACCGCCGAGTCGCCGGCCGCGATCCTGGTGCTGCCCGCCGCGCGCCGTTCATGGTGGATTTGGGTTTGGGGTTGGGGTTGGGGTTTGGGTTTGGGGGAGAATGGTGATGGTGAGTGGTGGATTTGGATTTGAATTTGGGGTTAGGGTTGGGGTTGGATTTTGGGGGTGAATGGAGATTATTATGTATATTGTTATAATAAAATTGTTGATTTTTATATTTTTAATAAAATTATATGTTATAAATAATACTAAATATTATTATATAAATTATAAAAATTAAATATATGGTATAATATTTTAATATATTCTTATAAATGTAAATTATTTTTAAAATACTGTTGATATCATTATATACAAAAAATAATAATGATGATAAATAAGAGATAAACTTCTTAATTCAAAGTACAAAATATTAATTGATCTTATTATATATATATATAATAAAATAATAATAAAAAGTAATTAAAATTATTAAAACATCATTAATTACTACTATTATTATTATTATTATTATCTTTAGATATTTTATAGTTGAAATTGATATATATTCACAATTTGCAATAAATTTGTATATTCATAAACGTTAGTATTACATTGATGTAACTATCATCTTACATTGTTGAATAATGTGGGTTAATCGGGCCGTCAAAATGCAGATCAAACCGTTAGATATGATCAAACATACATAAAATACATTTGGTAAAGTTTTAGATTTATTGGGTAGACGGATGTCGAGATATCGTACTCGAACAAAAAAGAGTAATCATTCAAGACGATGTATCGTTGAATCAGACCATGTAATTTTAAATCGTACCGTGTGATATGATCTAATTGACACAAACTATATATATATTAAAATTTGGTATGAATCGGTTGGCTGAATTTTAAGATATTGTAATTGTTAATTAAGCTTTTGATCTCATTATATATTAATATATATAATAAAATAATAATTAAAATAATTAAAATTGATTAAACTTAGTATAAATATTAAATGTATAAATAAAAGTACCATAATTTAATAATTTATTATTATTCAAAATAAAATGTTTAATATTGATTAATAATTATAATATATGATCAATTTTGAGTATAAAATTGATAAAGTATTGATATTATATGAAATATATAATTTTTTAAAAATATAACTATATATAAAAAATAAAAAAAAAAAAAAAAAATGCTTCAGCTCGCGAGCGGCTCGCGAGCTGAGCGAACAGAGGTAAATTGGCTCGAGCTGGCTTGACTCGAGAGTCAAGCCAAAAGTCGAGCCGGCTCGCGAGTTCGACTCGCTTGCCACCCCTAGTCAAAACCCAACAGTGGTATCAGAGACGAACAGTTCTAAAATCCTTGGTGGATCGGGTAAGATCTGACATTTTTCTTATTACTTTTAATTACTATTGTGTGCTTTTGAAAATAAGTTGTGTATGATTAGTGTTGTGTGCTTTGAAAATTGTTGTTGCAAAAAAATTTCGATTTTTGGGAAAAAATTCTATTAAAATTAAACTATGTATGATTTTCTATGATATATACTCATGAAAACTTTGAGTTCTTGGATGAGTACGCTAGATGTGGAGGAGCTTGTATTTAAATAATTTTACAATTTTTTGAGGTACTGTTTGTTCGCTTCTTGACCAAGTTGGAAATGACCTTTTCTGCAACACTGTTGTTGGACGTAAAACTTGTATTTGGTGCATTCTGCCCTCTACTCTGTTGGCAAGCTCTTAAAACTAGGACTTGCTCTATTACTTTCATGGTCTTTTTCTATGTTTTTTTTTTTTTTTTATAGATGTAGCAGCAAAGATCCTGGCTATATTAGAATCAATATACATATCTCAGCAAACATGAAAGATGATAAACCTTTAAAGATTGAAATAAATAATCCTGCATTGCTTGCTAGAAATTTTTGCGATTTCACTTTGTGTGATCCCTGCTTTGTGCCATTCCGCTTTGTGCGAAAGTAGATTTGTGCTAAAAATAGCTTTGTGCGAAAGATGGCTTTGTGTGATTGTCCTTTGTGCGGTTTTTTTGCTTTGTGCAATTTTTATTCTTGGTGCGTTATAATATGCTTGTGATAAATTACTCACTTTGTGCTATTATTTGTGTATTTGGTCTTGTGCATCTCTTGCTTACTCGTTACTGCTCAGTGCGTCTCTGTTAGTTGCTTAGTGCATGAATTGTTGCTTTGTGGTTTGAATTGGTGCGATTATTTACTATTTTTGCTGCTTAGTGCATAAATCCCTGTTAATTTCTCATCTGGCCGACCCCTTGAAGTTGTTCGGTATCTGGTTGAGGGTTAGCTAAGGCTTACCTATAACTACTTTTATCCCCTCCACATTCGTTGGTAACGTCTCTATTTTTGCACGTACCACTTAGCGATGATGAAAGCCAAATCCAGACTTCAGACTAGGTTCCCTTTTGGGGTCCTGGTCAAAAGGGGAATGTTGGAATTTTGTGGCCCAGGACCTTTTAAGGTAGGCCCAAGCCCACTGTTGCCCTGGCCCAACTCTACCTCCCCACCCCAGTCCATGTCCCGACCTGCCCCGTATCTGATTTGACGTAGTTTACACTTATATCCTAACCAATCCCTATTCCTCTTGATTGCTCGTTTTCTTCCATGTTTCTCTTTGATTTCGTCTCATATCTCTCAATTTCTATGCTTCACCGACTCCCTCTCTCACCGCCTTTAATGGCATCAGTCTATAAAAGCCATTTATGGCTTCTAGCTTCGAGAGATAAAGCTGAGAAGTGTGAATACCTGTGTGGTGAGCCTTGGTGGCGATCCTAGGTGGATTGTTGTGTAGAACTGGTGGTGTCTGTCGTGTGCCTTTGATGGTGGTGCCTTGGTGGCGTGTGCCTTGGTGGTGCGATCTTGGTGGTCGTGGGTTTGTCCCGGATTTTAGCTCCCTGAGCCTTGTTTCTCATATTTTGTTCTTGACAATTATTCAGTTTTTGTTCTGTAATTAACAAATAATTTTCATTGTGTAATTCATGTTGTAATGTTACTGCAGTTTGTTGATTTTGGGCTCACCGCTTGAGGGTGTCAAAACCCAACACCTACAAATTGTCATGGGCCACAAAACTGAAGATTATGAAGCTTAAGGTAAAGTCGCACATTGAAGTTGAGCATCAATACTGTGTTAGAATAGGTGACCAGAAAGCCAATCGGATTGGCGGTTTTGAAAATCATTTAGCAATCTTTATTAATGTGATATTATCTTAATGATTGTAGTAAGCATTCATCCATGGCACCATGTGTTTGTTGTGCTTACTATTTACGTTAAATGGTGTTTTAACATCACAACAAATGTCCACAGACCAATTCGATAACCCATGTAGTAGGGCTACGCATTGGATGGTAGCTATGAAACCAACTTCTAAGGGTTGGTCTGAAACGTTCCAAGTCGAGGACTTCAAGAATGGGCATCGAGAGTCCTATAGAGACTTGCACTAAGTATTACATTCATTAGATGAGTGTCGTGTTTCATCGACGAGAAACATGGGATGTTTGTGCAACTTTAGTGGATTAGTTGACAATGTTGTTAACTGATTGAACTGACTTGCGAGTCGTATGACTAGAATTTCCAGCTCCAATTGTACATGATTAGTCCTCGAATTTGAGGAATCATGGCAGTCACATGCATATGATGGCTATATGTTGGATCTGATGAGAGATGACTGTGTCTTCGATATGGTCATTATAAGTCTTGTTCAGTATAGTCGGAGTATGTAGTGAGGACGGTGGATTCCAAGATAGAATCCGTCCCCTGTTAGTATATGGCAGTTATGTCTCCTATGCGCTCTAAGATGGTTTAGACTCTTTAAGTGTGTATGGCCATAGCGATTGATCGAATAGAAAATAGTTTTCTATGTTGATCAATAGAAGAAACACATCTCGAGTATTCAACATAGTTGCCTAGTCCAAGATGGGAACTGAAACACCATTCCATGCCCTAAACTAAGATCGGGAGATGGTCGATGGAAGGACCCTGCCTATACGGAATTGAGAGCCTAAATGTTCACGCCAATATTCACCTAGTCTCTAGTGCCATGGACTGTTTCTAGACAACCACCTATGGTGATGGGCGTGTTCGGTTAATTGTTTATTGAATATAATTAATTAAATTAGATTTAATTAATTATTTATGTTGGACACAATGCCCAAGTCTAACTGAGGATGAACCTAAAGAGTTACACACAAATTACTATGAAATTGGTAGAATTAATTTGAAATTAATTCTAGAAGAAACGAATTAATTTAATTGAATTAAATTAATTCAAGTAGTATATAAATTATTGGATCATTTATTTGCAAATTTCATTGGACGGATGGCCCAATAATTATTTAATTGGATTAATTAATTTTGGGATTAACACATTTAAATTAATTGGATTAATTTATTAATTTTGGTTTAATTAATTAATTGGATCAATTAATTAGTGTTTGGACTTATGTTTATTTAATTGAATTAAATAAACTTTTGGATTTCTATAATGTTTTAAATTAATTGGACTAATTTGAAATTTATGGACATTGGTTGGACTTGATTTAATTTGATTAAACCAAGATCATTCAAAATCGATCCATGGCTTGAAGTCCAAGTCAAAATAGAAGTTGGAGTAAGTTGAGAAGGAGTTTTAACTCACCATGATGGCTTAGTGGTGTTTATTGTGTGCATGAGAGACCACATACATTGCTTGCTCTCTCTCTTTGACTTAACCACCACCAAAAGCCACGAAATTTTTCTTATTTTATCTCCATATTTGAATGCTTCTTGAATTGGATTCAAGCTAAGAACAAGTGAAATTCGTATACACTAATCAATACTGTAGTACGATTTTATTTATTCCTTGATCTAGCATCTATCTAACATTAGATTTAGATTTGATTCCATAAGTGTGGTGTGGACAAATTAGAGGGATTCTAGTTTGGTACCTAAGGTGAAAGGAAGAAGAACGCAAAGGGAAACAACGCTTGTTGCCGTTCTACGTAAGAAAATGAAAAAGGTAATATTCCGCTTTACATTTCTTGCATCTTTTTTGTTTTCTCCTTTAACCACATTTTTATGCATCTTTTATTTGCTATTGTTATGCATTTGAAAACACCGAACACCCGGGAAATTCAAAGGGAACACTCTTTTGAAACCATTTTAAAATTCTTTTATTTCACGCTTCCGCCGCGTTCCCGAGCCATACCGATTCTTTCATATTGATGTTCAAACAACAACTACATGCATACAAGTCCAATTCAATGATATGTGGGTTGTACCTCAAAAATCGCCACGGATTGATATGGGTTGCTGCAGATATAGAAATCAAATTTGAAGGCACTCAGCAAAATGCAATCTGCAAAGAAATCCAAAGAAAATCGGCGTCAGGTCATTGCAGCATTAAAGCAAATCTCTTGTTTGCATGCGAAAAAACTAAGAAAGATTTAAAAAAAAAAAAGAAGAAAAGGAAGAAAGAAGAAGAAGAAGCATACGACGGATTCTTCTATAATGTTCAATCATCTAATATGCCGAAGTAAACCTATACATGTTCAATTGTACGGATTCTTCTATATTCAATTGTAGCATTTTTAATTTGAGAAGAATTAGAATTTTGAGTTCCAATCCAAGTAAAATTCAATAACTTAAAATGCATCAGAATTGCATGCTTAATTGCTCTTATTAAATTACTGCTGGAACTTAACTCTATCATGCTTAGACTCTTGTTCTAAACTCAACCAACTGCAAAAAAATGGGAAGTGTTGGCACTTTTTTATTGTTGCTTAGTTGTCTCTAAGAAAAAGAAACAAATGTGTTTTTGTATGTATAAGGCCTTATGGGCCAAGAATAAAGGATGCAAGTGGGCTTCTCTCTCAAACCAAACAAGTGAGGCCCAAGTTTTGGAAACTGTTGTTGTAGAGGCAAATTTATGGGGCCAATATTGTATAGGTCGAAGGGTGAAAGAATTGATCAACTTAATGCACATGTGGTCCAAACTTTCAAGATGAATTGTGCTCAAACAAGCTTATAATGTGGCGTCCATTCAGAATTTGATTTATATTTTCGTGACTCATTTACTTCGAAAATTATAATTTTAAGTATGTATTTTTGAACGAATCTCTAGAGACATTTATAGAAAAATTAATTTTGCACATAATTAAATAACAAAAAGTGCCAAATAATATAATAATTATCAATTACAATATTTTTCTATTTATGTTTTTGAATTTACTAAATTAATTTCAAGTGTAATAGTTAGTTTAATTGATATTTTAAAATATATTTGTTGTCAAATCAACGACCGACAAGTGTCAAAAATAAAGTATTTCAGCCAATAAAATAATGTTTCGTAGTCAAAGATTCTAGCCAATCACACGGTGCCATGTGGTGCAACTGCATATACACTCCATCAAGTCAAGACAAATATTTGTGTTATTTATCTCTTTGAAAATATAAATATTAAAGAAATAATTGCAAGTTGACCAATCATATCATTCCAGATATATGATTTAATAATCTTTTTAAATTAAATTAAAAAAGATTATACAAAAGGTATTCAATACATCACAACTCTACCTCTTTGACACTTATATAAACGGGTCCTTGAAGCTCATTCAACATAGAGATAGAGAACGAAGAATCAAGCAAGCAAATGAGGCTAAATAATTCTCTCTATGCAGTTCCTTGAGTTCAAGAATATTCAAAGGCGTTTAAGGCGGTGATTGACTCTTTCGCCAAAGGTGAGCTACAAATTTAACATTATACAAATTCAAGTTCAAGTCCAAATGAGATCTAGGTGAAGATTTACCTTTTGCATTGTCAAGTTTTATACATAATACTTTTAAAGATAAGAATTAAGAAATAGAATAGAAATTGTATTCACTTTATATTTTAATCTAAATATTTTATTTGTGATAACTTAATTTTGATTTTTCAAATACATAAAATTAGCACTCACAATCATAAAAAAGTGTCTGATGCCCATTGTAGCTGTAGAAGAGCAATGAAAAGCATAGTGGAAGTTTTTGAAATATTTTAATGGAGAATAAAATTAATAAAATTGAGTACATCTAATAAATAAAGAAATGGACAATAGATTTTATTCTATTTTTAAATAAAAATATAATAGAGACCATGATCGTTAGGTATAAGATAAATCCAAATTAAATTAGTATCATCATCTTGGTGATAAATAAAAAAAAAAAATTGAATATACTTAAATTAGATGATGTATCTAACCAATAATATTTTTTCTTGATAATTTATCAATTTATAAAATCTTGAAGATAATTTTTTTTGGATAAATGCATAATAAATGTAATATTTAAAATAGATCATGTTTTGATCTAGAGACCATGATCATCAGGTAATTTACTTAAGATAAATATAAATTAAATTAGTTATAATGCTAGAGATAAGATTTTGAGTAAATATAAAATAAATATTTTTTATGTTTAAATATCATTAGGTAATTATTTAAGATAAACACAAAATAAATTAGTTATAATTAATAGTGAGATACGATTTTGGATAAATGTAAAATGAATATTGAATAGATGATATTTTAACCAATAAGATTATTTCTTAATAATCAAAATATTGTGTAGACTATTTTGTAGATAAATATGAATTAAATTAATAGTTTAAATAAATGAGATTTTCTAACCAATCAAAAATTCTCTTTGTAATTAAAAAATTCAAAAACACCATAAAAAATATTTGGTTAAAATTGAACTAATTTGACCAAATCATCGTTTTGCTATATATACATTAAGTACAAACATTTTAAGAAAAGAGAATTAATTTTTTTTTCAAAATATATATATTAGCATAAGTTTTATATATAAGTTGAAAAAAAAGCATGTGTATCTATTTTTACAATAGTTAGTACCACAAACTTGTAATGAGTAAATACTGATCATTATTAGATATATTAATAGTTTTAATAAGAAAAGTAATATATTCATAAATATTATTAAAATAGTACTTTCCTAATAATTTTCTTGAGCTAATAATGTCTAATTATAATGTCATAGATTCCGATTACATAATTATTTGTCTCTATTTCGATAATAATTTCAATTATTATCAATAATTAATATGTTACTTAAAAATATATATATATATATATATATATATATATATATAATTGATTATTACATTAAATAAAGAGTAAATTATAACCACCTCCTCTAAGATTTGATGCTATTATAAATTTTTCATTTTTGTTTGAAAAATTATAGTTATCCCCTTGATTTAACAACGACCCATTTTGTTAGATTTTTCAATTTTGCAGTGAACTGTCCAAAGTGTCCATTTATATAATGAATTATAATTTTATATACTTATTATATTTTAGAAAATATCTATATGAACTAATATTTTCATTAATGAACTATTTACTTTACCAATCGGCAAATTTTTTTTATAGTTTTTCAATTGTTGTTTTTTTAAGAATAGAATGTCAGTAACAGTAAAGTAGTCATTTTTACTTTATTGTATAAAGACTACATAATTATGTGGCTAAATTACAACCAACTCTCCTAAAGTTTGGAATAATTACAGATATCCTTCATTGTTTTGAAAATTACAAACACCCCCTAATTTCAATGATCGTCTAACAATTAGCCCAATTCGCTGCTCACTGTTAGGTTTCCATCTACTTTTTATGGTAAATTGAAACCAAAATATTCTTATAAATTAAAAATTATAATTTTATTTATTTATAAATTTTTTATGTATAAAGTGGATATTTTTTTTATTTTACACCTTTTCAAACTTTTTCAACCACCTCACACAGTTTTTTTTAATTTTTTTAAAAATAAAAAAATAAAAGAAAGGAAAATATTAGATAATCTCAAACTTGTATTCAAAATTTTATAATCTTATCAAATATTAAAATATTGATAATTTTTTAAATAATTAATGAATATTTTAATTATGCCAAACTTAATAATGACTCGTTGTAATTTATTTTATTATCTTTTATTTAATTAAATATTTATAATTTTTTAAATAAGAAGAAGAATTTTATAATTATGATTGTATTGTAGTTGTACTTTCTAAAAAAAAAAAAAAAAGGCCTTTTCAAAAATCAAACGGTCAAAATCTTCCCAAGACGTCCCTCAACAAATCGCTCCCACCACTTCACGAACGAACAATTAAATCCCCCAGTAACCATATCAAAAATAAATAAATAAATAAATCCCCAGACAAGACGGACACCAATTACGTAAGGCCGCGGCCCCTTCACCGGCAGCGTACGGCGGCGCCACCGTACTGACGTGGGAAAATCACGTGCGACAGCTCCTGCCTTGGAATTCGTATATATCAGAAGCACATCAGTCCTCTTTTTGCCTTTAATTTTTCTTGATCTCTTTGAAAATCGTGTTTGAATTATTGCCCGCTTTTTGGCCCTTTAATTGCCTTTCTTTTTACTCCTCGATTTTTGTTGCTCTGAATCGAAAGGTTTCATTTCAGATACAGCGTAGCGACTGGCGACGGATAGATAGAAAGGGTGAAAGATGCGCTTCTTTGTTATGGAATTCTTGTTGTGTGATTCAGTGAAAAAGCGTGCTTAGGTGGATTATAAGTTGCTTTTGAATCTTTTAATGATTAATCAATGATACGAACAGTAAAAAATGGATAATTATATTTACACCCTCTACTATGTATCTATTATATAAATTACTTGTGTATTTCGTATAATTATAAAAATAATTTCTAACAGCAAAAAACCAAAAAAAACTAAATATATATAGGGGTAGTTTTTGTGCAGAGGTTGATGTTTTTAGGAATTTATGTATATCACATTTAAAAAAATATAAGTGATTTATGTAAATATAATAATTTTTCTAGGGGTGTCTGTATAAAATTCAAAAAATAAGAGTAGTTTGTGTAAATAGACCATAAGTCAGGATATGTTAACATAATTATTTCTAAATTAAAACTCAAAAAAAGAAATTCAATAAACTAAAAGGATATACATCTATACTATCTATACCTTATTATTAAGTGTTAGCACAGTTTTGGTGTCTCACCATTTTTGGTCTGTTATTTAATATTTGATTTAATTAATTACTTAATTTATTAACTTCCCACTATTCCACTCTTCTGAACTCGCAAACCATTTTTTAAACTCCCAACTTGCCCACTCTTTTTAACTTCTACTAACTATTTATAAGTTCTTTTTTACTTTTTAATATTATCAATTTCTTCAATTAAAATATATATTTAAAAGTGTAAATTATTTTTAAATTTTTTTTGTTAAATTATGCACACTTAATGAAGTGTGTCACACTCACTAGTATATATAAATGAAGATGGGTGAAATTTTCAAATTTAAGAGACTGAAGTGATAAATTCAAATATAAATTGATAATTTTACCCTCGAAAAGGTCAAATTCCGACCACTTTTTTATGGAAAAATGGTTAGGTGGACTAAACTGTGAAAAAAATTTAAAGTTTACAGATGTCAAAGTCAAAATGAACTTGAAGGACTAAAGTGATTTTAAACGAAAACTTAAGGTACCAAATATAGCATTTACTTAAAATAGCAATATCACAAAGTAAATAAAAATTATTTAATCAATAAACCACTAATCAAGTGTTTTATCACCTTCTAATCTATCATGAGTTAAATCCATCCACCTAAGTAAAGGTGGCCTAGGTGTTATTAACTCTCTAAATTATTAATATATACTAGTATTTATGGCACACTTTTTGTGTGTGCAATTAAAATTTAAATAATAAAATTATTATTTTTAAAAATATATATTAATTAAATAAATAAAAAATAGTAAAATGATAAAGGTTATGAGAAGTTATTGAGTGTATAGTGGGGGAAGAGAGAAAGAGAGTTGGAGGTTGAGTAAAAAAAAAACCTGCAATAATTAAAAAAAAATATGACAGACCATATAGGAAGAAACACCAATTAGATGCTCTCCATAATTAATTGTGCATATTTAATAAAATAATTTATACTTTTAAAATATATTTTAATTGAAGAAATTAAAAGTAAAGAAGATCGAAGCTATAAATAGTTGGTAGAAGTTGAAAAGAGTGAGCAAGTTGGGAGTTTAAAAAATGCTTTGGGAGTTTAGAAGAGTGGAATGGTGGGAAGTGAATAAACTAAGTAATTAATTAAATTAAATATTAAATAACAAACAAAAAATGGTGAGACACCAAAATGGTGTTCACACTTAATAATAAGGTATATATATAAAAAAAAATTAAATTTAATAATTATGTTTAATTTCCCCACTCATCATCTTTTTCATAACTACCTTTTGGTAGTTTTTTTCCCTCATTCATTTTTATTTTCGTAAGTTAGGCCCATATTACTTTTGGTTCCATTCAATACGGGATTAGTATTTTTTGTCCTATAACTTAAAAGAATTAGCACTTTTGGTTCTCATACACTTTTTCATATAAAATTTAATGATGTAGGTCAAGTGCCTAGCATGTTGCCGTTAAAGTACTTATTTGTTCGAGAAAAATTAGCTATTTTTTCTATAGTAGCATATGAGTGTTTTATTTGGCCTACTTGATTCACTTGTGAAAGATATGATCTTTGTGTTGTTTCTACTAGCTTTAACTTACAGAAATATGGGAACGATATGATTCAATTTTTATAAGAGATGAGAGAAATCGCTATGTTTTTGCCCAAATTTCTTTCAAGGTTTATTTTTACCCTTAAATGTAGCTATATTTTTTCCCTAAAAATGGTTCCAAGTTGGGAAACAAGTCAATTTTCTCTCCATCTAAAAAATACTCAATGGTCACATGCTAGGCACATATCCTACATAGTTAAATTGTAGAAAAAAAGTGAACAAGGACCAAAAGTGCTAATTTTTATAAGTTACGAGACTAAAAGTGTTAATCCCATAATAAATGGGACCAAAGGAAAACATACCTAACTTATAGGACTAAAAATATTATTTTCCCAAAGTAAATAATATAACATAAGAAAAATTATTCTAATTATTTACAAAAATTATGTACATATATAAAATGTGCCAGACTTACTAGTAAAAAAAAGAACAAAACAATGCTAAGAACATAAGAAGGTGCGAAATTACCAAATCGCCCCTCTACAAATTATTGTCTCTATCCAAAGGAATAAATAAAACATTGAGTTTGAAATTTCTTTGATAGTATTGTATCAACAGAATTAGTTGTACAATGAATTGATAGATGCACTTATGTTTTTAATCCTTAACATCAATTATTCACAAAAAAACAAAAATAATAAATATAGGGCCTACTACCCTCCATTTTCCGATGATCCAACGAGTCTCTGTTAGATTTTCATCCACTTTTCATGATAACTTGATCAACATACATATCCTTTTGAATTATAAATTATTATTTTTTATATTTTTAGAATTCCTAAAATACTCTTATGGATTAATGTGCTCTCTGAATTGTTTACTCTATCCGCCATCATATTTTTTTATATTTTCTCAAAATATTTTTTTAAACAATAGGGGTAAAGTAGTTATTATTTGGGAAAATTAATAGCATTTTTAGCCTTATAAGTTAGGCCCATGTCACTTTTAGTTCTATTCATTACGGGATTAGCACTTTTAGTCTCATAACTTGCAAAAAATTAATATTTTTGGTCCTCATGCACTTTTCCATCTGCAATTTAATGATGTGGGTCACGTGCCTAATATGTTGCCGTTAAGTATTTTTGGTTGAAGAAAAATTGACCTTTTTTTCAATAGTAGCATATGATGCTTCATTTGTCCTACTTAATTTACTTGTGGAAGACATGATTCTCTGTATTGCTTCTACTTGACTTCAACTTATAGATATATGGGAATGATAAGATTCAATTTCTATGAGAGAAGAGAAAAATCGCTACGTTTTTCCCCTAATTTCATTCAATATTTAATTTTTTCCAACAAATGTATTTATATTTTTCCTCAAAATGGTCCCAAACTAGAAAACAAACAAATTTTCTCTCCAGCAAAAAAACCTTAACGATTACATGCTAAACACATGCGCTACACCGTTAAATTGTAGATAAAAAAGTGTATAAGGACCAAAAGTGTTAAGTTTTGTAAGTTACAGGACGAAAAGTGTCAATCCCATAATGATTGGGATCAAAAGTGAAACAGACCTAACTTATGGAACAAAAAATATTATTTCCCTTATTTTTTCATCTTACTATTTACATAAACATTTTCGATCTTCAAATAAGATAAAACTTGTCTTAGCTTATAATATGTTTTAGATAAATTCAGTTGAACACTCTCTTATAAGATATAAAAGAAAGTTTTGCAATTAAAATAATCAACATTGAAAGAGATTTTTTGAAAAGAAACTTATATAAGCTCATAATAGCTTCTTTTCATTACCTTATAAGTTCATACTCTCAAATTTTACCAAACACTTTTCATATTTTAAGTTTTAAAGTATTTTATAAGAATAATTTTGAGAAGTTTACAAGCTAACCAAAATACCATCAAAGTCTTCAATAGTTTATAATTGAATTAAATTTATTTTGATCCCCTGTGATATAGAAAAATATTAAAAAAAAATTGTAAAAATTTAAATATAAAAAAATCACTCTTATGTTATAAACAATGACTCATACAATCCTCTGATTAACCTAACTTTAAGGAGTTTTTTGAATTTTTAATCATATCATAGGGGGTGTAAAAGATACTTTATTTTTGTCAGAGGTTTTTTTAAACAATCTCAATATCACAGGAGAGGTCCTTGAATTTTTTTTCGTTTATAATTAGTTATATAATACATATATATATATATATATATATATATATTATTTTTAGTTCACAAATGATTTTTTAATTAAAAATAAAACTTTATTTTGAGACTTGTGATGAAAAATAAAGAGAATAATAAGTTTGAAATATCCAAATCAACGAGTACTATTAAATATTTTCTATATGGATATTGGACACTAATTAAATACTTCTATAAAGTATTTTATATGTGTAAAGTGTTTGATTTATTTTATTTTATTTGGCGTCATTTTATGAGATATTCAATGGTTTAAAAGCTTGTGTTGAGTTTTTGACAAAAATTTCGAAATTAAAGCTTTTAACAGTTATACCAAATAGTATGGTGTTTTAATATATAATTTTTTAAAAAAATATTCATGTTAAAATGATATTTTAGAAAATATTATAAACTTTAAAAACAATAAAAATTAAATAATATTACACAAATGGAAAAATAAGGTGATATCTCACAGACCTGTCAAGAAGGATTTCGTCTGCACCATGTGGACCGATCAAGATTATTATAACTAACCTACTATCACCGAAAATCAAACATAATTACGTTAAAATCAACATACAGATCAGGACGTACGTTTATTTCCATCAAACAACTTGATAAGAATTCAAACTTACAGTATAAATTTCGATCTTTAACTATTAGGTCACAGATATTCATGGTAGAAAGGTAAATAAGAACTGTATATTATTTGGCTCTCTATGTACCACATTATAGGGACAAAGGGCTGTGGAGAAACACGTGATTGCGCGTGTGTTTGTTTGGGTACAAATAAAACAAAAAAAAGTGATCAAATATTGAGAAAGAGAGGTGGCCCTAACACGTTAAGCTGCTGCTTCTTCTTCTTCTTTCTTTTTCTTTTTTTTTTTTTTTTAATATAGTTTCTCTGTACTCATTGTAGATATATAAAATTTCATATTCTATTGAATGATGACAAGTGTAAAAATAATATATTAATTATTAATTTTATTTGTATTTTGAAATTTACTAAATTAATTTCAAATACAAATAGTCAATTTAATTGATATTTTGATATATATTTTGTCATTAAATGAATGGCCGACAAGTGACAAAATGAAGTATTTCGGCCAATCAAATCATGTTTTACAGTCAAAGATTCTAGCCAATCAAACTGCGCCATGTGGAGCAATTGCATGTACGCTCCAATCAAATCTAGACAAATATTTATGATATTTATCTCCTTAAAAAATACAGATATTAAAGAGATAATGTCAAATTGACCAATCATATCATTCCAAATATTTGACGTATTTATCTCTTTAGATTAAATTATAAAGAGATAATAAAAAAGGTATTTAAGTGCATCACAACTCTACCTCTTTGACACCTATATAAAGAGGTTCTTTAACCTCATTCAAAACACACAGAGCTCGAGAACGAAGAGCAAAGTAAGGAAAGAACGCAAATAATTCCCTCTATGCAATTTCTCAAGTGAAGAATATTCAAAGGCGTTCGAGGCGGAGATCGACTCTTTCGTCAAAGGTGCACCACAAATTATAGCGTTTAATTCGGGATTATATGCACTAAGCCCTCGAATTAATGTTATAAATATTCAAATATCCTCTCAAGAAGATCCAAGTGACAAATCCACTTCCAAATCATCAAATTCCAAGTCATGACTATATCATTTAATTAGGAATTACAGGCGTGAGCCCTCGAATTAACATTATAGAAATTCAAATTCAAATTCAATTCAAGGAAAGATCTACAAGAAGATTTTTACTTTTAAATTTGTCAAATGCATTCTTGAAGAGAAGAATCAGAGGATCAACTAGAGATTGTACCTTTTTACCTATCAAGTATATATTTATTTGTGATAATTTTCTTGCGTTTTGATTTTCAGACACGACAAAATTAGAGCTCACAAATTTTGGCACGCCCAGTGGGACCATCTTTACTTCTCATCTCTTCTTATCGCAAATCAACTTGAAAGGCCAATGGAGATGAAGAACAATCTTTCCAACTCCCCAAATTTCAAATATCTAATGTCGAGTTTGGAAGCTTCTTCTCAACAAAACAATCATGTGGGGGCAAGTAGAGATAGCGTCATCGCATTACCTCTCAAGTTTTCACTTAAGTTGGGGGCAAAGCAAGAAGCTCAAGTGGCGGAGAAAGATTTGCTAGATGATAATACGATTCATTTATCGTCAACAAGTTCAAAAGCTGAAATTACAACAGTTATGATGGTGCAAACTACTTCAATAGAAGAATAAAATCGCATCATTGACAGCTGCGGTAGGAAATTTATTGAAACATGTTCAAGCACGCGATGACCAGCTTAACAAACTCCACGACAAGTTTCAAAGTACCCCGACGTTGAATGAATTTGAAGAGCAAGATTTCTTAGTTGAATGCAATACAAGCAAAGGAATTCACGTTTCTATCGATGGATTTATTTCTATTGAGCATGTGAAGAATATTGTGGATGAAGCAATAACAAATGCATATGGAACTCGAGTTCAAGTTTTCAAATCTTACATGAAGCCTTATACAAAAAGGATTAAGCAATTGAGAATGCCAGAAAACTACCAACATCCAAAGTTTCAACAATTCAATGGTCATGGAAATCCTCGACAACATATTGCTCACTTCATTGAAACATGCAACAATGCTGGAATTGATGGAGATCTTTTTGTCAAGCAGTCAAGGCGTTGCTTTTGATTGGTATATTGATTTTCAAGCAAATTCTATTGATAGTTGCGACGATTTACAAAATATAATTTTCAATCTCTTTTACAGTGCTCGACGTACTATTAGCATGATTAAACTTGCTAACCAGCATCAATGAAAAGATGAGTCGGTGCTTGATTACATCAATAATTGGAGAAATCTATCACTAAATTGTAAATATACTTTGTCTGAAATATTTGCAGTCAAGTTATGTATTCAAGGCATGCATTGAGACTATGCTACATTCTTCAAGCAATAAAATCAAAGACTTTTGGAGAGCCACTCGAGCACATGGAATTGAAATGAGCTTCAATTGCAAAGAATATGAATATTTAGTTGATACCAATGATGATGATGATGATGCAACACCATGAAATTTGAAAAAAATCTCAGTGCTCCTGGATATGAGTATAAACTATCTAATGTCTCCAAAAAAAATTCTCAATACTCCTGGATACGAGCATAAACTTTCTAATATCGCAGAAAAAATTCCTAGTGCTCCTGGATATGGGCATAAACTATCTAATGTCTCCAAAAAGATAAGAAAAATTTTCAGTGTTCTTGGATATGAGCATAAACTATCTAATGTCTCAAAAAAATAAAAAAAAATCAATATTCCTGGATACGAGCATACACTATCTAATGCCTTTGAATAATTTCTTAATGCTCTTGGATATGAGTATAAACTATCTAATGCCTTTGAATAATTTTTCAATACTCCTAGATATGTGTATAAACTGTCTAATATATTCGACAAAAAAATTTCAATACTCCTTGATATGAGTATAAACTATCTACAAATTTAAACTGAAGAACTCATTGATATGAGTATAAACTATCTACAAATTCATACTGAAAAACTCTTTGATATGAGTATAAACTATATACAAATTTAAATTGAAGAACCTTGATATGAATATAAACTATCTACAAATTCATATTGAAAAACTCCTTGATATGCGTATAAATTATCTACAAATTCAAGTTGAAAAACTCCTTGATACGAGTATAAACTATTTACAAATTTACATGAAGATTCCTTGATACGAGTATAAACTATCTACAAATTTTAATTGAAGAACTCCTTGATACGAGTATAAACTATCTACAAATTCAAATTGAAGAACTCCATTATATGAGAATAAACTATCATTAAAAATTCAAGTGAATACGTTTTGATTTGATCCTCCAACGAGGTACGTAAGCAGCTTGAGATATATTTTCAAGTTTAGTCGCATGTAAAAAAAAATCTCATGAAGAAGAAAAAGAACATGTTCACTCCTTCACTTCGCTGCACTAGATGTTCGTGAACAAGTCTCGAGGGGCATTTTATTATAATAAATATAATTGAATGATACAAGTGAAATAAAAATTAATTGTCAATTTTATTTTAATTAAATTAATTCCAAGTATGAATAGTCAATTTAATTGATATTTTAATATATATTTTGTCATCAAATTAATGACCAACAAGTAGCAAAATGAAGTGTTCCGGCCAATCAAATCATGGTTTGCGGTCAAATATTCCAACCAATCAGACTGCGCCATGTGGAGCAATTGCATGTACACTCCAATTCAATAAGACAAATATTTGTGATATTTATCTTTAAACAATATAAATATTAAAGAGATAATGTCAAATTGACCAAACATATCATTTCAAATATTTGATTTATTTATCTCTTTAAATTAAATTATGAAGAGATACAAAAGGTGTTCAAACGCATCACAACTCTACCTCTTTGACACCTATATAAAGGGGTCCTTGGACCTTATTTAAAACACACGGAGCTCGAGAAAGAAGAGCAAAGTAAGGGAAGAATGCAAATAATTCCCTCTATGCAATTCCTCAAGTGAAAGAATATTCAAAGGTGTTCGAGGTGGAGATCAACTCTTTCGTCAAAGGTGCACTACAAATTATAGCGTTTAATTCGAGATTATATGCACTAAACCATTGAATTAACGTTATAAATATTCAAATATCATCTCAAGAAGATTCAAGTGGCAAATCTACTTCCAAATCATCAAATTCCAAGTCAATACTATATTGTTTAATTCGGGATTATAGGCGTGAGCCTTCGAATTAACGTTATGAAATTCAAATTCAATTCAAGAAAAGGTACATGAAGATTTTACTTTTGAGTTTGCCAAATGCATTCTTGAATAGAAGAATCAGAGAATAAATTAGAGATTATACCCACTTTTACCTATCAAATATATATTTTTATTTTGACAATTTTCTTGCGTTTTGATTTCCAAATACGACAAAATTAGCTGTCACAATCATGAACATAGGTAAGAACAATATCAAGGATATAATAATTGAGTGTTTAAATTAGTAATATTGGAATGCAATAAGATGTAGCTTGAGAGTATTAAAAGCGGTCAAAATTGTACTTATCATTTAGGGGTTGTATATTTATAGGAAAGACGATTTTGAACGATTTATAATAAATCGTTGATTCAATTTTGATCAAACGATTAGGAAAATCAAGAAATTATCACATCAAATTCGATTTGGGTCGACCAATTACAAGAAAATGTTCAATAACAACAAAAAAAATTAGCGTCGAGCTGATTAACAAGTAAAATTCTAATTGATAATCTATATTATTTAATCAAAAAAATTTACCTGTTAAGGATTTTAGTATAAAAAATATACTTATTAATGAAATTTAGTAACGAATTATTTGAAATATATATTAAATAATGTAGATTAATAATAAAAGTTTTACTTATTATTTAAATTAATGCTGATTTTTTTTTTTTGTTTAAGGAAAAGAGTTGTATTAATATTATAAGTGGAAAAAACCCACCAAGCATTACCAAGTAGGTTAATATCTAAGCTCAACAATGATTTTAGAATTAAATTCTTTTATAGTTATTTAGTCATTTTTTTGTAGTGACCCGAAAAAATAGTGCGCGGATTTTCAAGTTATTTGGCGATTCGAATTAAATTTAATCTCTATTTTGCCATGTTCAGGAATTTAGATGCAGTCGTCACATCAGTTCTCATAAATATATATAGATTCTAATAGGGCGTGTGGCACCCCAAATATGTGTGAAATTAATTTAAAGCATAAATAATATAATTACTACTTTTTCAAAATAATATTTTAGGTAATAAAGTAAAAAGAAAAATTATAAAAATAGAGATTGTGAGTAATTATTGAAAAAAAGTGCAGGAAAAAAAAGAAACATGGAAGTTTTGAGAGAGAGAGAGAGAGAGGAGAATATGAGTTGTGAAAAGATATAAAAAAAAATGTTGAAATCTATACTATTATTAAAGGAAATTCATTTGGCGTACCAACTTTAGAATGCTCAACTTTACTCCTTATTTCATTTCTTCTCTTTAAATTTTTTTGATCAATTTAGTAATTTTAATATTTTTTAATAATTTCATAATTATTTATTTTTCTTAACTACCCACTACTCCACATTCCTCTCTCACCTTAATTCTTCACATTTATTATAATTTATAATTATAATTTATTCTTTTCATAATTTTTTTATCATCTCTTACAATAATTTTTTTATATTCGCGGGAACCGCGTGCAACGAAAATTAGTATTATAAAAAATAAGAAAATGACAGACCAAAAAAATCTAGACACCAAAGAGGTTCTTCAATTATAATAAGGTATAAATACTATATACTAAGATCTCGTTTGGTTCGTATGATAGGATTAGGCATGATGGAATCTGGTGGGGTAGAAAATAAAATGATAGCTAATCCCATTATCCATTTATAGTATTTGATTTGACGTATTGTATGTTTCATATCCTTTGTGATAATATAATATATTATTTGTGAAGAGATCACAAAATATGAGTATAATTTTTTAAGTTTTTTTTTTTATTTTAACATTTTAGCATTGGGATACTTACAAAAGATAAAAAAGAAACGTCTTAATATTTATTAAAAAGACGTTCAAATAGGCATTTAAAAAAACCACGATTTAATGTTTTTTAAAAAAAATAAAAAAATTATCTAAAAATTATACTTTTTAAAATATAATAACTAATTAAAACTCAAGTATTTTTCAAAAGTCTAAAAGAAAGAATATTTTTATTATTTTTTTTGTATTGATTTATTCTAATTTAAAATATATTCTCTTAAGCATACATATATGTATTTCACAAGTAAGGAAAAAGCTAAAGTGAAAAAAATAGGGTAAAATACATTTTGCCCCTTGAACTATTTTTGATATAACATTTATCCCCCTAAATTTATAAATGTAACACTTACCCCTTAGTTGTATAAAAATATCCCTCAAACCTTGACAATTATATTATTTTTAATATATTTTAGTATTTTGCACTTTAAATATATCAAATTAATTTTTAATAATTTTTTAATAAATAAAGAATTTAAATTAAAAGTGAAGTATAAATTAATGTATATATATATATAGTAGATACACAATTAATATAATATAACCAACAACTCATATATGCTTTTTAAAAAAATTGACAAATATATATGCTTAATATAATATAACCAACAACTCATATATATATATATATATATATATATATTAAAGATCAACAAGTAACTACGTATTTTTATCTAAAAGAATGAATAGTTAATAACTTAATTTTATAATCAAATAAATAAATAAATTTTATGAAAAAAATCTTGTATAGTTATTGTACCCATTCATTACTTAATTTTGAGTTTTTTAAAATATAATAAAATTTGAAGTATTTAATTCACTGATTATATTTCGCTTTATTATAATTAAAAGATATTTTTTAATTAAGAAAATTTTATTAAATTAAAATGCAAAAATATTAAAAGAAGAAATTCTTTGAACTAATATATATATATATATATATATATATATATATATATATAAAATATAAGGGCAAGATGTCCAAAAAAATAATATTAGGGGATAAGTGTTATATTTGTTAGCTTAAGGGGGTAAATGTTACATCAAAAATAGTTCGGGGGGCAAAGTGCAATTTTACCCAAAAAAATACATCATGAAAAAGTGAAAATTAATCGACCAAATTAAAGGTAAAATACACTTTGCCCCCTTGAACTATTTTTGATGTAACATTTACCCCTCTAAACTAACAAAATATAACACTTGAACCCTATAATTAAATATTTGACCATCTTGCCCTTATATTATATATATAGTTCAAAGAAATTTTTTCTATAATTAATTTTGTTTTAAGTTTAATTAAACAAATTAATTAGAAAATTATCTTTTAATTATAATCAACTAATAGAAAATTAGTGAATTAAATAGTTTCAATTTTTATTATATTACAGACTCGAAGTTAAATAATAAATGAGCACAAAAGATACACAAAAAAATCATAATTTTTTTTATTAATTTGGTAATAAAATTAAATTATTAAATATTTATTCTTTTAGATAAAAATGAGTAATTAAATAATTTTTTGAATTAATTTTCTTTAAAAAATATGATAAAACATTTATATTTAGACATTTTTATGGTTGTTTTTGGTTATATTATTGATATATGTACCAAAAAGTGCCCAAGCCCAAAGTCAACCCATTGGCTCTTGTTAGCCCAAATAAAGAAAGGATAGGTCAAGACCCACTACTATTACAAAGAAGGGCGACCGATTGAAGAAGCCAGCCCCGGATATATAAAGGCCCAGTTCAGATTAGCTTCCCAGGAAAGAACACGGCCCAATTAAAGCCTATCAAGCCCGATTCCGATACTTGAGCAAGCCTAAGTGGTAACTCTTGTCCCGCGTGGTGTCCAGTCAGCCTCCACTTGTGTAGACGTGGATCGCCAAGATGTAGAGAAGTCCTCATCAATGTGAGAGTCCTCAGTCGACTGGATTCATACCCAACCTAGGACTCTCCCTCTAACCAATGCCCCTAGAATTTCGGAGGCTAAGGATGTTCCCTCCATACCAAGGATTCTCCTCTATAAATACAGACCTTCACTCCTATTTGGGGTCTCTCGATTGTTCATTCTCCCTCTGCAATCTCTCAATTACAATTATACTTTCAATTGCAATCATCATTCATTTTTTTACATATTTGCTCATTTGTTTTCTTTTTCTTATATACGTCACTAATTGAGCGCTGGGGTGCTAACATATTTTTTGCAGATCCCTTCTCTAGGACTCGAATTTATCACGGCCCAAATTTTGAAGGACATTTCATTAATTGGACTTGTGCGTTTTTGGGATGCATCAATTTTATCTATTGTATATCTACCTATATATATTAATTTATATATTAATTTATACTTTACTTGTAATTTAAATTCTTCTCTTATTAAAAAAATAATTAAAAATAATTTGGTGAAGATTTAATATGCAAAATATTAAACTATGTTAAAAGTAATATAATTATTCAATGTATGAGGAGCATTTTTGTCTAACCAAGGAGGTAAGAGGAATATTTATTAATTTAAATAATTCAAGGAGGCAAAGTGTATTTTACCCCCAACTTAATAATGAGTGAATATATGAATCACGGAACATCAACTTTAAGTGAACTGGCATATAAGGGGGAAAAAAATTAATCCTAACTTAATGGAATAGTTAAGAGGTGGGATACATTATCCCATAAATTAAGATTATAATACCAGGCCTGATATAAATATCGAGTTTTAATAATGCGAATCAAACGTATAATTATGCATAAAAATTTATCATGCATAATCACAAGAACCAAACGGGATCTAAGGGAGAACACATATCTGATGTCTTTCTTATTTATTATTTTTTCTTTTTTCGCCCACTATGATGCTTTCCAAAAACACACAGGTCCAATCAAGCACGGATTCAAGCTCTTTAGTTGGGCTGAAAATTTTTACAATCTTGTGTGGGTGTGGGTGTGGGTGTGGGTGGGGGACCTGCAAAAAAAATGTTAGCACTCAGACGCCCAAATTATTCCCTATTTAAGGGGTTTGAACCTGATTTTATAGCCAAAGATCCCTAGTGGTGAAGGGGTCTGACTTCCGAGAGGGTTGAAGGGGGTGGTTGCCTTTGGATAAGCGTCTTCAGGCATCCTTATCTGTGTTTGTTGGAGGATCATGCGAGAGTCCCTCTCAGGCAAGGGACTTTAGAAGAGTGAGGAGTCTACTTCTCAAGAGTCTATCCCCTGGACTTCCTTCCACCTGGACAAGTGCCTAGCTGGCTACCAATGTGGATTTGAGCTTCTTGATTTATTTAGCAACAAGCTGATCGCTTGGGTGATAATTCTTCTTAGGCTACTACTAGGAGAGGACTCAGAGAAAGCCCTTCAATGTCTCCATCCGCTTTGGGCCTCCCGGGTTCATTTTGATATACTGATATGTGACACATCACCATAACTTCTATATTTCTCCCCCACTATCTACAAGTGGTAAAAATATTTTTTAAATAGTTATTTATTTTTAGTTAATATTTTTTTTTCTCTTTCTCCTACTCTAAACATTCTCTTTAAAAATTACATATTTTTTTTATCATAATCATTTTCATATCATCATTTTCCTACGACAAACTTTTTAATTAAATGATATTTAATTACTGTAATTCTTTAATGTACCACGTTCACCTAATATATAATTGAAGAGGGGTGAATTAGCATCTCAATTATTTTGGTATGTCAATTTTAATATTAAATTTAAGTTATTAATTTATTTTGTTAACTTTCCACTCCTCCATTATCTTTCAATAATTAATTTTCTTAATAATTTTTTATCATAATTTTTTATAAATTTAATATTAATTTATTATTCTGTATTTATTAAATAATAAATATTTTTTAATTGAATATTTATAGAAGTTGCACCGATAAAGCGTGTGCCATAAATTATTAGTTAATAAGTCATAAAAATAAGTATAACTTGACCTGCATTTCTTAATTTTTTGAATAATAAATTTAAAAAGAAATAAAAAAAATCAGTAAATTAATCTAAAAATTTATGATAAAATTAATAGACCGATCAATTCAACTCAAACCGGCAGCTGTTTTTGGACAAAATTATTAATCACCTTTTACATCAAGTTTTTAGTTTTTAAAATATAATATACATTCTTAAAAAAGTCAACATCATTATACAAAGCTACATTCACTTTTGACTGACGGAGGTAGTTCCTATAATTATGTAAAATATAAAGACGGTTTGTGTAAATAAGCTATAGATTAGGAGGTGTAAATATAACCCGTCAATGATTCTTTATCTAGACGATGACGTTAAGATATCACAATTAAGAGGTCGTTAATTCGAGTCCTACAGTATATATATGGGTTAATTTTAAAATATCGATATGAAGAAAAAAGTATATACCCATACTACCCTCCCAATATAAAAGAAAATAAAAAATAAAAATTTGGTAGGTGTTGCTTTTCAGCATAGGGTCCCAAATGGGGAAGAGATTGTTGACCACAAACCAGGAAAGGTGGGTTTAATCAAAGATTCCAATTAGTGCCCAATGAATCAAGATTAGGATCTTAGTTTCATCATCATTACCTATGGAAAAAATAAAATAATAATGCAAAGTAGATGTCTGGTCTTCCACCAAAATTTTGTGTTTCCATTTTCAGTTTTACAGATTATGCATTTTCAAATTTATATAATAATTTTACTTCAAATATGAATATGTTTGGATTAATCAATAAAATTATATTTTTATATTGAATTATAGTATCAAAATCAACGTAATTTTAAATTAATATATAAATACATTTTTATTTTAATTACTATTTCAAAAATTAAAAATTAAAAACTAAAATATAAATTTTTTGGTTTGTAATAATATATATATATATATATATTATATTATATGTATATATAATTGATAGTGGTGCTAAAAAATATGCTGAAAATAGATAGTTTATGGAATACTCATCAAAAATTAATTTTAAAGATATTTTGGAATACTTGAGGTATTTTTGTCAACACAAATGTTGGCAGACTACCAACCAATGGAAGTTATATTGCGCATCTAATTATAAATTATTATTAAGTTTTGATAATTGAATAAAATTCATAATATACTCATATTTGTAATTAATTTATTTTTTTTAAAAATATTATTACATTATAATTCAATTGAAAACCAAAATATTTATCTCAATGGGAAAAAACAAAAAGAAAAAGTTGCAAAAAATTATCAAAATAAAACCAAAACACGGTGAAAATTCTTTTTTTTTTTTTTTTTTTTTTTTGGGTTTTTTTCTGAAAAGGGTTGGGAGCAAATTGAATGGTGGAAATGTGAGTCCAACACTTTGGAAGTTGGTGATGGATTTAATATCACATCAAATTAATTTATGTGTCCCCCTCATTATTGAATTTTACAAATACACTCTATCAATATCAATTTGGTCCCTTCCCCCACTCCAATTTATCTACACTTTGCTATTATTTATGGAATGGCCCAACCATATCTACACTTTGATACTCATATATCTTTTCACTTAATATAGGGAATTTTTTTGTCAAAGGCTGATTAATGTGCATCTTGATGATAGATAAAGACTATTACAATTGCGCTGAGTGATTGCATAATTACGTCAATATTTTAAGAAATTGAGCAATTGAGTAATATTTTGATTCGATCAATACATCAATATATAAAAAAATTGTGAAATAAATTACAATGAATTCATTTAAAAGTGATATAAATACCCACAACTAGTTAGGCAGGCGTAGAACGCATGATTTCAAACTTATTTATGAGATTTCAGCTTAAACACGATATATATATATATATATATATATATATATAGTTTTTACATCCATTTTATTTCATCTTTTTTACTTATTTTCTACGATTAATCTCTCTCAAATCGATACTAACTTGGATGTCGGAGTGCTAATAATTTATTTTGCAGGTTCCGTTCCTCATTTTATTTCTTTGTGTTGACCCAAATCCAATATTTAAATCCAAGATTATCAGACCCGTGCTAAAATCACACGCATCAATACTTTTACTGATAACCTTGAAATTATCACTTAATTTGGTTGCTAATATATTATTTTTTTTGTTTTTAGTGACAACTTTAAAATTTTATTTTTACATATTTTTAAGCCTTCATAGAAATATTCTTTCGAAAAGAAAATCCTTACAAAAAATGATATCAAAGCTAATTTTAATTATTACTTTAACTTATTGTATTTCATGAGAAAATAAAATCTTGAAAGAAATTCTGCTCAAATTGTAAGATTAAAGAATTTGATCATCAATTATCAGGAAAAAGATTAGATTTGCCGTTTGCGTAATAGACTTTTTTAATTAAGTTTTCAGTTTATTATAGTTTCAAGAGAAAACACATATCAAGAAAGAAAATTAAATCTCAAACTGCAAAATTAAAATCCAATTATTATTTAGGGATAGAATTACATTTATGCCCCTGATGTATAATCTATTTACACAAATCATCCATATCTTTTGCATAATTACATAAACTACTCCTGAAAATCAAAAAGTACAATTAATTTGTACAATGATGCTAATTTTTTTTTGGGGGGGGGGGGTATAATTTTTTTAAAAAAGTAAGGGATGGTTTGTGTAAGTAATAATGATATATTTTGGTGGATTTATGTGTAAATTATCTAAAAAAATAAATAATTTGTATAAATAAATTATAAATAAAAGAGTGTAAATGTAATTATTTCTATTATTTATTTAAAATAAATACGGGGTCGAGTTCAACCTACATATGTTGATTTACTTTCTCTAATAGTAGTTTTTTTATTCTCGAATTTCGATCTATTGTTTAATTTAAAACTATCAAATATATTTAATTAAATCTTTTAATACTTTAATATTAAGAATTTTAAATGGTTGATGTGATGTTTATGTCAATCCAATTTGATGGATTTAACGATATAGGATGCTCTAAAGCACACATAATATCTAAAATTAATGATGACAAAGTGATTCCTAAGTAATAATACCATTCCATGACCCACAACAATTCCATCTTTATCACTTTCATCTATGTTTGAATTAATGGATATCCTAACACAACGATTAACGTCCAACCTTGTTACGTTTGTAATTTAAATTTAAATTTATGTTAAAAATAGAATTATACGTATGCATTGATTGTGTGTTGATTTTATATGATTCGATTATTTTTTTTTGTTTTTTGGAAAATAAATTAGTTCAGGAGATTCTGATCGACAAATATGTGTAGAAAAATAAAGTATTGAGCTTTGAAACAAACCTGAGAGTAAACAAAAGCCATAGAAGAGAAATTTGGAGGAGAAATTCTCTTCTGAATCAATTTAGAAAATGAGGCCTCCAGCCTTATATACAAATGAAAAGGAATCTGCTAACTAATATCTGTTAGCTAAAAAACAAAATACTGCTACGTCTGCTAACAACTTAAACAATTGAGCTAAAAAAATAACAAAAACGTGTTTTTACTTACAGAAGTGCTATTGACTAACAAACATTTCTTACCTACAACTGTACACAAGAAAGCCTAATAGCGAGATAAGAAAACGTGTGAAAGGAACTAAAAAATGAAAAACAGAGATAGCCCCCCTCAAGATGGAGCAGCAGAATGCAAACCCAGCTTGGCAAGAAGAGAGGTGAAAGCGGGAGCTGAGAGAGATTTGGTGAAAATGTCCTTGAGTTGATTGTTGCTGGAGATGTGTTGAGCAGCAATAAATCCTTGTTTAAATTGTTCGTGGACCAAATGGCAATCGATGTCGAGATGCTTGGTCCGCTCATGAAATACCGGGTTTTCAGCAATGTGGATAGCAGCTTCATTGTCGCACCAAAAGGGAATTGGAAGCAAAGGAGAAATCCGAAACTCGTGAAAGAGATAACGGATCCATAAGAGTTCACAAACAGTGGAGGCCATGCTACGATATTTGGCCTCAGCGGAGGAACGAGATACGGTGGCTTGCTTCTTTGTTTTCCAAGAAATAAGAGCGCCGCCTAAGAAGACACAATAGCCAGTGAGCGTGCGGCGTGAGTCAGGGCAAGACGCCCAGTCTAAATCAGAGTAAGCACATAATTGAAGGGAAGTGTTGGCAGGGAAAAATAACCCAAGATCAGGAGTACCCTTGAGATAACGGAGTAGATACATGGCGGCATCCCAATGAGGCACTCTAGGATGCTGTAGAAACTGACTAAGTTGCTGAATAGCAAATGAGATGTCCGGTCGTAAAAAACCCAAATAGAGAAGAGGGCCAACGAGGCGACGATACCGATCAGGCGAAGAAAGTAAAGCTCCAGTGCTGTTATCAAATTTGATCCCAGGTGGAAAAGGAATGGCAGTAGCTCGAGCATTAAGCACATTACAGTCTACAAAAATATCATGCAAGTATTTAGCTTGATTGACATATGTACCATGCGGAGAACGGGAAAGCTCCAGCCCCAAAAAATACTTAGCAAATCCTAAGTCTTTGATCGTGAATAGGCGATTAAGGTAAGTCTTTATCTCCTGGATGTAAGATAAAGAAGGTCCGGTGATCAGGATATCGTCGATGTAAACAAGCAAGGCCATAAATGAGGGACCATTACCCTTTGTAAAGAAACAGTGATCATGTGGTGAACGTGTAAACCCATGTGACTCAAGTTTGGAGGTAAGCTCAATGTTCCATTGACGGGAAGCATGCTTCAAGCCGCACAAAGAGCGCTTTGACCGACATACTTGACCAGGCCGTGCTTGAAGATACCCCTCAGGCGGTGGCATGTATACCTCTTCCTCCAAATGTCCATGGAGGAAGGCATTATTCACGTCAAGCTGTGAAATAGGCCAAGAGTAAGAGGATGCAGTAGCCAAGAATAATCTGACTGTGACCGTCTTGGCAACTGGCGAGAAGCTATCGAAATAGTCCACTCCTTCAATCTGGGAATAACCTTTGGAAACAAGGCGAGCCTTGTAGCGGTCCACTGAACCATCGGGCAGAAGCTTGACTTTGTATACCCAACGAGAGCCAATGGTTTTTTTATTTGCTGGCAAATCACACAGATCCCATGTCTGATTCCGTTCTAAAGCATCCAGTTCATATTGCATGGCAGCGTTCCATTTTTCATCCTAACAAGCTTGAGCAAATGTCGTGGTTCTTGGATCGCTGCCACATTAGCGAGGAATGACCTGTGTGCAGGAGTAAACATACTGGGAGAATATGGATTAGTAGAATGAGAGGAATGATTACAAATATAATCCCGCAACGATGCAGGAGGAGTAACATGTCGTTGTGTTCGCCGAGGAGCAGGAGGAAGGGAATGAGTTGAAGATGTAGGAACTGAAGGAGGAGGATTAATTGGAGAAGAAGGAGCAGAAGGCTCATACACAGAGGTCGAATGAGTTTGGGAATCAGAGATAATAGTGTCTGGAATAGGGGCTGGTAAAGGAGTGTGAGTATATATGGGAGGATTATCCTTATATGGGAAGATATGTTCATGGAAAATCACATCTCTAGATGTAAGGAGGGAATGAGACTGAAGATTATACAAACGATAAGCCTTTTGTAATTGATAATATCCCAAAAAAACACATTTAACAGCCCTATGTGCAAATTTATCCTTGTGTGGTTGGACATTAGTGGCATAGCAAAGGCAACCAAAAACACGTAAATGATCAAATGAAGGTGATTTATTGTGTAGTATTTCAAATGGAGATTTCCATTGAAGAAGACTGGATGGTAGGCGATTAATTAGATATGTGGTTGTAAGGATACATTCACCCCAAAAACGTCTAGGAAGTGATCCCTCAAAAAGAAGAGCTCTAGCAACGGCAAGAAGATGCTTGTGCTTGCGTTCGACAACCCCGTTCTGTTGGGGGCTGTAGGGAGAGGTACGCTGATGAGTAATCCCAAGGGATTGGAAGAGAGTATTACATGAAGAATTCACAAACTCGGTGCCATTGTCCGTTCTAACAATCTTAACTATGGCATCATATTAAGTTTTGATAGTGTTGAAAAAAATTTCAAGTTTGGAGTATACCTGAAATTTATGTTGAAGAAGGAACGTCCAATCATACAGTATAGATAAATCAATCGATAAACCCCTCGACAGGCCAAGGGATTTTCCATAATCGGTATAGACCCTGAGTACTAACCGTCCAACGCAAGTTGACACTAATGATCTTCTATCTAATTTCCTCAACAACTAATGATCCCACGGTCGAAGGAGGTCGGCTGCTATGTTGGAACCGCCGTGTGTTGCGTTCATGCCATAGGTGGTAGACTAGTGAGGCCAATAGAGCTCGGTAGGCTACATTGACTACATGTTTGCCCTGCCATCGAGATGAAGCGCAAAGAATGCCCCTTTCCCAATCGTGATGGGGCCAAGGAAATGGTACCTGTCTTCGAATTACAGCAATACATCGGCGGGCATAAGTACATGCAAAAAAGATGTGCTCATGTGTCTCAGGGCATCCGTCAGTGCATATAATACAAGTACCTCCAATGTGTTGGAGCCAAGGTTTATCCAATGTGGACAATCTCTTCAAGATAGCAAGCCATAAGATAAAGCAATTCTTCGTGATTTTGAAGGGACCCAATAATAGTGAATACCAGCCTACCTTGGGTCCTGGAGGATGGAATAAGGCATAAGCAGCCATGGTAGTGAAATTACCATTGTTAGACTTCAAAATAATCCGGTCGGTTCCCTCCAAGATAGGAGGAAGAAGGCGTGTGATCTCCAAGCATGCAATATCAGTAATTAGTGGCCAGTTCCACTAAGCATTCTCCATAACAACATTCAGCTTGTCGAAAAGCCCTGTATTCGTCAACTGAGGTCCACAGGGGAACCGAAGAATAAGAGGTCCTAAAGTGTGCCGCGGATCGTGCCAGAGGAAGAAAGAAGTACCATCACCTATCTGATACTGAATATAAGGCAACAATGTATGCCTTAATGCGAGCATCTTACGCCAACCCCAAGCGACTTTGTTCTCCTGCACTGTCCAAATCGAACTATCTCGGAGTCTGACATGAATTATCTAATCTACCCAAATGGAAGTCCGATCCCATTTTATGACTGCCCAAAGATGTTTGCTCATCAATGCATGATTAAGAGGCAAAATGTTTCTAATACCTTGGCCTCCTTCCTCCACAAGCCTACAGACAACATCCCAAGCCACCTTTGGATATCCACTCTCTGAGGTACCTTTCCATAAAAAGGTACGCAACCTCTTGATCACCTCTTTAATGATCCCCTTAGGCAGTATAAAAGCCGTTGCCCAGTAAACCTCAAGAGATACCAATACAGATTTGATCAACTGCACTCGCCCTGCAAAGGAGAGGTGAACTCCTTCCCATCCTTTAATGTGACTATCAATTTTCTGCTACAAGGTTTGACAATCCACAATAGATAATCGGGAAGCAATAAGTGGTAGGCCAAGATACTTGACAGGGAGGTGGCCTTCTTGGAACCCCAATGTTGCAAGCAACATATCCCGAAGCCTTGTGCCACCTAGAGATAATCAATTGGCTTTTATGAGGGTTAGTGTGTAAACCCGACAGTGTGGCAAAGAGAGCAAGTACCCGGGAAAAGAGGGTCATTGATCGCACATCCGCCTTACAAAGTAACAGTAGGTCATCAGCGAAGCATAATTGGAATAGCTTCAGTTCCTGGCATCGCCAATGATACAAAAAATCTCCATCCTGTTCAATAAATTGTTGTAAGATCAAGTGCAGGACTTTCATAACCAGTACAAAGAGATACGAAGACATGGGATCTCCCAGTCTGAGCCCCCTTGCCCCTGCAAAAAATCCATGGACCTCTCCATTCAAAAAGACCGAGAAATGAGCTGAGGTGACACATTCCTCAATCCACCTTATAAACATAGCAGGAAAGCCAAACAGTCGAAGAGTAGCCAACATGAAATCCCATTCAACTGTATCATAAGCTTTCTTGAGATCCACTTTTAAAGCACATCTAGGGGGAAGTCGACATTGATCTAATTGATCTACACGAGCTTCAGTTCTTCATCTCTTCTTCTCTTCTCTGCAACTTCTTTCTCTGTTTATTTCTTTTTTAGTGTTAACATCTATTGGTCCACCTCCCTACCATGAGTGCACGTGTTAGAGACCGTTGTGTGAACCTTGGGAAGCAAACCGTCGTAGTGGTTGCACCATAGTCGTGTCGGATTTTTCCTTTCAGGACAGTGGTTATTCCACGGCACAACGAGATTGTTTTCTATTTTTTTCTTACAAGGTGTATATATATTTCGAAAATAGCTATAATTATTTTTATAGCTATAAATACAAATATATGAGCATCTATTACGATTGGATCGAAGCAAATGCCCTACATTTTATAGTGTCTTTTGGTTCCGCCTTTGATTGGATTAATTTCATCTCCATTGTGAGTGTGATTTTGCATTAAAGAAATCATTAAGAGCATGCTGGCTAACTCATTCAACTTCCTTCGTAAAGCTCATCACCTTATATAATTATATTATGAATTCATGATGGCTGATTTTTAATACTTTAGTCGATAGTGTAGACTTTATTTCAAGTATTAAATCACTAAATTTCAAGTGTCAAACTTCACCGAAAATGTAGAATTAACCCCCCCTTTATTTGAGTATACCAGTAATTTGTGACACACCTTTTGAACGTGCAATTAAAATTTAAATAATATAATTATTATTTTTTTAAAATATACATATTAATTAATTAAATAAAAAATAAAATAATAAAGGTTTGGGAAGTTATTGATCTGTGTACAGTGGGGGAATAGGGAAAGAGAGTTGGAGGTTGAGAAAAGGGGAAAAAAACTGAAATAATTATAAAAAAATAATAGTAAAAATAACAAACCAAAATGGGAGAGACACCAATTAGACTATCCCCTTAATATAAAGGTATAGATTATGAATTGATTTTAGTCAGCTCGTAATGCTTCATTCACAGTATGTTTGGGGGCAAGTTACAATTTTTTTAAAAATATTTATAAGATATTTGAGAATATTATAACATGATAAAATAGTGTGGGTAATATCTTTGACAAATAAGCTTATTTTTTAAGAAAAAAATCTACAAATTTATAAGCTTAATTGAAAAGTATCTTATAAGTTATATGAACTTACAAAATATTTTAATTAAGTTTAGTCCAACACTCTCTCCGTGGAGATTGTGACTTAAATCATAACTTCCCACAAAATATCTACAATTTTTCAACAAGCTCTGGATTCATTTTATTATTTCAAGTTCTTTATGACTCGACCAAATGCATCCTAAATCCTAATATGTATGGACTCATCATGATAATAGGATTATTTTTGTATTTGTGGTTCAAGTGAAATTGTGCAATTGAGAGCAATTTATAAATAGCCACCCTTTATGCAATATGTACCACTTTTGTAACCTAGCATTCTGATGACTTTTCTCATATTTATTTTACGACCTATCTGACTTATACATCGTACGACTATAATCGGGGCTTTCTTAGAGTGAAACAGTCGCCTGTTTTGTAAACATACAACTGGAAGAGAATCGGATTATATTTTTCTCATTAAAATTTATATCCTACAATTTCACATTAATAGAACTTAACCTAATTTTTGTATACAACAAAACATTATGGGGACTTTGACATATATAGTTCGTTAGAATCACTATAAACTAACTTCTAATGTGCTGGTGGAACTATAACAATGAATTAATTTTTTTGTCTGTTGATAGAATTACGCAATTTAAGTTTAAGTGTGGTGGTGAAATTACGGTGGTCAAACTGAGTAACATCAAACGAGTTTGCTAGAAAAATATATTTATGGTGATCAAATTTGGCTAATTTGAAAAGCCATAACGATTTAAATTAATTTAACTTTTCATCCATGAAAATGAAAAAACAGAGAAAAAAAAAAGGAGAAAATGGGGAGAAAAAAGAAACAAACGAAAACGAAAGCTTCTGTAAAAGTGCTTCAGTTCTAACTTTTAGAAGTGAGAAGGGCGCATGGATGACGTACTTTGGGATTGCCACCCACGCGCAGGTTAGCATGCAGGATGCAGTAAAATCATTACTTAATCAACTTGTTTCTGGAATTGCAAGCTCCCATTGGGCATAATCCATAGTAAAAGTTGTCTAACTTGCGCCTAACAGGCATGACTGCTCCTCTGTAGTACGGTGTGTTTGTGATTACTTTAACTTGTTACAGAAATAAGTTTTTCAAAAAAATATATATAAATTTAATTATAATGAAAGTCAAAAATACTTTGAAATAAAGATGAAAGATGAAAAAAAAATTGAAATTAAAGTGTGGAGCAATGTCATAAAACTCAATTCAGAGTGGTTGATTGGATCGGTTGAATTGTCACTCAATTCATGAAACAGACCGATCCAACCTATAAAATCAAATTAGTCGCAAAATCGTAGAATTTTTTAAAAATTTTCGAATCCCTGGTTAAATTGGTGGGCCGATTGATAAAGTCTTAAATCTATTGAACCGGCTGGTTCATTAACTTTTTTTATAATTTTTAACAATGGATACACTTTGAAATTGAACTCGTGACATTTCATATGAAATTGAGAGAATTGCACATTTTCAAACAAATACCCACACTATAATTATTTTGAATTATATATTAATAAATAAAAAAATCATTACATAAGCTCATAATCTAATTACAATTTTATCTACTATGATTACTTAAGTTGCTAATTAAGTTCATAATTAATAAAATAAGACTTATGTATTATTTAAGAATGGGGGATGTTAACTATTTATTGAAAATAAAATTTAATTGTAAATTAATTATAATGGTAATAGTTCGTTATTTTTGTTGTATAAGCAATTCTTATATTTTATTCTTGAACTAAAAATTTCAATATATTGATTTTGTTATCAAATTGTGAAATACCTTTTAATTCCGACAGTAACTAAAAAATTGCATTTATATTTTATATTTTATTGGAGGAAATATCATTTGGTTCCATAAATTAGGCTCATTTTACTTTTGGTTCCATTTATTACGGAGTTAGCACTTTTAGTTTCATAAATTACAAAAACTAGCACTTTTGGCCCTCATCCACTTTTTCCTCTATAATTTAATGATACAGGTAACATGCTTAGCACAAGGCTTTTAAGTATTTTTGACTGGAGGACAAATTGGTTATTCTTCTAACAGTAGCATATGAATGCTACATTTACCTTACTTGGTCCACTTGTGGAAGATATGGTTCCTTGTATTTCTTCTACTTAGTTTCAACTTATAGAAATATGGGAATGATAGGATTCAATTTTTTTGTAGGAGTAGAGAGAAATTCCTCTTTTTTTTGCTCTAATTGTTGGATTTTAAATCCTACTACGTAGTGAAACGACAATCACTATCAAACCTAGAACCGTTCATGCTGAATTATTGAGAAATACAATAAACGTAAAAGCGGAAGCGTACTTGAATCCATTGCTATAGGAATCCCAATGAAATTGCAAGTTAATGGTTTTCCAAATCAGCACGGTTTCAACGAGTATCCTTCTGTTTCTTTTCTCTCTGAATTCTCTCTGATAATGGGATGTCAAGAGATTTGTTTGACGTACCGTGTATACCGGGACCATGACATATATGTATATAATAGTAGGTGTTTCAGTTTCAATCCATCACTGAAACTGAATTACCTCCAGTCTCTACACATTTAAAGGTCCACATCCTATTAGATACATCAAGACCCAAATTACTGAAACCTTATTTGATCACTTTATTTGGTCTTAAACACTGACAGTCTATAATACATAATTAATTTTATATATAAGCCCAACGTTTGATTAAGGATCCAACATAGTTGGATTAAAAGTTCCAACAATCTCCCACATGGGCTATATGTATAACCTTTTATAATTATGTATTATTATGAGCTCAACTTTGCTGTCATTCTTTTAATGTATCTATAAATCAATCCGGTCCATCAATCATATCAAATGAGGATCAAAGCGGCCTTTGTTACATATATCGTAACTCGACTTATCAATGGTCACAACATTGATACAACTTAATGACATGGATCGTGATGTGGATTACGTAAGCATGGAAATTTCGTGCAATGTGATCTATAACACGTCTATTTCCAACTGGTCCTCCTTAAAACTTTAGCGAGATCAACTCATAATAGAATTTAGAGTGGAAAAATAAAACCGTAAGGCCCATTTCTGCAGAAAACGACCTTTTAATAACCATAAACTGTATGACAAAAAATGTCTAAGAGCATTTAAAATTACAAACTACCACATAATCTGAATATCTTGAAGAACTTCAAGTATCTTGAAGTGATATGACATCCATATGAGTAGTGTGCTCATGAACCTTTTGGATGTCAATCCTGTAAAAGCGGATCCGCAATTATTGAGTTTGTCCTAATGTGCTCTATAGACAGTTTTTCCACTCTACATTCTTTATTTCTTTACTCCCACAGAATCTATGGTACATACAATCATCAACCAAATTCATCTCAAAACCAAACGAGATGATTATTTGATGAAACTTGTAGTATCATTATCAAGATGCTTTCTTGAGTACATAGATGAATTTCTAAAGTCTGCGAACCATATTCTTTTGGATCTCCTTATACAAGGTTTCTGGTTGCATTATAAATATGTCTCATCAATGTCACCATTGAGAAACATTGTCTTTATATCCATCTGATGTAACTCAAGATCGAAAGTGCCTTTAATGCCATTATAATCCTTAAAGAGTCTTTCAAGAAAACTAGAGAGAAAGTCTCTTTATAATTGATGCCTTTCTTTTTGTGTATAGCCTTTTGCAACAAGACGTACTTTATACCTCTCCACATTGCCATTTGAGTCCTTTTTGGTTTGCAACCAATGGGTTTCACACCTTGTGGCAACTGGACAAGTTCCCAAACGTCATTGTCTTTTACGGACTAATCTCTTCATTTATGACATCAATCCACTTTTGAGAGTTAGAAAATTCCATGGCTTTATGAAAATTGATATGATCATCTTCCATCATTTCCAATGTCAACTTCATGTTCTTAGAGAAATACATTGTTATCATTTCTCCTCTCTCTAGTGGATCTTCTTAATGGCAAAGGTTTTGGAGGTGTTGGAGTTTATTTTTCTGTAACAGTTTCTTGAATGGGGGTTCTATGACATTGTCTTGATCTATTGTACCATCAACACTGTTACGAATGAAATCCTGAACAATGTCAATGGTACCCATGGGAATATCAACATATTCCTCTTCAATTATGTCGTTAACCTTATCTCCCCCCACAAACCCAGCATCCTCAAATAACCGAGCATTTTCTGACTAAAAAATGACTGGACTGTGAAACTTGTATCCTCAAATGCAGAGATTCATTAAAATAGGCAATTATATCTAGGAAATAAAGATTATTGTGTGCAGACAAAAATCTGGAATCAATCACTTTGAATCAAGAAAAAGCTGAAAATATCTACCTCCAAATGAGTAAGAATAAAAATTTGTCCAAGTTGAAAAAGGAAATCACATTTATTTTAAAAGAAGGTACGATAATTCAAGATCCAAATAAAATTCGATTTTTTGAACAATAATCTAAATTTTCATATTGCCTCTACTAGAATCGCCTTGACATCACCCACATAGATGTATCTTTCAACATCATTAAGTTTTTGGCAACTCAGGCAAACCTTTCTTAGTACGCCATGCGTGAAAGTTGGTGCAGTGCTTCTTAATGTGCCCTTCAGCCTTACAGAAGTAACATACAACCTTTGAATCATTTGATTCCTTTTGTTGTTTCTTCTGTGGGACTGTATCTGCAGCTCCATTATCCTTTTTTCTTTTCTTGCCCTTATCCTTCCTTTTTGAAGTTGAGGCGAAGTAGGCACATTCTGTTTTGTCTTGCTTCAACCTTTCATCTTCTTTAACACAGTGTGATATCATTTAGAGACCAAGTCTCTTTCTGGCAATCGTAACTCACTTTGAATTGACTAAACTGTGTCGGAAGAGATATTAGAACCAAATGCACTAACAAGTCCTCAGAGAGGTCAAGTTTAAGTGCTTTCAATTTTGAAGCAAGATGAGACATTTCCATAATATATTCCCTGATATTACCTTTCCGAGTTTTCTGAAATTAAGCTTGTCAAGAGTATACAATTTCAGCTTTTTCATTCTTGACAAACTATTTTCAATATGCTCAAGGAAATCTTTAGCTTTAGTCAATGTTTCAGACATTGTGCTCTGAATGCTTCTGGAATACTCTTTTTCATAATCATTACACATACGGTTAGATTTCTCCCATCTTTCTTTCTCCCTCTTTTGTTCAGAGGTACTCTTATCTGTAAGTGCAGGAGGTAAATCTTCCCTTAGTGCAAGGTCAAGATCCATCACCCGAGAACTATCTCGAGGTTCTCTTTCCATGATTTGAAGTTTGAGCCATTTAGCATGGGGATGATGTTGATGCTGGCAGTAATATTAGCAGGAGCCATTCCTGATCCATACAAGTACACAAAAGTCTTTAAAACATAATATAAACACACAATTTAAAAAATTCAAAATAATGGTATAACAAACCTTTAGATATCGAGCACTCTATTAATATTTCATCTTTGGACAAAATGTTAACTTGTAAGTGATATCTTATTGCAGTGATTAAACACTAATGATAAGATCATGTCAAACAACAAACCTTCCTTCGAGCTGATTTATTATTCACATGTAAAACCAAATAATCATTACGTGTCTACCATCACACATGTACATAAATCTCATTCAATGTGGACCTTCCTTTGGCCGATCGACACATCACAAAATTTACATACTTTCTTTTATATTTTAACATGAATTAATTTCAACAAGATAGGTCACTTTGGTGACATGTTGTCTCAATTAATTCAATTTAATATATATATATTATATATATATATACACATATATAACATATACATATATATAACCATTCCAAAAATTTTTAATAATTGCCGCAAAAAAAATCACTTCAATTTTTTTTTTAATATGGTCAATTGTTGACCGGTCAACGGTCAACTGTCAGTGTTGACTGTCTGACCGGGTCGGCCTGTCTGGACCCGGGTCTGACCCAAATCCATATGACCCAGTCCATTATGCATGGGTCAACCCCATGTCTTTTGTACATGGGTCATGGGCCCATTTCTTGTCATTAATATGAATATAATATATATATATATATACACACACATAATTGAATTCAATTATTTCACAAAGAAAAACTGAATCTGAAAAATTGAAATTATAGAATTTGAATCTGAAATTGAATTGAATATGTGCAATTCATATATACATATATATATATATATATAACCATATTGCATATAAATATTTCATGAAGAACAATCTGAATCTGAAAATAAATTCTTATATATGCATACATATATATGTATATATATACACATAAATCATAAATTGAATTTATGCAAGTTTCACATATATATGAATATGAATATGAACATAAATACCACATATGCATATATATATGTATAAACCCAGAATCAGAATCCAAAAAATTAATTTTGTATAATTGAATCCAGAAATTTGAAAATATGCATATATAAATACCTTATTGCATATAAAAATTTCTCAAACAATTTTAATCTGTCATATATAAACTGAAATTCATCATTGATGAACCGTTCAAACATGCATATATATATATATATATATATATATATATATATATATATATAATATGTGTGTGTGTGTGTGTGTGTGTGTGTGTGTATAATATATATAAATATGCACACATATATTCATTCAAATTCATAATTATGCGTATGCATATAATCTCATAAACCCTAAATATCAATCATATATACATACAAATTTCAAATACATGATTTGATAAATCCAAAAGAAAAAAATAATTTTCTCAATAATTCAATCATGAGTGGCTCTGATACCACTTGTTGGATTTTAAATAAATCCTACTACGTAGTGAAACGATAATCACTATCACCTAGAACCGTTCATGCTGAAATTGCAAGTCAATGGTCTTCCAGATCAGCACGGTTTCAACGAGTATCCTTCTGTCTCTTTTCTCTCTGAATTCTCTCTAATAATGGGATGTCAGGAGATCTCTTTGACGTACCGTGTGATCCGGGGACCATGACATATATATAATAGTAGGTGTTTCAGTTTCAACCCATCACTGAAACTGAATTACCTCCAGTCTCTACACATTTAAAGGTCCACATCCTATTACATACATTAAGACCCAAATTACTGAAACCTTATTTAATCACTTTATTTGGTCTTAAACACTGACAGTCTATAATACATAATTAATTTTACATGTAAGCCCAACGTTGGATTAAGGATCCAACATAGTTGGATTAAAAGTTCCAACACTAATTTCCTTCAAGATTTTTTTTGCCCCCTCAAATGGTGTTATATTTCCCCCCAAACGTTGTGCCAAGCTAAAAAAAAGGCATTAAGTTTTTCTACAATCAAAATTACTTAATAGCACGTGGCCTACGCTGTTAACTTGTAAATGAAAAAGTGGATTTATGACCAAAATTGCTAATTTTTATAAATTACGGGGCTAAAAGTGCTAATCTCATAACGAATGAGATCAAAAGTAAATCGACCTAAATTATGAGACCAAAAATATTATATTCTTTTTTTATTATTTTAATATTTTCATACATTAATTTTTATTATTACATAATTAATAATGACTTCACTGAGTTGATCATGATTCACCTGACAGTTGAACCAGTAGCCCTTAACCCAATCAATTTTTAGATTCGATCAAGGGTCGGGGTTGTAAGACATTGGTTTGGAGAAAAAACTTAAATATTTTATCAATAATTAAGGTGTAAATTAAAGGTTGGTAGAGAAAAACTTAAAACTTTGGTTTAAATGACTTGTTACTAAACATCACTTCAACTAAAATTTTCAATTATTATAGGAGAGAATTATTTAATATTAATATACACTTGTTTAAAAAGTTCAAAGTACAAGTTGTAGAGTAAAAATGCCAATTAATATCTATACTAATGTAAAAAAAAAAAAACAATCACTTCTCATTCACAGTTGGCGGTTTATGATACCACAACACAAAATTTTATAATCTATACTATATACTAAGTGAGAGTACCCTTTTGGTGTCTTACAAAATTTTGGTATGTCATTTATTTTTAAAGTTTTAAATTAATTAATTATTTCTTAACTTCTCAATTTATCATGATTTTTCAAAAACCTTTTGGTTGGTATTTTCTTTCATGTAATTTTTTTAATTTTTATGCATTATTTATTCTCTTTATTTGTCACTTTATTTATAAATTAAAATATTTATATTAATTTATTATCTTAATATATATTTTTAGGTAATTTATGAAGCTACAAAAACTGATAATACAATTTATATAAATTTTCATTTTGATTCATTTTTAAAAATTATGTACGTACATAGAATGTGCCATACTTACTGGTATAATAATTTATATTTATTTCAAATGGTCCAGATCATATTTTAGCTGCTAGTATACTATCATGTTTATACATGTAAACCACTTTCATTCATAACATGTTTAAAATCTATGTCGTATTTATTAGATTTTACACATGTAAATATTACATGCCACGATAACTAATACTAAATAATTTAGGAGGCACATGCGATGTAACTTATAATTTAAGGAGGGGAATGTATTTATCCTTTATATATTTTTAACAAAAAATTAAAAATAAATTACAATAAACTCTAATAATATTTTTCATAATTATAAATATGGTCCTTGTTATGTAAAAAAGAATAAATATTCCTTTAAAATTAATGGTTGTTTAACAAATACCTCATGACAAACTATTGTAAGGGGCATTTATTAGACAGCTGTTAATATTGTAAAAATAATAATAATAATAATTTTTAAATAATAAAATATTTATCATTATATTAAATTTAAGGGAATTCTTTTGTAATTTACCCGAAATCCAACGAAAAGAAGAGCTAAAATCATGAGTAGTTTTTGTACAAATGTCGGGTTCAGAAGTAGTGAGCAAAAGCTTTTCGGGCAGGATGGATCTCCCTCTGGTAAATACAAATTTGCAGTGAACAAGGCCCTCTGCTTCTGACACTTTTATTACAAACCTGCGGGGCCCAATTTCAATCACCTTAATTGTACGGACGCCCCACCCCCCTCCTAAATGACCCCCCTCCCCTGGGTCGGCCCCACGTCAACCTTTTGGATCAATGTTCTTCACAAATTATTTGCTATTGTTTTTCCCCTTGCTGCCAGCTTTGGTCCCGGATGGTATTTAATGTTGCAAAATTCATCTCAAAGGGTCTTAAAAGTAATTTTACGCTTCAAGAATTTGCTTGTGGTATTCAATTTTCCGAATGATTGATGAGATGGTATTTATGGAGATTGACAAGTTTTGCAGTGGTCTAGAGTTGAGATCGCTGATAATATAATCGGTTCGAGCTGATCTTAATTATTTACAATTAATATTTAGAGATGCGATCTATTATGATATTTAATTTGAAGTAATTGGTAAACCCGCAATACACATTTGTTAGGTTTCTTTGAATGACACCTGTATTAAAATTCTCTGATATCTGAGTTAAAATCTGTTTAAAAAATATAATGGGATTCAAGAGATATAGATCTGTGTATCATAAATGTATACCTGTATAATGAGCCTTTCAGTATTTATAGACAGTCATTGAGAGTGTATGTTGTTAGGATGCCCTTGAATATTCTATGCATCAGTAGCTACAATTACGATTATCGAGGTCACAAACTTAAAAAAGACAGGGATCCTTGTCCTATTATGTTGCTTTTTAGTTTATGAGGAGCAATTTTGCTTTTAAATTGGTTTTAACTGTTTAACGTCTATTAAATCGGGTGGAGAATTTTACCATTATGATCTCTTTGATTTGGAGGATATTTCTCTTTGTTTACGATGTAATGCTGGCAATATTAATGTCTTCGTAAATTATTTAAGTATCTGATATGTTCGTAGCTGAACATAAATGTTTGAACATACTGTAACGAGGGGTTGGCAAGAATGCAACCAACTTATAAGGGGAAAATGGTAATTAAGTACAAGAACTCCGAGGTTGCTTGATATTTTGATTTTGTAGCACAAAATGTCAATTATTAACTAATAAAAAGACTTATTTGTTAGACGGGAGAAAATTTTAGAGGTGCTAAATATAATTTATCAAATTATGGGGGTTTAAGTGTAATTATATCAAATCTCGAAAGAAAAAAGTGTAATTGTTCTATATAATTTGTTAAACTTGCAACATTTTGATGAGCATGATGATAATTGACGTCATTATTGAAATAATACAGATAACTCAATCAAGGAAATTTTTCACTTAAATCAAATTTGATCGAATTAAATTGATCACAGGATAAGTATGATATATTTTTTATGTAATTGATTACTTTCTACGAATTATACACTAACCATTAATTTTGATATGATCAAATCTATTTTAAATTACAATTTCCCATCAATCAAATATAATTGAATATAAATAACATGTCATATTCGATATAAGATTGATCCAACCTTCATTGATATGTCAAATCATGGAGACTTGAACTTATCTTTTTTAGTGAAGGGTTAATTACACTTAACCCCTATAAAAATACAAAATTATAATTTTTTAATTACACTTACATTCTCTTCGAAAATTCACTATTTATATCTCACTTTATTCTGTTAGGATTTGAACGAAAATGTTGATTTAGAAAAAGAAAAATGTATAAATTTTTATATTTACTACTTATTTAATATTTTCATGTAATAAATTTGTACTTCTGAAGAAAAACTAATGATATTAACCTCACTCTATATATATATACATATATATATATTATATTTATCTATTTATAAATAAATAATTTTTTTGATATACGAGCCATACCTAACAAATAATTTTTCTTTTTTACTAGAAAAAGTTTAGATAGCTTCGACTTCCATCAACACCATGGGACATATGTCGCACCCACGACCATATGTCATTTACATGAGCATTTTACAAATTATTCATTAACTTAGCCTTGCATTAATTTAGAAAAATAAAACTGTCAACCGTCTGATTTGAAGCGCACCGTTCTTACCAAATTTGGTAAATTTATTATTTTAGTTTTAGAAGTATGGTGGGTGACATTTTTAATCACGCATGAATTTATTTTAGCATATCCTATAAATTTTAATAATTTTAAAAATTGAGGATAAAAATAATCATTTGATCGACCCAAAAAGTGCATATGATGTGCAGATGATTAGTTCTCATCCCCTAAAGTTTGGTGTAATTACTCGTAAATCTCATGTGGTTTGAAAATTACATCTAGTACTCCTATTTGCTTCCGTCTAATACATAAGTTCCTCTGTCAGTCAAAATTCATTGAATTTGCTGATATTAATAGAAAACTTATGAAAACTGATATTAACCCTCGGTTGACTTATTACTGACTTATTGTCGGTAAATAATTTTTTTCGAGCTAAACTGTCCTTATAATGGTGAAAATATACCTTCTCACATGCATAAACGCGTGAAGAAGTATGAAGGTAATTTGATCATAAAAATATTTATTTGATCTATAATAAATCAACAACATGTTAATCAGGAGTAAAATATAAATTTTTTATTTATTTTTTTATTAATATCAATAAATTTGATGAATTTTAACTACGATTGAACTAATTTATTAAACGAAAACAAAAATAAAAAATACTATATATAACTTTTCAAACTACAAATAATTTATATGTAATTACATTAACTTTGAGAAAAAAACAGTATAATTTATCACTTAAAATTATCATATTTCGTTCTTACATGACTGAAGTTGTAATTTATTTTCCGACAAGGAGTTGCAAGGTTAGCATTTGAATTTAATGAGGCGCGTATTTCCAGCTTAGATGAGTGAATGATTGGGATGGTTTGAGGTGAGACCCCACAGGAGCATGGAAATGAAATGAAAACATTTGCATTACATGCGGAGGTTACAACTCCCAATCATTGATCATCACCACTCATTCATTCTTGGGGTGGGCTCCACTTGGGGGGTTGCCTCTATCTCAGGTTTTCCCACTTCTATATTTCTTATGGATTTTTGGCCCCTCCCCCCTCTATTAATTCTTTTCCTTTATGGATAGGGATTTTAAATCCTTGTTGGCCCACCTCTTATATATATATATATATATTGCCGAAAAATACAAAATCTAGTTCTTAGATGAATGAAAGTACTAAAATACCCCTAAATATCAGGAAAATATCTAAAACGATAGAAGAATTTATAAATTTTTATTTGCATTAGTCAGATTTGAATCCGTTCGTATTCAAATATGACCACATAAGTATCTTTTCACTGGGTTAGTGATATTCAATCTTATATGTCATTTCATTTGATTGGTTAAAGTGAAGTATTACTGAAGTAGCCAACAATTAAATTGCGGAGTGTATTACCAATACCCCCTCTATTGTGTTTAAGGCCTATGATTTCTTTTAACTTGACCGGCCAGAGTGTTATAGTTAGGAGCCTACCTATTAAGACGTAATAGAATTAAAGTAACTGAATTGTAAATACATACCAAATATTAAGTTCAGATAGGCCCGTTGCTTGCAAGCTTGGGGATGGCTTATTCGAATACTAATTAGGATCGAATTAAAACATGAACTAGTTTTCGTTGGTGAAATCTTGACTTCATTATGATGAATAATCATGGGTACATTTGCTTTTAAGTAGAGTTGAAGTGATGAGCTCAGCATGTGGATAGTAGCTACAATTCAAATTGAAAATTTTGCAGGTATAGATAGATTTTGTATGATCACATTCAAATAGTACTGAGGTATTGTGATCACTCTTTCTCTGCACGGTATAGAAAACAACTTGAGATCAGCTCACATGCGTCTACTAAGTCGTCCTCAATAAAGACGCTCTGGCATTCAAATTAGATGTGGGATCATTAGATCGTAAATAAGCAAGATAAAGTTAATGACTCTAGTAATAATTCATTTCTCAAATTCTTTAATGGGACAATATTTATAGATTTCGGTAGATTCCATCGAACACTCCTTAATCATGCTATGTGTCCCTTCATCTAGGGTAATTATGTCAGGTTGATGTATCTGGTGAATTTAGTTGCCCAACCCATTTCTTAAACACAGAGAATTTAGGGTTTTATGCTTTTATAGGAGGGTAATATGGGAAATGGCCTATTTTTCCCACAACAAAAAATATTGTATATGTCAATCATTTACCTCTATTTTTTTTTAATTATAGATAAAAGGAAAAAAAGAAGCACAACTTAGAATATTCGAGGAAGCTTGCAGCTCTATGGAAACAAATTTTCTAGCCAGAGAATGAGCAACTTGAATTAATACCTCCACGGGCCACACACAACACCGACTTACTTATTTTCTTTTTTTTTTTTAAAATAACTTATTTATTTTATTTTCCATTGTCATTTATTTTTTTAATTTATGTTAAAATGGTGATGAGAAATATAATCTGATCAACATCTATGTAGGCTTAAAATCTGATTTATTTTTTTATTTTAAATGATATTGCATTTCTTAATCTATTTAATATCGATATAAATACAGTACCACGGGTACAAAGATTGTGTTAACTTTTTTTTATTTAAAATTCTATTTTATTTAATATATATGAGTCACGTGGATAAAATTATATTACTTTTTATTTTAAGAAAATATTTTGTATACCTGCGGGCTGCGGCGTATGTATATTGAAGGGTAAATTATGACTATTTTTCTTAAGGTGTCATATAATTACAAATACTTTTTTGTTATTTCAAAAATCACAAATATCTTTCTAAATTTAATGTTCAACAATGAGCTTATTTTATTAACTTTCATTAGGTCTATTTAATTTTTTGTAGCCATTTTGGATTTTTTAATTATAAGTTCACATAATTCATAATTTTCTTTATTGACTATATATATATACTCTAGATATTATTTATGACTACTCACCCTCAAAATTTTTTTACATTTTCTTAAATATTTTTTTTTAAAAAGAAAATCAGTACAGAAGATCAACTAATAATTTTCGCCTCATCATCTAAGGCTACATAACTATTTTCATTTGATAGAGGGTAGTTATAATTTTTCAAATAAGGAATTTATTTATAATTATATCAAATTCCAGGAAAGTAACTATAATTTGCCCGGTATAAAATGGAACAGGAAATCAATAAATTTTGAAATAGAAAATTCATTTCGGTCAAAAATTGGTAATTGTACCCATCATTAATCAATAATTTTAAGCTAAAAATCCCGAATCAAAACTGTCTCACTACAAAAGAATTGAGTATTCGCTACATTATAAATGACCACGGTTTAAAATCATGGTAATCACTACTATTAACCACGATTAAACCAAAACAAAATTTTAATTTTTTACCAGTTTTTATCCATATTCGCCATGGTTTCTAGCCTTATCCAAAATATTTGTCATGGTTTTGGCCATGGTTAATGTTTTAGCCACACTTGCAGAAACAACGGCTAATGGCTTGCGAAGCCATGGCTAATTGATATTTACCACGATTTTTTTCTTTTGGCTTTGATAATTGACCATTGTGGAGTGTCTACTTATATTTACATTTTAAGTGAAAAATATATATTTTCAAAATTGTCTAGGTTTTCTTATGAAATGAGGATATATTTAGTTTAGTTGATGAGATATATTTTATAATGAACTGTACTATTAAATCAATATATTTACTATGAGAATATATATAAACAAATTCATTTTCAAACATCGTAATTACTGTATTAAAAAATTGAAGACTGAAAATGAAAACATAAACAAACTGAAGTTGCCTCAAGAATCAAGATGGCAGGAAAGGGCAATTTTGGTAAACACTATATTACTTTTATCTTCCAAAAGAAAAAAAAAAAAAAAAACTGTAAAACCCATTTTCATCGGTAAAAATAATCAAAAGCAAGAACAGGATAAAGTTTGCAAAAGAGGGAAAGGAAAGTAGGAGATAGCAAATGCTTTAACAAAAGGGAAAATCTAGTCCATGTAGACTAACTGGGAATTGTAGCGAAAATTCTTCTATTTCACTTTCATATTATATATTAGTATCACATTAATTCATATGTGATATATATTTTATTTTTATATTTACATTTAGTTTAATTATATAATATTTTTTTAATTTTTAAAAGGGACGCGTGTCAATTACATATTGATGTGACACTTATTCATAATAAAAGTCACTATGCAAAAAAAAAAATTAATAAAAAAATAATTAAGTGATAATTTTAATATTATCTTTAATTATATATATTTATTGATATAAATTTTTTTATTCCAAAGTAATTATATTCATAGTTTTGATAATGATCATTATTTTATAAAAAATGTCATTAGCAAGAATTAGGGACAAAAAATTATCGTTAAGAATAAGTAGTGATAAATGCGTAACGACAATTTAATGACAGTAATTATTTATTGTCACTAAATTATTATTTATATAAATATGTCACTAATTAGCTAAAAAGTGACAAATTTATAAACAATTTTTTGTCACTAAATCATTATATCGTGACAAGATCAAAATCATCATCACTTACTACATATATACATATATTTAGTGACTATTCTAACATTATCGTTTGATATCTTGTTTTATTTTATTTTTTAAATAAGAGCGATGAACTATTATTAATTGAAATAAATCGATTACAATTACACTCATTCCTATCAGTATTAATATCTAACAAAAATTATTACAATAATCAGATCCTGCTCAACAACACCTACTATTACAGTAGACAATACTTCTACTATGTAGTAACCAATAATTCATATTATTCAGTAAATAACATCCCACGCACATGATGGATTCAGAACCATGAACTCTAATATTATTAATATTATATTTTGTTGTAGCGAGTTTCCAATCAAGTAATTGATAATGAGATAGAACGAGATTCTTTTGTAACTTTCGAGATTGTTAGCAAGAACTTTTGCTATTTAAATGTTTATAAATGGAAAATTAATTTCCCCCTATCATATGATATTTGGTAAAAGAAGAAATTCTCATAGCAATAAGATATTATTTTCCTAATACATATTTACCATACCAAATAGTGTAATATGTGTCTAGAAAATTTTGTTCACATATATATCTCATTACACTTTAAATTGAAGGACCACTTATTAAATAATTTGCAGCCGTGGAATTTTTGGTATGTGTTTAAATTTATTATTTATAAAATTTAAAATATTTCTATATTCTAATATGATAAATATTTTTTTATTAATTATATAAAATATGGTTAAAACAAAGTCTAAAATAAAGTTCGGAGAAAAAATTAAACAGATAAAATTATATATATGTTTGGAGAAAAAGCATAATGATTTGTTTTTTTTTTATTTATTTTTTGACATAAAACTAATAAGTACTTATTTCAATATATCAAAGTACAACGAAGGGATGTTTGCAATTGCTAAAATAACTACTAATAAACTTTTTGTTTAGAATAAGTTATAGGAGGTGTTTGTAATACCTTTTGCTTTTGTACTGTGATATGTTGTATATAAAATTGTAAGTTAAGTAATGATAAAGTTGAAAGTGTACAGAAACAAAGTGAGAAAGTGGATAAAAATTGAAGTTGAAATGTTTGAGAAATCAACTTGATATTTACCATTATTCTAACAAGTCACAGAAGTTGGTATGAAATACTTGCAATTTTTAGATTAAATTTACTTATATTTTAAGTAATTCAAAAATAAAAGTTGAAATAAAAATACCCTTTTCACCATATTCTCAACAATAAGCTGATAAGCCCTTATTTTATGTGCAACACCCCTCCCCCCTCCCTCCTCCCCCCCCCCCCCCAATAAGTAACTCCATACCAACTGATGGAAGAAAAACAAATTGCATTGGTGAAGGGAAAGATCATCCCAATAAGGAAAAAATAATATGTTCCTTGTAGGAAAGTCTATAATCAAACTTACTAAATTAGTGTAATGTAGTAGATTACTGAAATTCCACTAGTAAGCAAATCATATCCGTATAATAAGGGTAGGTGACGGACGAAATGGTACTTCACCTTCACCTACGATAAATAATGTAACTTTTTAGTAGTATAAATACCCTCCCTATTCTTTCATTTGGGAGGAAAAATCTTTGTAAGAATTCTAGTGACAACATGCTGAATCGCACCCTGATAATACAAACATAGTCGATCTTTGCCTTTTGGTGATATCAACTTGCCGTCATCTGTTGAAACTTGCGGTTCGAAATTTGAAGATGAATGGAAATGGAAAGGGGGGGGGGGTCTAGGAGGGCTTGAAGGAATCTTTGAACATGCACTCCAAGAAAAAGTCCAACAACTATTTAGTCCCAAAAAGGGTGAGGACAACTAAAGACCTGAAGAGCAGGAGGAGCAAGAGCGAGCTCCCCTTCCCTTATGCTCTAGCTTATGCATGAAGCCCTTCGGTAGATAATCGAAGACGCCTCAACACAAGCTGCATTAAGAGCAGTTGTCCAGTATATCGTGGAGCATGTAGTCCCGCCATGACCTCCCTGCTATCTTCGCAGAGGTCCTGGGGCAGACTTGGTCCCAAAAAATGATGAGCAGAGGTCGGCGGACCAGCAATAAGACGACCATGTTGAGGAGGAAGTGGAAAGTAGACCTTTTCCTACTGGAAGATGACTATCCCCACGCCTCCTAGAAAAGTACCACCAAGTGAGCGCAAACCTCAAAAGAGGGACAAGTAGCTACTAGGCAAGCTAATCTAGAGAGGACGGAAAACCTCCAGACCTATTCCCTAGCCGTGGCCCCTCCTAGGCATAGTCCCTTTGCAACTTATATCTTGGCGGAAGCTATCCAACTTGAAATTAAGATTTCAAATATTGGCGTCTATAATGGGACCGAAGACCCGCAAAACCATTTGGATCGATTCATAGCAAAAACAGACTTGCTATACACAAGTGATGTTGCATACTGTAAGATTTTTCAAACAACCCTGGCTGGGAAAACCATGACTGGTTCAACTAGCTAGCTATCGGGACGATAGACAACTTCGAACAATTCTCCCAATGTTTATTGCACCACTTCATGATCAACAAGAGGTACCTAAAAGACATCATACCTATTCACCATGGTTTAATGAGAGCAGGAGAGCTTGCGAGACTACTCATACTTATTCACCATGGCTAGGAGAGCTTGCGAGACTACGTGCAATGATTCTTCGAGGTCATCCTGAAAGTATCCCGTATTAACCAAAACTCCTAGTGAGCATTATGTAACGGAATTTTCGAAGGAGAAGGTTTCAAGAATCTATAGTTGTCAAACCCCAAACTACACTAGATGAACTCCTAGTATGGGTAGAAAAATACATCCGAATTGAGGAAACTTCATGCATAAGAACCTTATCCTCTTCTAAGAAGATAGTAGAGGAAGACCATTTAAGATACCAAACAATGAAAACAACCAAAGGAACCAAAAATGAGTGCCATCCCTTGACATAACCCGATATACCCTACTGAACCCCACGCCGAGATCTTTGTTGTAGTAGAGTAGCAGGGAATAGTCCAGTGGCCACTTCGCATGAGGGAGAATCCTAAAAAGTTGAACTCAGACAAGCACTGTCTTTTTCATAAGGATCACGGTCATAGAATGGAAGACTGCTTCCATTTGAAAGATAAAATAGAGAAATTGATCCAGCGTGAGTATGTGAAGGAGTACGTAGATCGCAATAATAAACCTCAAGAAGAAAGCTTGAGACCTCCCTAAGAGGGATGCGAGAATGAAGTAGAGATGAAATAAACCAAACCAATATAACCTCCTGACCGCTGGAGTAATTGGGGTTATATCTTGTAGGCCAGCAAGAGGAGATTTGGCTTGGGCAAGAAAAATCGCACTCAGGGCCATAAAAAATATTACAAATGACCTATCCAGGCGAGAGATGATGATGAATGAGGAAGCAGAAGGTGGGCATGAAATAGTTGTTGGTTATCAAGATTATGTAAAAGATGTCGCAACCAATAACAATTTAGTAGTAATTTCTGCCACCATATAAAACTTTTGGGTAAAAAAGGTTCTAGTGGATAACGGCAACTCAACAGACATCGTATTCTACAAAGCATTCTCACAAATGAGAATTAGTAATGTCAAACTAGCCCAGGTGAGCACGCCGCTGAGAAGCTTCAATGGAAACATAGTTGAGCCTTTGGGCGAAGTGATACTACCCATGTCTTTGGGCTCATACCCAAGACGAAATAAAGATGGTGCAATTCTCGGTAGTGGAACGCTCCCTTTGCTTATAACTTCATATTGGGAAGACCAAGTTTGAATTCCTTCTAGGCAATAGCCTCCACGTATCACTTAAAGATAAAGTTCCCGACTCCCTACGATATTGGAAAAGAACTAGGCGATAGGAGACATGTAAGGGAATGCTACGCGAACTCCCTGTGGAAGGGTCCAAATGGCCTATACATGAAACATCCAACCAAAGGTGGGAACTTAAAAAAGAACAAACCCTCATAATTTCAGGAGAACCACCAATGAAGGAAAACAATGAAGGGGAACCCAATGAGAGTAAGAAAAGAAAGATCATTAAAGAACATACCATGGAGGAAATCGAGATGGTAGAGTTTTCTCAAGAACATGGCACCAAAACAACAAGATCGAAACTCTATTAGGTTTACAGGTTGAGAATAGTTGATTGCGTTTCTACAAGAAAACATTTGCGCCTTCACATGGAATGTAGCCAATATGTGAGGGATTGACAGGAAATAATGGTTCACCGGTTCAACGTGAATTCCAAAATGCTACCTATAAAGCAAAATAGAAGGGCCTTTGGAATAAAAGAAGTGGGGCGATCAGAGAGGAAGTGGACAAGCTACTAAAAATAGGCTACAGAAGACTGATGCAATACCCTGAATGGTTTGCCAATGTAGTATTAGTCTCGAAGTCCAAGGACAAATGTAGGATGTGTATCGACTTTAGGGATCTGAACAAATCCTGCCCAAAGGATCTATATCCGTTACCCCATATCGATGGATTGATCGACTCGACCTCAGGATGCGAGCTCATGAGTTTTCTAGATGTTTTTCAAGGGTGTAATCAGGTCTACCAAGCCTACGAAGACCAAGAAAAAACTAGCTTTGTAACAGACCAGTGGATCTTCTGTTACAACCATTTGGTCTCAAGAATGCAGGGGCAACATATCAAAGACTTGTGAACAACATGTTTCAAGAACAGCTCGGAAGTATTGAAGTTTATATCGATGACATGTTAGTAAGAGCCAGACAAAGGTGAACCACATATAAGACTTACGAGAGTGCTTTAGCATATTATAATACTTCGGGATGAAGCTAAAAACAAAATGCACGTTTTGGTGTATATGGAGTGATTTTGCAGACAGGGATATAAGTCAATCCCAAAAAAATCAATGCAAAATTGGAAGTCCAAAGGTTGATAGGAAGACTAGCAGCACTCAACTATTTTATTTCTTGCTTATCAGATAAAGGGTTTCCTTTCTTTAAGGTCTTGCAAGAGATAGAGAACTTCTAATGGACATCACAATGCCAAGAAGCATTTGAAAATTAAAAGAATACCCAACATCTCCTCCACTGAATAACAAAGCCTAAAGATGGAGAAGCTTTCTATCTTTATCTAGCGGTATCACAAGGAGCAGTAAGTGTTGTGCTCATCCGAAGGAAGCGTGTGAGCAATGGTAAGTCTACTATGTCAGCAATACCCTTCAAGGGGCAGAAGAGAGGTACACCCCCATCGAGAAGCTAACCTTCACTCTAGTCATGATAACAAGGAAATTAAGGGTTTATTTCCAGTCGGATAGTCGTCACTAGCCACCCTTTGAAAAAGATCCTTGTCGAACCAAACATATCAGATAGAATGGTAAAATGGGAAGTAGAACCCAATGAACATGGAGAAAAGTACCACTTGGCCTACTGTATAATCGAAATGACAAACAAAGATAGAGGACGATCAATAATGGTGGAAGCTGCTCACAAATGGGTCTTCCTACTCGCAAGGAAGCAGGGTGGGTATAATTTTGGAAACTCACCAAGGCGAGAAAATCTAATAATCTTTAAGATTCAATTTTGCCGCCTCTAACAATGAAGCAAAGTATGAGGCATTATTAGCCGAAGCAAAGTTGGCCCAAGCGACAGGGATCAAGTGCCTAAGGGTGCATCGTGATTCATAACTAATAGTGAATCAAGTGAGAAAAAACTATGAGGCAAAAGGAGAAAAGATAATTCGATACTTGAACCTAATTCGCACTTTATGTTAGAAATTTGACAAATTCGAGTTGCAACAAGTCCCTCAGTCAAACAATGAAGAAGCAAACCAGTTGGCCAGACTACCCAGTTCATTAATCGCAATAAGGGATAGGATTATAATTTTGCTAGCGTATGAGTGTCCAAAGATAGAGGAAGCAATGAAAGAAGTCATGACAAGCACGAACATGCCATGCTGGAAAACCTAATCGAGGCATACTTGAGCATAGGGTCACTACCACAGGATAAGAAGGAGGCTAGGATAATATGCACCCGAATGACTCATTTCAACATGATAGTAGGAGAGTTATACAAAAAGAGGATTCTTACAGCCCTACTTGAAGTGTTTGCATCATGAAAGACATGATACATCTTGAGGGAGGTTCACAAAGGAAGTTGTGGAAATCACTTAGAAGGAAGATCGCTAGCCGACAAAGTCCTACGACAAGGGTACTTTTGGCCATCCATGCAAAAGGGCGCCTTCATGTGGTAAAACAGTGCAAGAAATGTCAAGAACATGCGAACATCATACATGCCCTAGCCATTCAGATGCAACCAATCCCAAACTCTTGCCCTTTCGGCAATGGGGAACAATCTCGTGAGTAAGTTATCCCGAGCAAGAGGCAGAGAGAATGGTTGATAGTGGTTGTTGATTATTTCTCAAAATGGGTCAAAGTAGAGCCACTCAAAAAGATCACAAAAAAAAGATCACAAAGTTCATTAGAAAGAATATAATATGCTGATTCGGTATTCTAAGAGCTTTAGTGATAGACAACGATACACAATTTCATTGGAGAGAGTTCAGACAGTGGTGCCACGAATTAAAAATCAAGTATGACTTCACATCTGTAGGAACACCACAATCTAATGGATTACGATGAATTAGATTGGGAGATCTAATGGCAAAAAGAAGGGAATTCGTTAGCTCAGTATTCAGTAAGAATCAGTGAAATGATAGAATCCATAAAAAATTGTATATGCATTTTTTTTTTTTTGCGTTCAAAATCTTCTAACGTCGAGTACCACTAAATACAATTTTTTCTGTAATTTCTCATCACAAAAATAAAATTTATTACAAAAATCATTATATAATTTTTGTCTTTTCAATTCACCTAAAATTAATCGCATATCCATTAGTCTTATAAAACTTTTTTTTTCTTATAGAATATTAAGTTTGGTCCCTCATTTTTCATTTTTAATTGCAATTTGGTCCCTCACACATATATTTTAAAATATATAACATTTTTTTAAGTTAGAGTGTTTATAGTTAGTAAGTGATTCAAATAATAATTTGATCAATAATATACAAAGATAATTTTTGTAAATATAACAAACTTCTAAGCGTTTTTTAAATTAAAAAAATACTTGAAATAAACAAGTTGGACAAAAAAATTAAAATAAAAATTAGCGCAAAAAATTTTAAACCAAAAAGCTTTTGAAATATATACTTATATATAATTATATATAAAAGAGTGAGAGATAATATTTTGTCGAGCAAAAAAATTTAATGTTATTGATTGAAAACAAAAAATCTGTGTCATCTCAGTCAAGTAAATTGGTCTATATAATTATGTTTAGAAATAAAAAAATTATACCCTTAATTCTTGGAGAAAAATTCAAAAAACCTCCTGCAATATTGGAAATGTTCAAAAATTAAATTAAGTCCCCTTGGGATATAAAAAAAAAGTTTTAAAAAAACCCTCTAAGGTCAGAGAGTGTAGTACACTCGCGTTGATTAAGTGTGTGGGTTTGAATTTTTTTTTGACAATTTTACCCTTAACTCTCCATACTATAATATTATATATATTATATATAATTTTATATAGATTAAAATAATATATTACTTTATTAATAATAAATTTTACTTTATATGTAAATATATAATTATATTAATATTTTTTAATATAATATTTTTAATTATATAATTAAATTAATTACAATTATTTTTTTTAAAAAAAGTTCACAAGCCACTGCAGCAGAGGATGCGCGCCCTCCTCATCTCACACGGGCGTCACAACCAACGAGGGCGACACCGTCGTCATCCATCGAGGAGGTGACCGCCCATGAAGCCGAGAGCGATGCCGTCGCCATCCATCTGGGCGCCGGCGTGCCCAGATGGGGAACGAAAGGGAAGGGGAGGCCGGGTGGTTTGGAAGGGGAAGCCGATGGGTGTGTGTGGGGGTATTTGGGGGAATTGATTATTATTTTTTTAAATAATAATTTTACTTTATATAATATAAATTTTATAATTTTTAAATTATATTAATTTTATATAATATAATTTATCTACATTGATCTACTCATTCTAAGCCAGTAGAAAAATCCAAAAAATATTACATTGGGCATGTCACGTATGGTTATATTTTTTGGTCAAAAATTAATTTTTGGCATGAAAACTAAATTATCATCAATTTTAAATTTAATGAATTTATAAAAAAATGAGTTAATTATCGGACTAAAATTAATATTGAGCATATTTAACGGATAAGAAAAATAATTTTCTTCTATTATAAAACTTTTTCTAAATAATTTTTTAATATTTATAGCGATATTTCAATAGGCCTAAGTTGACCAAATTGATAGGAGAAATTTTAGTCATTACCCCTATAAAAATTAAGCTCTTTTGACCGGGGGGGGGGGGGCATGCGATCTATTGTTTATAAAATAGGGGGTAAAAATTGATATAATTTTTACAAAGTTTTTTTTTATTTTTGTATAACAATGGAAATAATAAATTTAAAACTTCTATAATTCTTCAATGTTTTTAACTAATTGTTTTGCTGTTTCATTATTTAAACTATTTTTTCTAACTTATTATTTAAGTGCTTTAATTTAAAAAATTAAAAAAGTTCATGAAACTCACCATAATTATTTTTATATGTTTTAGTATTTATCTAAATGATTATTTTAATGGAAATTTTTCCAATTAATACGGTTATATTTTTAATTTATGATGAAAGACTAAATTGTAATTAGAAAATAAAAATGAGGGACTAAAATGATGTTTTTGTAAAAAAATTATAAATAATATAAAAAATATGAAAGAACTGATTTAAAATGAGTAAAAAGATATGAATTATTTCAAATTAATAGCAATGAAGGAATAAAAATAATTTTACCTGAGAAAAGTATACATTAGTTACTGGTGACATCATAATCAAATACAAAACGAAATTATATTTTTCTTCAAAAAATTAAAGGGTGAAAATGTCATTACAGGAAAATACATGGGACAAAATGGAAATAATCCCATAAAGAATTTTCGTTTCTCTCTCTCAACATAAAGCCTTAAAAGCTGACAATACTGACCTCTCTCCTTCCTCTCCTCTTCTCTCTCTCTCACACACACACACACACTCACTACACACTCGTCACTCAGACTGTTTCTCTCTTCTTCTCTCTAACATGTAACACACTCTATAAAGAACTTGCTCACCTCATTAACCTCCTCCATGTCCCATTTAACCTATTCTACAGTTTTAGTAGCAATCAAAACTCCCACCATTTTGATTTCCCTATGGAGAGAGCTCAACTCGAGCGCATGTTCATTAGGCCTCCTGAGACTCCCAGCGAGCCAATGGAGTTTTTAGACCGTTCTTGGAGTGTTTCGGCCCTTGAAATCTCCAAAGTTTTAGCCCGGCAGTTGCCTCAGCTTCTGCGGAAGAACATTCCTGAAATGGCGGCGTTGGGGACGGCGCCGGAATTATTCATGAAGATATCACGGCTGAGTTGCAGGAGGAGGCTGGTTCAGCCACCGTTTCTGGAAACCCTTTTTCCTTTGCTTCTTCTGAGACTTCTCAGCTTGTTTTTGGAACGCATTTTTTCTCAATCTCAAGTTTCGAGCTTTCACCCGAGTGTTTGTTTGTGTGGGGGGTAAAAATAATTTATCTTGGACTTATTCCACATAGTGCTAAAGTTCATTCCTTTTGTCCATATTCTATCTTTTCTGTAAACTTCGTTTTTTTTGACTGATGAACTGATTTCTTGAGTTTTGGAATTATTTCTTGATAGGGAGATGGTTGGAGTTTTTGTCTCTCTCTTTGTTCTTTTATTAACGAGTCTTGGAAATTAATTTTTATCTTCTAATTTTACTCTTGTTTTGATTTTTTTTTTTGTTTTTTTTTTTTGTTCTTCATTCATCTTTCTATTTTTTTAATATAATAACAAAGCGTTTTTTGTGGGAAAAACATCTTCCTGGAAGCTATTTAAATGTAATTTTCTTGAATAGAATTATAGAGCACTTTTGGTCTCTAAATAGTTGCGTTCATACATTCAAGAAATAACCTTTTTTGGTACTTCCGATTATGTGACTTGAGTATGTCTAATTGGCATATAATTAGTACTGTAGTAGTACTGATATGTGTACCATATGATCAGCAGGAGGTATCACCACGCACTTCAGGAAGGCTATCCCACAGCAGTGGACCTCTCAATGGTGGTCAGAGCTGTGGCTCTCTCACTGACAGCCCCCCAGTCTCCCCATCTGAAATGGATGACCCCAAGGTCCATTACTCTTTTTCTTGAAATTTATTTTCTGTTTATTTTTTATTTTTATTATATAATTCTTGCTTTGCATTTATTGACTGATCTCAGTTTACAATATCTTGGAGTTTGGATTTTTTTTGGTTGTCTTGTGATTATGTTTGTTGGGCTCTTTCTGGTCACAAAGCACAAGTTCTGAGGCCAGAGAGGCATATCTCAGCTTTCTCTTTAACCAATAAGTAATAACATACCTAGAGTGTGTAAAAATTGTACCAGTTTCATTCTCCTAAACACCAAGATATATTCACATTTATTAGTTATTTTATTAATATCTTCTTTAATATTTTCAGTCGGATTTCATGAGCATGGAAGACATTAGATTAAAATAACTGCAGAACTTACATTGTAATTTGAAACATATAATATATATATATATATATTATTATATATTATATATGTGTGTGTGTGTGTGTGTGTGTTGTGTGCGTGTCGTGTGTTTTTGTTTGTGGAGATATTGTCGGCACCATTGTGTGTGATATTGGTCGGAAAGGTGATGTTTAGGAAAATTATGTAGCTTTTGGTCTTCCAGAGTAGGGCATGGATCCTGCCATTGTGACACCATATCTAAATAATCGATGATTTACAGTACATCTGAGCTTTATGTTGAACCTTATAAATTGGCATAATATGACAAATTCGTCGGTTGATTTGCCAGGCAATTGTTAAATATGAGGAATTTTTGATGAGGGCACTGACCATTTCAGATTGTGGTTCATGTTGATTTTTAGAATATTGACTAGTTGTTAGACAAGAAAAAGTGGTCCATTCTTCTAGTGGGTTGCCCTTTAATGGTCTCATTAATTGAGTTGCAAGAAGTGGATGCTGCATTCTAGCTAGGCTTTTGAACATCTAACTCAAAAATTTTCAGCATGTGTTCCACATGAATATATGTAGCTCATAGAATATGAAGAAGCTCGTAAACTCGAGTCTGATGTAGATAGATTTATGTATACAGTATTGTCGGTTGAGCAATCCAGTCAGCAGCAGCCAGTACAAGAGCTGTGCCGCTGGCGGCACTGGTTTGACTGGGGGGAAAACGGTCGGGAGATGGTTGAAAGACCGGAAAGAGAAGAAGAAAGAGGAGGTGAGAGCACATAATGCCCAGCTCCACGCTGCCATTTCCGTTGCCGGGGTAGCAGCTGCTGTTGCTGCAATTGCTGCAGCCACGGCTGCCTCCTCAGGGGCAGGAAAAGACGAACAAATGGCCAAAACCGACTTGGCTGTGGCATCTGCTGCCACATTGGTGGCTGCACAATGCGTTGAAGCAGCCGAGGTGATGGGGGCTGAGCGCGAGCACTTGGCTTCAGTTGTGAGCTCAGCTGTCAATGTTCGGTCAGCAGGTGACATCATGACCTTGACAGCTGCTGCTGCTACGGGTATGTATCCTTGATTTTTTCTAGTCAAATTATGTCAATTTCAGCATTTAGATAAAGGCAGAGTCTTATCCGATATTAGATTTTAGTCCATCTAAGGTGGATCAATTTTCTAGTGCTAGAGGTAAATTTGTGAATCTATAATTTTTTATTGGTGCCCTGTTGAGAATAGTTGATAAATAATTGATTTGCCGTTGTAAAACATTCTTTTCTAATAAGAAAATTTAGCTTCAAACAGGAACATTCTCCAAACCATTTGAATTTTTTGTTTTATTTTCTTTGTACTTTTCGTACACATTCACAATCTTCGTTCAACTTACCAAAAGATACACACACATATGTATATAAACTAGCATTTTTCTATTAAGTGATGAATTAGCCCTTTGTGTTTGTTAATTGGTGTCAGTCTAATTCGTCTGACTACTCCTTTGTAGCTCTGCGCGGTGCCGCCACATTAAAGGCGAGGACATTGAAGGAAGTATGGAATATTGCAGCCGTGATCCCTGTGGACAAAGTGATGGGAGTTACTAACGGCGGCAATGGTGGGAGTAATGGAAGTTCAAATGGTAGTTTTAGCGGCGAACTTGTCCCGGAAGAGAACTTCCCCGGAATTTGTAGTAGGGAATTGCTTGCCAGAGGCGGTGAACTTCTCAAGAGAACTCGAAAAGGGTAATTCGTCCATCTGCTTAATTATCTTATCATGTTAGAAAAAAGTATTTCCAGTAACCAATCATGGTTGTTACAACTTAAGCTGCAGTTATATATCAACTTTTGATGATAACACAGTTGCTTGATACTCGATTCCCTATAAATGCAGGTGATCTTCATTGGAAAGTAGTATCTGTCTACATTAACAAAATGGGTCAGGTAAGCTTTTTCCTCTACATGATTGAACAATCAAACCCGCTCTGAACTTTCTATGATGCATCACACACACACACACTTTACCTTTTACATGCATCGATGAAACTAAAATCCAAGACAAAAAGTTAAAGTTCTTCATCATTACAAAGATGAATCAATCTATCTGCTTTCTTCACTTTATGTCGTGATCTAAATCAGAAATTATTTCCAGGTGATGCTGAAGATGAAGAGCAGACACGTTGCTGGGACCGTAACGAAAAAGAAAAAGAGTAAGTAGTTTTCTTTCTTTTTTTTTTTTTTATCTTTTGTCTTCATGATGAGAAGAGGACATTTGGGGATTTGTGAAAGCGTCATGCAAAAAAGAAGAAAAGCATTAAAGAGTTGCCATGTTTATCTTTTTTCTGTTTTTGAATTTTTCAGATGTAGTGCTGGAAGTCCTGAAGGACATTCAGGCCTGGCCCGGCCGCCACCTGCTCGAAGGTGGCGAACACCGGAGATACTTTGCGTTGAAAACAGTGGGACGAGGGGTCGTCGAGTTTGAGTGCAAGAACCAAAGAGAGCATGATATATGGACTCAAGGTGTCTCAAGACTACTCACAATTGCTGCTGAGAGGAACAAAAAACACATAATCTGATATCCCTTTTGGGACTAACGCATAGTATTTTGGGGTTTGATTGTTTCTTTTTCTTGTCTTAATGTAAAAAGGGGTGCTAGATTTATAAGTTACTCCCAAATGGGGTCTCATCTTTGCTTTGTACAATGTAGTATTGGGATTGTGTGTGTAAAAGTAAAGTAGAAAACCATGTGATCCAAGACTTTGTTCTTGTTTTGTGGGGAAGAAAAGGGTTAGCTTGGACTAGGGTTTGGTCAAAAAAAATCGGAGAAATCACGTTTGTGAGTAAAGAATTATATGTACAAGGCAAAGTTTGTTCATGTGGGGTTTTGCCTTTAATTGGTGGGGGGCATAGATTAGGGTTTCTAATTAAGTAGCTTTATTGTAATTAATGTTTTGTGTAATAGATCTGTTTGTATTTTTAGTGCATCTGCTGCCCTTTTGTAATAATTTCATTGTTTGATTGAAGTGATGAGAATTTAGAAATAATAACAGGATTCCTATGTAGATTATATTTACTATTGTAAGAGTTATACTAGTCACTGTGGCTTCTAGTTATAGTTACGGTAAAATTGCATAACAACCCCTTCGTTTTCAAAGTTTAGAAAAAAACTTCCTATGTTAAAAAAATAGGTAAAAAAATCCCTATGTTTTATAAAATACTGCAAAAAACTCAATTTCCATTAGAAACTAACCGAGAGTGTGTGTCACTCGCCTATTATGCGAGTGGGCCTCATTTCCTGGCTTTTTTGGGATTAAAATATCCATTTTACTCCTTTATTTCATATTTAAATATATTTTATGTTCCTTTCACATTTAAATATGTTTCAAATCAATTTATTTTATATCATTATTTTATTTAAAATATTTTTAATTAATTTAAATTATTCATTAAAACCAAATATATTACAATAAATTATATTTAATTATGAAATATATCAATTTAATATAAAAAAACCTAAAAATATATAAATATTTTAAAAATTGAAATTTTGAATTTAAAAAACACAATACAAATTTAATATATTAAAATTCACTTTTCAAATTAAAAATTTATATGCAATATAAAAGTCACTTATAAAAATATATTATTAATTTAATTAAATAATTAATTAATTTAAATATATTCTATTTATTTAAAACAATACTACATAAATATCAAAATACCAAAAAAATTAATAACAATTATTTTAAATTATATTATTAAGTATAAATAATATTTAAATTAAATATTAAAACTATTTAATATTTAAATTTGAAAAAATTAAATTATTTTTATTTTACTTTTAACAAAATATATATTTTTTTAGTCTTCTCCATCGCCGGCCATTACTGACCCGCGACGACTCTTGGGTGAAGAAGGTCATCCAGAAGAAGGGCGACCTTCATCGCCTAAATCTGGCCGCTGCCCCTTTCAGAAGGGCGCAACGGCGATGGCGGGCAACGACATCAAAGAAAGGAGCGATGACCACCCATCGCCGTCGCCCAGAAATGTTTGGGCGGCCGCGCAAATTGGGGGGCGACGGTGAAGTTGTCGGCTGGTGTGCGGGTGGAGGGGTTTGTGGGGTGGGCAAGTGGGAAAAAGAGGGTTGCAGAGGGTGGGAGGGAAGAAAGGGGAATTTAATTTTATTAATTTTATTTTTTAAAACTAATATTTTTATAATTTATTAATATATATTAAATATATTTAAATTATTTAAGATTTGAACTATTTTTTTTATAATTGAAGATCAATGATTTTTATAAGAAGGGTACAACGGACAATTCAACAAAAATTAGTGCCGTTAGGATTGACTTAACGGAAGGGGAAAATATGCAACATTTTTAAAAACACTGGAGGGTTTTATGCAAGTTACCCTTATAGTTATTATCTGGCCAAATAGCATAAAACTCTCTGTATGTTGAAAACTCCATGAAAAATTCCATTTTAATCATCCATGGCAGATCTCGTCGACCTTAATTATAATTGCCAATTTTTTCTTAAAAAATGTTTTTGTTTTTATTTTCTTAAATTTTTTTAATGATTTGTAAACTTAAAAATAATTTAAAAAAGTATTAATTTTTAATTTGAAATACTTATATTGATTTTTTGAAATTTAAATATTAATTGTAGTAAATAATATAATTTATTTAATTATATTTAACTAAATTAGTTAATAAAATACAATTATTATAGTTGATTAACATTTATATTGATATAGATATTTAAATTTAAAAAAATGAATTTTATTGTATTATTTTCTTTATTGTGATTTGATTTTTTTCAATTTAAATTCTAAATTTATAAAAGTACTTTTTTGGTATTTTGATATTTAATTAAATGTATTTGATGCCTCTAAATTTATTGGGCCAAGCCACAAGCTAGACAAACTAGCCCAGTAGGTCTATCAGTAGGATGGATAAAGTCCCCCAACAGGACGGATAAAGCTCATCAGTAGGGAAGAGAGACCCACAGGCTTATATCTATACTTTACTAAATTGACAGACCCAAAAAAATAAGTCCATACAACTGGGAGGACACGTCATATAACTTGTCAGGACATTTGTACACGTCACTTTAAAAATCTCCATATGGTTCCAAGTAAGTTGGTAACAAACAAGCTAGAAACGTTATGAACCCAGATTTTTAGGTATATTTGACAGGTTTTCATCCAGCTGCATATCCCAATCAATATTTACCCAAATCATTAACATTTTGTTTTCGATAAAAGCCAACTGAAAAAGCTTTCTAATGACGTACGGAACTCAGTAAGAGACCCTGAATCCAACCCTGTACAAGCTTATAAATAGAGGCTTTGTGCAGTCATTTGGTAGCATCATTTTTATTCTTGAACTCTCGCTTTCTTACACTAGTCTCTCTTGATTTTAAACTATTCTAAGCTTATAATTTGCATTCCACATGAATATTCATCATGTCTAATCATATCTTATCATTGTTCTTACTTTATTTCAAGTTTTTCCTTTTAATTCTTTTTAATCTGTTACTGACTTAAGTATCGGAGTGCTAACCTCTGTTTTGTAGGGTTAGCCCCGATAATCTTAGGATTTTGCAGAAGATCCTTCAACCCTTGTGGTGTGACCAAATTTCTGATACGCATTATTGGCGCCGTCTTTGATAACACTTGAGCTTTGGCGTGAGAAATAGCAAATTCCAACAATTAAAGTGACCACGGATTTACGAGGGAGACTATTCCTTCCCTGCTGCATTTGGACCTGTTGTTCCACCTGCAGACTCCACTTTGGGAGATGTTAACGTCCCTTGTCCAGATCCAACACCAAGAGTTAATTCTCCTGTCTTAGTCCCAACTCTTTGACCAAGCAACTAGGCTTGCTGTTTTGAATCTGCTCTCTACGAGCAGTTTCGTCAATTCATCATGGAAACCATCAACTCAACCCTTAGTGGTTCTCAAGCTAGCAGAGTGGGACCCTTTTTCTAGTAGGGAAGAGGAGGAACACTAGTAAATCAAAGTATGGACGGGCATATTCTTGCTGGGTTTCAATAGGAATGAACCACTCCACTGATTTTGCGAGCAAGGAGGCAGTTGGGTATCAACCCCCTAGTATTTGGCAATCATTGAAGAAGGAGATGGTGGAACTCCGCCAACAGGTGACAAACGAGACCATGCCTGTTGAACGTGGCATTCCTTTGAGCGAGCACATGATGGCGGAAGAACTTCTACTCACTTCCGAGCACTTTCATACCTACCTACTTATGACGGTACCATTGATCCAGCTGAACATATTCGTAAGTTTGAAAACAAAGCCTTGCGCATAGGTATAGTGATGGTATCAAGTGTCGTGTATTTCTTACTACACTAACAAACTTCGCTAAACAATGGTTTGACCATTTTCCTGCTAGATCAGTTAGATCTTTTGCAGAATTTAGCTCCCTCTTCCAACATCAATTCACTAGCAGTAAGAAGTACAGAAAATCAACCATTAGCCTTCTCGGGAAGAGAAGGAAACTTTTAGGCCATACGTTCAGTGTTAAACACAGCTATCCTAGAGGTCCCTACAGCTCACTAGGAGGTGCTAGTCAATACATTCACTAAGGGACTTCCTAGAGGGTCCCTATTCGAATCGTTAGCTAAGAAACCATCTACCGACGTTTTAGACGTACTAGCTCGAGCAGAAAAATATAGGAATTTGGAGGACGCCTGGTTGATCAAGAAGAATGGACATAACAAAAGAAAGGAGAATGATCTACATTCTACTCGTAGAGTGAGAGGAGAACTATAAGGATGTTTCAACCCCCTTGATCCGAAAAATGACCATTACACACCTTACATAACATATACTGTAAGGATGCTTATGGCAATTGACCGATTTCCTCCTTTGCAGCGGCCTAAAGGCTCAGAGGAAGGTCCTCAACTCCTAAAACCTAAATATTTCTACAAGTATCATAGAAAGTATGAGCATGATACTAATCGCTGTCGTCAACTCAGGCAAGAGATAGCAAGACTTATTAAAGTTAGTTATCCAAAAGATTATGCGGATAAAGGAAATGCATGAACAAAAGGAAGAACATTCCCCTCACCACAGCTCCCACAGGACTGTGCAGCGGGACGAGGACCTTCGCAAAAGGGAACATAAAAAGAAGGAAGCCCAAGTGAAGAAATTAGCCGAGAATATTTTTCCGCTAAAGGAATAATCCATATGATAGTAGGAGGACCCATGAACTGAGATTTAGGACAAGCTAGACATGCTCACACAAGGGTTGCTAGACCCATTATGGAGATAGAAGACAAGGCGCTAGCAGGGGGAGCAATGATCCATTTTGGCTTTGCTGAAATATGATGCACTTGTTATTTCTGTCACAGTGGCTAATTATACTGTTCAACATATCTTTATGGATTCAGGTAGCTTCACGAATGTCCTATTCTATAAAGTATATCAACATATGGAGCTAGGGAACATCCGTTAGAGACCGTGGACACTTTGTTGTATAGCTTTGCAGGAGAGGTGATACACCCATTTGCACAAATTTCTTCCCCTTTCTTTGGGCACAGAACCAATCAGGAAGATCAGAATGATTCGCTTCCCAATTGTGGATATGCCATCAGCATATAACCTGATTTTAGGATGGCATGCTCTGAACACTTTACAGACAGTTGTCTCTACGTATCATATGAAGCTGAAATTTCCTGTTGGAAACAAGGTGGGAGAAGTTAAAGGTGATCAATACACAATGCGGATATGCTACGTGGAAGCAATAAAGAGCAGCAACAGGATGAAGGTGAACCCTCCTAGCAATGAAAGCAGCCTAGGTTTTACCTAGCAGGAAAACAAGAAGGATGTCGTTCCCGCTCGTGTCCAATGAGCTGAAGAGCTACTAAACATCCAACTGGTGCCTGGAGAGCTAAACAAAATTACCAAGATCGATTTTGAGTTGGATCCCACACTAGCAGGGCAACTAAGCATCTTTTTACAATAGAATGTTGACATCTTTGCCTGGACGGCCAGTGACCTCATAGGTATTGATCTAAGTATAGTTGTACACAACTTGAACCACTTGAAGGGAGTGGATTGACCTAGGAAGCACGACAAAAGTACGAAAAATAAAGCAATAAAGGCATAATAAATCTGGATCAAGGGGTGTACTCTTGACTTTTCCTGATTGTTCGATGTATAAATGCAAATCTAAGCATGCAAAATGGCTAATGAATGCAAGGAAAACATGAGCAATAATGTAAACTAGGGTTGCCTTTCATTTTCTCCTCCAACAGGCAATATGTGTAAATCTCCTGTCTGGCGTTCAGTTAATCGACTACCTTGCAGACTAACCCACTAAAACTGCATAGACGACCTACGTCTCCTGCCGACGAAACACGATTGCAGTAGTGCAAGCCTCTATAGGACCCTCGATGCCCTGTTTTGAGATCCTCGACTTGGAACGCTTCAGACCTACCTTCAAGAGTTGGTTTCATAGCCGCCAAACCTATATGCAACCATACTTCGTGGGTTTAACCTTTTCAGTCTGTGGGTATTTCGTTGTAACATTAAAACCCCATTCAATATCAGTTGTAAGTACAACAAAACATACTGCCAACTTGATGAATTCTTACCATATTCATCAACTTAATATTATTTGATAAAGAATGACGAACGTCCAATTGGCTTTTGGTCACCCATTCCAATAGAACCTAGATCCAGTCTTCCCCTAGTCAAGCAAAAGAAAAGGCATTCCGGGCATGAGAAAGATAAATCATATAGGAAGAAGTATGTAAGTTGTTATCAGTAGGGCATATAAAGGAAATCCAGTTTCTCGAGTGGTTATCCATTGTAGTGTTGGTGCCCAAACTAGGTAACAAATGGAGCATGTGTGTGACTTTTGAGATGTCAACAAGGATGCCCCATAGATTTTTACCCTTTACCTCACATAGACCACTTGACGGATTCCACCTTTGTCCATCAATTATTGAGTGTAATGGATGCTTCGCAGGGTTACCACCAAATAATGCTTAACCCCGATGACCAGAAGCGAGTTAGCTTCATCACATTAGGAGGAACTTATTTCTATGTTGTTATGCCTTTTGGACTAAAGAATGCAAGTGCTACGTATCAACGCTTAGTGGACCGCATGTTTTGAGAATAATTAGGACGTAATATGGAGGTATACGTTGATGGCGTGCTGGTAAAAAATCGGCAGATGGACTAACACCTTGCTAATGTAGCTGAGATGTTCGATACATTAAGAAAGTATTGCATTTAGGATGCGAAGTGGCAAGTTCCCAGGGTACATGGTTACGAAGAAAGGGGTTTGAGGTTAATCCAGAAAAAATTCGAGCTATCTAAGAAATGGAGCCTCCTGCTAACCTCAATGAAGTACAGAGACTAGTAAGACGTACAACGACTCTTAGAAAATTCATATCCCTGTTAGCAAAGCAGAGCTTACCATTCTTCAAAGCCCTAAGGAATATTAAGAACTGTATCTGGGATGAAGAGTTCTAGCAAGCATTCCAAGATCTGAAAACCTACTTTGTAGAATTCCCCTGCTCACCAAGCCGACGCTTGGTGAGCCCTGTATCTCTACTTAGTAGTCGGTCAATAGGCAATCAGCTCTGTGTTCATCAAAGAGGATGAGGGACACCAAAAGTCCATCTATTATGTAAGCAAGGCATTGCATGGAGCCGAACAACGGTACCCCTAAAATAGAGAAACTAGCTTTAACTTTGAATATGATATCTCTTATCAGCCCAGGTTAACCATAATAGCTCAAGCATTGGCTAAGTTCGTAAATGGGGCCACGCTCGTGGAGGATGATGAAACAGTCTGGCTATTACATGCAGATGGTTCTTTCACTCTTATTGGCGGTGAAGCAAGAGTGGTACTCACTAGCCTGGTGGGGGACGAAATGGAATATGCTTTGCGTTTCGACTTCAAAGCCTCAAATAATGATACTGAATATGAAAACCTCATTGCAGGAATTAGGATAGCCTTATATGCATGCAGGAGCTAAAAGTCTAATCGCCTAGTTTGATTCCCAATTAGTGACCAATCAGGTGGAAGGTAAGTATGAGGTCATAGAAGAAATGATGAAATAATACCTCTAGAAGATGAGCAAGCTTACCAATTAGTTGAAGAACTTTCAGCTCCACCAAATCCCTCGAACAAAAAACACCAAAGCTGATTATTTAGCTCGACTAGCCAGCTCCCTAGACGATTGTAATTCTCGCACTATCATTGTAAGTGCTCTCATAAAAATTCTCTAAAAAGTGACGTAACTTTTTACAAATTGATACAGATTGGAGGAAACCCCTCCTGGACTACCTCAAAGAAGGTATCCTTCCTGTTGATGAAATGGAAGCAGATCGATTAAAGAGAAGGTAGGTTTGCTCTATTACAGAATATCCTATATAAGCATAATTTTTATCAACCTTATCTCCGATGTTTGCCAACAGAGAAAGGTAGGGACATATTGCATGAAATACATGAAGGAGTCTATGGATCTCATATAAGTGGCATGGCTTTGGCCAACAAAACATTGCGAGCAGGATATTTCTGGCCGACTCTCAAGAAGGATGAGATAAATTAGGCCAAAAGATGTGAGCAATGCCAGAAGCATGCCCCGATAATCCATGTTCCAGCCGAACCATTCAATGCCATATCAGCACCTTGCCTGTTCTCACAGTAGGTAATAGACAGAGTTGGGCATTTCTCAACTGCACCAAGGCAACATAAATTCCTTTTGTGGCAGTAGAATATTTCAGCAAGTGGGTGGAGACAGAGCCTTTAGCCCCAAATCACTAAAAGCAAAGAGATAAAATTCCTTTGGAAAAATACCATTTGCAGGTATGGATTACCTCACGTTATTATTTATGACAATGGTATGAGACTTACCTAGAAATAATGAACACGGTGGGGTGTTATGGAATCAAAGGGTTAGAAGATGCCCTAACTTCAAATAGAAGGAGGAAGAAAAAGGAAATTTACCTTTAAATCGCGAGGATGGTGGATTAACAATGAAGGAAAATGCCTTATATATCCTTTCCTAGGAACCATTCTTCTGACTAAGGGCTTAGCTGGTTTTCCCACTTTGCCGTGTAATCTCTCAACGAAATTCAAAAGATAAGACTCTTCCCGTACCTTTCTTTATGTAATCATCCTTAAATTTGACTCTTCTCTGTAGGTGTAAATTTAAATTCAAATTCCATCTCTATAGGAAAATAAGGGAACTGGATCCGCCTTGCTGATGGAGATATCTCTCTTTTGCAGGACATCTTATCTACTCTAAAAATCCAGCTTTACGATCTGCACTCTACGGGGGGAGGGGGGGGGGGCATAATGAAGCCACCTAAATTAATTGGGTAAAGACCACAAGCTAGACATACTAACCCAGCCGACTAAGAACCCATCAGGCCCATTAGCAGGATGGATAAAGCCCTTAGCAAGACAGATAAAACCCATCAACAGGGAAAAAAGGGCCATAGGCTTACCTATTATTTTACTGAACTGGCAGGCCCAAGAAATAAACTCATTTCAATCGAACATGTCATTATACAGCTGTGAGGACGCGTCATATAGCTTGCTAAGATATTTGTAAACGTCACTCTAAAATATCTCTAGTTGGTTCCAAGTAAATCGGTAACAGACAAGTTGGAAAACCTATGAATAACTAACCTCCGAATTTTTAGGCATATTTGGTAGGTTTTTGTTCGACTGGCATATGTTAATCAATATTTACTCAAATAATCAACGATTTATTTTTGATAAAATCCAACTTAAAAGCTTTCTAATGACACACTGAACTCATTAATAGACCCTAGATTCAGCCCTATACAAACCTTAAAATAGAGGCCTTGTGGAGTTATTTGATAACATCATTCTTATTCTCAAACTCTCGCTTTCTTACACTATTGTCTCCCGGTTTTCAAGCTATTCTAAGCATATAATATGCACTTCACACGAATATTCATCATCTCTAATCATATCTTACCATTATTCTCACTTTATTTCAAGTTTTTCTTTTTATTTCTTCTTAATTTGTTATTAACTTAAGCATCGGAGTGCTAACCTCTGTTTTGCAGGGTTAGTCTCTGGTAATCGTAGAATTTTGGAGAAGATCCTTCGATCCTTGTGGTGTGCCCAAATTTCTTATATGCATCAATTTTAAGGACAAAATTATTTATTTTTTAGGAGGAATGAAAAAAAAAAAAAAAAAAGAAACTAAAAATAAGGTTAAAGTAAGTAAATTTGACAATGGTAATTATAAACACAAGGCGCTTTTTTCCTTGTCTGTTTAACCATAACAAAATGTTATATTCCTTATGTTGCGAGCAATGCACGATCCTTTTTACTTTCCAGTGAATACAAAATTATCATGTTAATTTCTAGAAATCTACACTATGTTTGTGATTTAACTTCGGAGTGTTTTATTGTGTTCTTTGAAGTTAGAAAGAGAGAAACATAGATAAAATAAGTATGCATTGGAGATAGACGATTTTGAGTTCTACAACAGTTATTCGTCTAATAAAATTATATGGAATTTACTATAGTTGTATAGTAGTGATTTTCTGATCCTCCAACATTATGGTCCCCTACACTTCCTTAAAGATTACCTTAATACCATACATACACTCTTCTATACAATAAAATATTATTTTAATACATGTTGGGTAAATTACATGAACAAGTCCTCTAGTTACAGTTAATCACAGAAACAATCTCTACCCTTTACAAAGCACAAATACACCCTATGAGGTTGGGATTATAATTTACGTTAACACTGAATCAAGGGAAAAACTTACACAATACCCCTAAGATCAATATAGTATATTTATAATTCTGTAAAGAACAGACAATGTTTACATAATTAAACATAACATGAGAGACTGTCGATACATGCATCTATTTGGTTTTGAGCTCAGCCCAAAATTAACATCTACCACTTTGAAGAATGGAAAGTAGACTCAGGAAGAGGTTGATCATGTCACTAAAAAGGCAAGCTGCTCCGTCAATGTACTGATCATAGTTGAAACGCTTTATCACATTATCAGTGTCGTATATGATAAAACCCGAGAACACGAGTGCAGTGAGACATCCAATCACCTGTTGTACCATTGGCCCATAGGAAAGATAATCTGATAACCAAACACACATATATTAAGTTACAACTATTAAAAAGAAAAATAATTTAATATTAGAATAATTATGTTGTTCTCTCCTAAAATTTATGTAATTACAAACAAACTATTTGTGGTTTTTAAAAATTTCATTTAGTACTCCTAACGTTTTATTTCCGTCTAAAATAGATTCATCTTTTTTCACATGCTACATGTATCTTCACCCTTATAATGGTAGTTTTAGTAAATTCATGAATTTTGCTAATAGATAATCTATTTGTTGGATGAAAACAAACGTTAGGTGTACTAGATGTAATTTTCAAAACACATGAGGTTTTGCGTGTGATTACATCAAACCTAAAGGGAGAACTATGTAATTATCCTTTAATTTAACATCTTAACATACACCCTTTACATGCAAACACACGTGAAACCTTTCTTCTTTATGAATAGGTGACAACAAGATTTGAATCCAGGAACTCTTATTTGGTCTGACTTTGATACCATGTTAAACGACAACCTCATTTAAAAATTTAACTTATTAGAGAAGAGAATAATTTAATATTTAATATCTTAATAAATTATATCTGTAAAGCGACAAGAATCTATTTTATTATAATATTAAATTTTATAGTTTTAATAGTGACAGTAACTTTATAAAAGTAACCGCTAGCAAGAACTAATGACAAACTAGTTATCTATTAGATTGTCACTAGAGGAAATTAGCGACACATAGATAGTTTTTATCTAGTGACGACAAATATAATTATTGTTCTAACTAAATTGTTACTGCAGATATGTCACATATTGTTTATAGTTATAATCTTTTGTATAATTATTGCCACTAATAATTGTATGACAACTTTAAAAGTTGTCAATTTATAGTATATATTTTATGACTAGTGATTATGTCCCATAACCTTTTATGGACTAAGGCCACAAGCAAGTCACACTAACCTAGCTGGTTGCAAGCCCAGTTGGTCCATCAACATGTAAGACCGTAAACATTCTTTCTATTTCACTAAATTGACAGGTTCAAGAAACAAGTTCATTTCAGTTAGACATGCCATCATATAGTTGGACAAGCACGTCATATAGCTTGCTAATATATCACGAAGCGCCATACTGAAAGATCTTGCTTAGATTCGCACAGACTAGATTGGAATTGAGTTGATAAGCCACTAATAACAGTGTTCCAGAGATCTCGACAGACCTGACATAACTTGAGAAAACGGTCATTTTCCTTTCAATATTTATCCGAATCACAAACGAATTTTTCTGGATGATATCCAACTCAAAGGACTTTCTAACGGCTTATGGAACTCTACAACCACCCCCTTCGAATAATCTCGGTGTACACCTATAAATAGAGGTATTGTACAGTCATTTGAGAACATTAATTCTCACTCTTATATTATCACTTATTCTTTCTCGATTTTAAGCTATTTTTTACTCTCTGTTTGCTCTACAGGCGAATATATATACTTTATCACCATTCTACATCATTATTTTCACTTCAATCCAAGTTCTCATTTATTTTTTTCAGCAAAAATATTATTGACTTAAGCATTAGAGTGTTAATATTTGTTTTGCAGGATTAATCCTGATTGATCTTCAAATTTTTCTTGAAGATCTTCCAACCCTTATGGTGTGCCCAAAATTCTGGTTGGGCCACGCTTCTACATAAGTCGCCCCAAGCTGGTGCACCCTTTCAATAAGTCGCCTTGGCTAGTGCACGCACTTACTTAAGCTGCCCCCAGTTGGTACGTGCTGTGACATAAGCTGCCATTGGTTGGCGCACACATCCAAGTCAGTCTTCACCAGTTAGCATACATATCATACAAGCAGCTACCAATTGACACACTCACTTTAGTTTTAAGCTGCCTTCTATTGGCACATCTGTTTCAGCATAATGCTAATAAAATCTACTTAGGACTACTTACTACTTGAGTTCTATCCTTACTCATTTACCGTGAGATATATTCTTTCCTACTAAGGAAATCACATCTTCCTTACTAATGACAAAAGTAGCTGGAATAAGTACGGATGCATTAGTTAGGCAAAACAGGTCAATATTTTTTGCCCTAAAAAAGTTGCCTAAACTTACAAGCTTATCGCATCAAAAGTCTATCTACTTGGGTTAAAATTTACTTGGCTTTTTGTTTTTTTTGGCCAAACTTGAGCGATAAAGCATCGCTTTATACTACTTGGGTAACTTATTCTAAAAGGAGATTGAAAAACTGCCCCTTCTTATCCTACTTAGCATTACTCTAACACCTACAAGGAACATTTTTATGTAGCATAGTACTTATACTAACATACAGGAACAACAAAGCATAGCAGAAAATTCAAGCAGCCAAGTCAATTAAAAAATTCCCTACGTGGTCTAGTTCCTTTAGGTAGAAGGACTCTCGTGCTGGAATCCTTCAACCAGTCAGAATTACTCAAGAAGCCCAACAAAATTCATCCTGTTGGTGTGCATGAAAAGTCTCTATTTTTTGCAAGATATCCTACTTACTCCAATAGTCTAACTCTATAATTTGCACTCTTGGAGGGGGGGGGGGGGGGGGGAAGAGTGATGATGCCCTCTAAACTTTTCATGGACTAAGCGAGCAGGTAGGTAAGACCCACATGCTTCCGTTTTATTTCACTAAACTGGTAAGCCCAAAAAATAAATTCATTTCAGCTGGACACTCATATAGCTGAACGGACACATTATGTAGTTTGCCAGAACATCAAGACACATCATATTAAAAGATCTCACTTAGATTCGCACAGATTGGATGAAAATTGAGTTGATAAGCTACTAGTAACAACTTTCTAAAAATCTCGACAGACTTGGCATGATTGGGTAGAACAGTCATATCTTTCACTATTTATCCGAATCACAAACGATTTTTTTCGAATGATAGCCAACTCGAAGACCTTACGACGTATGACTCTCTGCCATCAGCTCTATGCACTCCTACAAATAAAAATCTTGTACACTTATTTGGGAGTATCAATCCTCACTCTTATACTCACTTATTCTCTCTCGATTTTAAGTTGTTTTTAACTCTCTTTTTGCACTCCATACGAATATATATACTTTATCACTATTCTACACTATTATTGACTTCAATCCAAGTACTCATTCATCTTTTTTAGAAAAATTATTACTAAATTAAGTATTACAGTGCTAATATTTGTTTTGTAGGGTTAGTCCCCATTGATTTTAAAATACTTTCGAAAATTTTTCGACCCTTATGGTGTGGTAAAAAATTTGGTATGCATTACCTAGTATTATCTTATGTTGTAGTGACACCAAATATTTAAGGTTTAAAAAGGACTTATTGATTTTGAATTTTTGCACTTCCCACCTACAAAGTCATATTTTACATTACAAATTCTGCCGACCATATAGATTTTGCTGGTGAATGTGTAACATAAAATGTACGGACATTTTTTTAATATATGTAAATTCCAGAGAGAAGGAAAAACACACCCGCATAAGCCCAAAAGTGACGAGTAATAGCACAGCACAAAGCAGGAAGGGTCCCAGGAAGTGGAAGTCGTAGCCCATCTTAGCAGCTACAAACGTAAACATAGTGAGAGCAACGACAATCAGAAGAGTTAGGGAAGCCGCCACTATGACAGCATGACCTGTAGGGCAGTAAACCATGACTAATTAGTATTCCAATGAAACATTAATTCAGACACAGAATGGAGAATTATGTTCTTACATAAACAACATATCTTTGGAGTTTAGAATCACGTAACTATATGTGGATTAATGGATTTGAAATTATAAACTTTTATGTTATTAATAATAGATTTTTTAAATTTGTTTGGATAGTTTTAAGAATAATTAATTATATTGAGATCTTTAGAGATTATGTTTAATTTTATAAGTACCCTCTCACTGTAAGAAACTTTATAATTGGCTAATAATTTTGTTAGGTATGGACTAAAATCATAATAAATAATTATTATTAACAGCTAAACAAAAATTGATGCAAAAATTTTGATTATCCATTATGAAAATATTTTTGTCATGAATACGAGCCATAGTAAATGTTTACGCCATTGTTTTTAGTCATGCCAAAGATTTTTAGCCATTGCCACAAAAATCATGGTCAACAATTATTATGTTGTCGTGATCAATGACTATTTACTATGGCTATTTATTTTCAACTATGACAATTAACAATAGTTAAATATTAAATTTCTTCAAGTGCCTATTTTTTGCAAAAGTATAAATGCACCCTCTGATATTATAATTGTAATTTACGTTGATAACCCCTCGTGGCTAGAATCTTACCTGACATCCCCTAAGTTAAATTACATCAACATCCCTCAAAGGGTATACTCATAATTTGGGAAAGGGTATGGGAGTTTGTATAATTAGACTTAACATCCGGACTTGTCAAGGTAATTTACCCTGTTTCCAGAGTTAAAGGATTTTAAATCCTTCAACTTTAATTTTGAATTAGGTTTTCTTGAATATTAATGAATTTCAAATTGTCAAATATGGAGTCATTTGAAAACTTTTCTCCAAATTATTTTCTCAAATTCATATCCTTCCATCCAAATATAGCATAAATTTATTTGTGGGCTATATTTTGATGGAAGGATTTGCATCTGAATGAAGGGTTTGGAGAATTAATTTTAAATAACTCCATATTAGATGTTTTTTTTTTAGGTAAGAGCGATGAACTTTTCTATCAATTGAAATAAATCAATTACAAGTACAATTATTCCTGTTAAATCAATTACAAGTACAATAATTCCTGTTGACATCAAAATCTAATATCAGATGAATTTTAAAAGCATCAATATTCCATAAATATAGTTTAAATGAAAATTAATGGATTTAAAATATTTTCTAATATAAAAATTACTAAATGAGTGCAAAAGATCAATTTTTTACTAAGAAATTGAATTCCAACACCAAATCCATTAATTCAAATAATAATATTTTTTTAAGATTAATCTAAACTCCCTTAAAATTAATATAATAACTGAATCGATCTCTTTCGCAATTATAAAAACATCTCCTTAAAGTTTATCACAAAACCGAACCGGTCATTCCTTTTCAATGTACGGTAATATTTAGAAATTTGAGAAATATTGTAAGGGCTCTTTGACTAGGTTGGATAATTCGCTCTTTTTGAACGACAGATTGTCCAAGATAACAAGGTATTGATACCTTGAAAGCAACAATATAGTCCTTTTGTGGGCATTTTTGTTTCCATTTCAGAAAATTTTTGTCCAATTTAGATTTGAACGAATCAAACCAATCACAAAATAAATTATTTTTCTTGAATTGTATACCAATCAGACGACAATCACTACAAGAAAATAGCTCAATAGCTATAAAAAAATTATATACTAAAGCTAGCGTCAAGCTAATTAGTAAATAAAATTTTCATTGCTAATCTACACTATTTAATACATATTGTAAACAATTTGATTCATAATTTGTTAGCATGTAAACTTCCATTGCTAAATATTAGCAAGTAAATTCTTGTATTAACTAATGTGATTTAACAATAAATATTTATTTGCTAATTACCTTGATGCTAATTTTTTCGTCGTACTTGCTATATAATTGATTTAGGTTCAACCAAATTAAATTCGGGCTAGAATTTCCCTTCCCTTTCATGCTTTACCACAATTTCAAACAATTCCCAATAATTAAACACTACACACAATATCTTACACATAATACACCAATAGATCAAATCAAATAACAAATTACCTATCGAACTTATCTCTTACATTATCATTCATTAATTTATTTTACCATGATTCCATCACACATAGTAAACGAGGCCTATGAAAACTGATTTTAAAGCTCTTTCGAAGCGAAAAACTCAAAGAGGTATATTTGTTATTGCAAAAAGATAAGAACTACAATCAGTAGTTATATTAAATTTCAGTATGATAGTCGAATTAACCTTGAAGAATATATGTCAGTCAGATTGAAACCCTAGCTCGAACTTTCAGCCGCACTATTAACCAATAAAATAATGTAGCAAAATTACATTTTTGGTTCTATAATTTTAGGTCGTTAGCACTTTAGTCCTGTAACTTACTTCATTTACACATTTAGTTCTTTTCTCGACGAATTTAGTCATGAGCATCTCATATGTGGTCCGTTTTTGACAAATTTAGTCTTGTGCTGACAATTTTGATCGCATTCACACTTTAATAAATCTCATTTTTGATCCTGTAACTATGAGTCGTTATGACCAAAATTTTCAATACAGGACTACATTTAGCAAAAAAGGATCAAATGTGAGATGTTCAGGACTAAATTCGTAAAAAAAAAAGACTAAATGTGTAAACGAAGTAAGTTACATGACTAAAGTGCTAACGATCTAAAGTTACAGAACCAAAAATATAATTTTATCAATAATTATTATATTTATTATGTGATTGGTGTGTACGTACGTGTATCAATTACCAAGCTTGCATAAGCTACTCATAAGGATATGAGCATTTGATAAATATTTAATTACAATTTCAAAATTAGAAATTAAAAGAAAAAACTGTTACCTATGCTTTGAGTGCAAACAGCGCCAACCATAAATGCCATTGCGAGGGTGAAGAGAAACAAAAGAAGATAGTTCCATGGATGCACTTGGCTAAAGCAATGCATCAGTATGCATACTGCAGTCATTAAAGTGAAGTCATCATATTTTATATATTAATTAATATATAATTATAATAAAAGAACATGCAATTTTCAAACAATAAAAAGAATCACATGCAACCTATAATTGGGGAGTGTCTCTAAGAACTTTTGCATTTAGAAACGTGATAAGTTAAAAAAAAAAAAAAAAAACTTAAAATCTATGATAAAATTAGGAAGTGCTAATTCGGAATAATTCATTTTTTTTAAAAAAAAATTAACTTCATTGGTTAACTATAATTGTTATAAGAAAGGGCAAAACAGTAAAAAAAAATTATATTGTTATATATATTGTTTTTGAAGCCTAAGCATCCATCCCTAATAATATTAGAGAGAATAAAAATCTGTAATTGAAGCATTTACAATATCAAATTTTACAAGTAAATATTCAAATAAAATTAATTAAATGCACAACCCCTCTTCAATTATCAATAATTACTACCAAAAAATGATTCAATAGCTACAGAAAAAAAAAAAAATCAGGGTCTAACAAATTAACAATTTTAAACTCTCATTGTTAATCTAGATCAATTAATACATGAAATTGAATTGTTTAAACTATTTATTAGATAATAATGTAGACTAATAACGAAAAATTTGCTTACTAATTAGCTCACTACTAATTTTAATATCAAATTTTGTTATAGCTATCGAGTCATTTTCTTATAATAAAGCAATTCTAATTAAATTCATAAACGAGAGCAATCAAAACACACAAATATATAATATCCATGAAATCACAACAAACGTAACAAGATCCCATAATATAATATATGAACACGCACATACACACACACGAAGAAATACTAATTAATGAGTTAAAATCATTTTGACTCCTGTGATATTGAAAAATATCTAAAAAAACGCCTCTATGAAAATTTAAATATCAAAATCACCCTTATGTTATAAACAATGACTCGCACAACCTCCTAATCAACTTGATCTCAAGGGTTTTTTGAATTTTTTTGGAATATTTTCAATATCACATGAGGTACTTTGATTTTTCCCATTAATTAATACAAAGAAAATAATCAAGGACACACACATGAATTCCACCCTATGCATGCATGTATACATAAGAGGCAAAGAAACAAGATTCCTTGACTCACATACAAATGTAACAAGAATCAAGGCAATCATGACATATCTGCCATTAGGAGTACGCAAGAAATCGCGAACAGGTGGGGTTAAAAGCATGGCGAAAGCCACCCCAACTACCAGAATAAACTGCAGGCACAGGATGGAATAAACTTTACGGATGAAAGCCCATCTCAGCATCGGATCCTCTTGCATGCCCGGATACAGCCTCCCCCCGCGCTTCCCGCCCGCCTCCACGTCCACGTTGTTCGCCGTCGAGAAACCCGCCATTTGATGATCTCGGCAGGATTAATATTTCTTCCCTCTTTCTGTAATTGTCAAGAATTTTAAACTGTGAAGTTAGTGTGTGAATTTTTCTTGGAAGGGTTTGGTGTATATATGTATATGTAAATGTGTGTATATTGGTGTATGATTCTGACAAGAAGATGAATGGGGTCGTGGGATTTGTTGTGTACATGGGAATGGAAGACGAAAGGGAAAATGGTGGTTAAAGGCCGAAATAAAAGGAGTCAGCGAGATTATAAATATCCAGGGAAATAGGCGTGTGGTGTTTTTGAAATGGATGGCTTCGTTCATTATCAGAAGGTTAGTTACATTGAAACCCCTTCTAAGATTTGAAATTAATTTTTTTGAAAAAAAAAATTTAAAATTAAAATTATACTTATACGTCTTTCGAAAATTCATTATTTACCTAACCCCTTTTCATTAGAATTTGAATTAAAAAAGTAGTTAGCCAAAAAAAAAAAATACGTAAAATTTTAATTTTATCCTGCATTTAACATTTTTATATGATAATTAATTTTGTACTTACAAGAGGGAAAACTGTAATGATGTTAACCTCACTCCATATATATATATATATATATATATATATATATATATATATATATTACTTTTTGTCCCTTTATATGTTAAAAAAATATATATGAGAATGTTAAATGTGGGATATTAAAAAATTATGCAATTTGTTTTGCTAACGTTAGTATTTTTCGTTCAAATCCTAACAAAAGGGAGTAAGTTGTGTAAATAGAGAATTTTTGCGAGGGGATGTATGTACAATTTCAAAACTTTTTTGAGGATGTATAATTTTTTCATTTCCAAATGGTGTTTAAGTGTAATTAATCCATATAAGAAATTCCATGATTAAAAATAAAAAAAAATATGGGGAATATTGATTAATTGTGATTGTGTAACAATTGGGAAAATTGCACTTTATAACCTAGGATTTAATCTTTTTCTGATTTATTGGTCGAGCTTTCTCAACACCCCTCAAGACTTTTGTGTTTTATTTAGTACTTTTGTGATTTATTAAGTTTTTTAACGAAAACAACACATGCATTGGACGAGCTTTCTCAACACCCCTCAAGACTTAACGGATCGAGCTCGTGCCATGCACAAGTTGTTTTCATCATTGAGATTAAAATTGCAGTTCTTTTGGAGTCATCGAATCCAATATGACGATTTCAAATATTGTGGGACCACAAAATTATGAAATAACTAACTTGTGGGACATAAAATACAATTTTTCCATTATTGATAATTAACATTTTTGTTATTCTGAATGTAAGACCAAAATATTAATTGTAACTAAAACCTTGAGAGATTTTGATGAATTGTGGATGTCAATGTTCACGCAAATTTCGTGTCTCCAAAATGAATTATAAGACAAGAACTAATATGGACCAAATGAGATTTATTAATTTAAATATAAGTGATTTACAATCCTTGGATTTCAAAATAACCCCCTGATTCTTCTTTATGAATGTCAATTCAAAGGCTCAAAACTTGTTCTTGAATTGGATATGCAATCTTCCTTGGATTTGTGAAAGGCTATTGAGTGCTACCCTAAAAATATTATATCAAGGTCTTGTGGTTGAGAGCTTCGTCATGGTAGAAAACTTTTGGACTTGTTCTTGCTTTGAACTTTCTATGTGTGAGTGTATATATTCACATGTAAGTGGTACGTGAGTAAGGCTTTAGACAGTTTGGGCTCACTTTATTGGGCTTTAACAGCTTGGGCTTTAACATAGATTTGTCTTTGAAGGATTGTAGTTGAACATGTATCTGGCTCAACTTTGCCAGTTCAAAAATAAAAAAAGAACTTTACATTTATTTTGAATTAACTCCGAAAAATATATATGACCCAAATTTTGTATGGACTCATGAATTCATTGTCTTCAGAATATGAAAAGCCAAAATTTATTATGAATTTTCATATTGGAACCCAATTATTAGCTATTTATTTAGATTTTAATTGATAATTTATTTTAAAATATTTTGATGTTAACATATGCCCACCTTTAAAGCTCAGTGAAAAACATGCCAATTATTAACAGAAGTGGAACTTGAAGGAAAGGATTTTCTCAAAAACAAAAAATGTGTGGGCCCTCATAAGAGAAGGGATTCAAATTACTCATGCCACAAATAAACAACATGGACTTTTGGTTTCTTTGTTTTCGAGATTTTTCATTAGTTTTCACTATGATAATTAATAAACAATTGACTTTTGACCTTTATAATGTTGTCTCCTTTAATATTGTAACACACATGGTAAACTTTCACCTGTCATCTAAGATCAAAGGGTAAATATCACTTTTGATCCTTCAACTATATCACTTATCTAGATTTGGTCCTTTTGTTAGAATAGGTGACCTATAAGCTAATTAGATTGGCGAATATATAATTTATTTGACAACAACTCGATCTTTATGTAATATTATTGTGAATAAAATGAGTATTCGCTGATTGACATTTTTTTTATTGTGCTCATCATGTATGTTTGCATTTATCTTAAACATCACAACAAAACCCACATACCAATTGACAATCGGGAATAGTTCGACCGCACTGGATATGGGTTATGAAATAAACTACCAAAAGGGTTGGGTCTGATGTGTTCTAAGTCGAGGACCTCGAGAATGGGCATCGAGTGTCCTAAGGAGACTTGCATTAAAGTCACATTCTTTGAATGAGTATAGCATTTCATCAACAACAGACGTGGGATGTCTATGTGATCTTAATGGATCGATTGGCTACGTGTTGAATCGATTGAACTGACTTGCGGGATCGTCACATGGAAGCCTTAAGGACTTGATCGGTATGATTTGAATCCCCTGCTCCAATAGTACGGAAGTAGTCCTCAGACTTGAGGAATCACGACAGTTATGTGCGCACAATGACTGTATCTGAATCTGTGCGGGAGGTGATCGAGTCGCAGACATGATCATCATAAGCCTTGTCCAGTGCAGTCGGATTATGTAGCGAGAACGGTGAGTTTCAAGAAGAGGATCCGCCTTCTGTAAAAACATGACAAGGTTATCTCTTATGCACTTGGAGATGCGTTCACGCTCTATGAAGCTGTGGATACAGCCGTTGGTCGAAAAGAAAAAGGAAGTTCCTATGTCGAGCAATTTGGAGTGATGAGATCTCAAGTATTAAGCATAGATGCTTAGTCCAGGATGGGAACCGACAGCCAATTCTATGCCTTAGACTAAGGTCGTGAGACGGTAGATGGGGCGGAAGGACCATACCCGTATAGACTCGAGAGCCTAAAAGTTCACTTGAATAATTACCCAGTCTCTAGTGTCATGGACCGTTGCTAGACGACCACCCATGGTGATGGATTTTCTTGATCAAGTGTTGATCAAGAATTATTAACTGAATTTGATTTAATTATTAATAGTGTTGGACACTAACTTAAGTCTAGCTGAAAGGTGAACCTAAAGAGTCATACACAAATAACCGAAAGGAACAAAGGATTAATTTGGAATTAATTCTGCAAGTGATTAGATTACTTGTAAGATGAGGGATCTATTGGATGGAAGACCCAAGGATTAAATTAATAGGATTAATTTATATTTTGGGCTTGTCTTTATTATTTCATAAGTTGGACTTATTAATTAATTAAGACAATTTTGGGTTTAATTACTTAATTGGATTAAATACATATTGGGCTTAATTAAGTGAATTTTAATTAAATTGAATTTAATTAAAATTAGTTGGACCTTGTATTTTTAAGCATAAAAATCGGCTAACACACTTAAAATAAGCAAGTGGAAATTCTAGGAAAGAAAACATTTGACTACCTATCTAATTTTTGAAAAGTTCCATGCTAGTCACTCTTTTTTTGGAATAAAGAGAAATATTACCTTATGGATGTTAGAATGAACCTAGACACATTCTAGTACATCCATACAAGGTATATATATTATAAATAATTATTTGGAATAATGAATTACAATATTACACAAAAAAAAAAAAAAAAAATCCTTCTCTAGTCTCCAAGAAATACAGCCGCCCCCCTTCTCCTCTTTGCACTTGGTGCAATTTTCTTCTATCTTTTGTTCTCTTCTAGCAAGGAGACTAAGAGGTCCTAACTCCGGTGTGGTGTGGACGAATTAGAAAGTTTCTAAGTTCGAGCCTCGGGTGAACGAAAAGAGCAAAGGAGAATGACGAACGCTTCAAATCGCAAGAGGTAAATTTTGATTTACATTATGGTTCCTCTCTTTTTTTTTCTTTTCACCATAGCCCACCTTTATTTCTGCATTTTTAATTTTATTATACTACATCAAGTGCATGGAACTCCAAGAAACCACGATTTATTGCTTTCAATTTTGTTTTATGTCCTTGGACTTCCACTCGCGCGTTCCCGGGCCGATCCACGAGGAACTCGATTCCCTTCAAGTGGTATCACACCCCAGTTCGATGTAGGGATTATGGTTTACGTGTATAAGCATGATAATCTATTTATTGCTTTTATAGTATTTGTTTTAGATTACTTTAATTTTGACAATTGGATGTAGGAAACTACTTGTTTAATTTTTGTAATTTTGGGATGGTTTCAGTATTTTGAGAAATTTTGATTTTTTGAACAATTACTTGGTTTTATTTTCAATTATATTGCAGAAAAAAAAAAACGATACTGTAGCTAGGGGTGGCAACCGAGTCGAGCCAGCTCGTGAGCATCGCGAGCCGGCTTGATTTTGAGCTCGACTCGAGCCAGCTCAAGCTAATTTCTCTCTGTTCGTTAAGCTCACGAGCGGCTCGCGAGCTTTTCTGTTTTTTTTTTTAAAGAATTTTTATATGTTTAATTCCATATTCAATACTTTATCAATTTTATACTCAAAATTGACCAGATATTATGATTATTAATTAATATCATATTGTATTTTAGATAATAATAAACTATGGTACTTGTTTATTTATATATTTAACCTTTATAGTTTATATAAAACAAACTTAATTAATAAATTAGTAAATTTTAATAACTTTGAAAATAATTATTTAATATGACATGTATGAATTTTATGTTATATTTTAATATATATATTTGTATTGTCTTATACTTTTTTAAATTGACAATTAATTCACTTATGATTTTTCTATCTATTTCTGAGTTTTATATTTATATCAAGATACATAGTGTGTATTATGCAGTCTATTTTATTATTTATAAATTTATGTTGAAATTTAGTAATTCTTGTTATTAATCTAAAAATAATGATAGTAATAATAATGATGGTTGACAATTTTAAATATTTTTATAATTTTTTATTATATATTTTATTATATATGTATTAATATGTAACGGGATCAAAAATTTTAATTAACAATTACGATATCTTAAAATCTAGCTGTAACATCTACAAAATTTTAATACATAATTGTGGAATTAATTGGTAAAAATTTACGAAATTTAGTTGATTAGTACATAAATTCTATATTTATTTTTGATTATATTAAAACTTGAACGGAGTAAATTAGTGTTCCGTATAATATTTTGGATCAAATTATATTAATTAAGAAATTAGGTAGGATGTATCGGTAATTATAAAAAAGAATAAAAAAAAAGAAAAGAAAAAAAAAAGTGAGAGAGTTGGAGGGGGTAGCACCTCATGCTGCCACCTAGTATTTCACCTTCCTTCATCTACTTACACACTCACACTCATACAACATACACACACACATTTGACGGGAGAGTGAGGGAAAGAAGAGAGAAAGAGAAGAAGAGAAGGGAAGAGAAAGAGAAGAAAGAGAGAAAGGGGTGGTGTTGCTCTTCATCATCTTCAAATTTGAGAATTTTCATAGAAGATTTGGTAAGTTTTAGTTCAGTTTTCTTGATTAAATTTTGTGTAGGTTTTGGGTAAGAATAGAAATTGAAGTAGATAAACCAATTGAAATGGAAGAAAGACACTAGGAGAGGCTCTGTTTCGAATAACCTCTCTAAATTGTGATTTTCGTAGGATATACTGGTCCGAATTTAGTGATTCTTGCTGTTATGAAAACCTTAGGATGTTGAATAAAACTTTTTAGTTTTGAGAAAGATCTGAAACCATCTTTTAAGTGGGTAAAAGTAAGAAAACATTCTGTTGCTCTGTTTCTGGGTAATCTGACAGGGTGTATTTAAAACCTTGTAAGTTGAGTTTTACTGGTTAAATTCGAATGATTCTTTTGTAAATTGAAACTAGATACATAGGTGGATATGTTCTGAGAATTTGGTAAGTTTTGGAAGAGTATATGGGTTTTCAGATAATTTTAAAAATATAAGCTTTGAATCTGTTGCTGTCTAAATGGACCAGTTGTATTAAAACTTGAATAACTAATTATATACCTATCCAATTTGTATAATTCTTCTTCTAAATGCAATTATAGACTCATGAGAATAGTTTAGGTAAAAATTGAATCTTTATCAATTGTATGTTTGTCTGAGGAAATTTTATAAACTGAGACAGAGATGCTATCAAGGAAAACCAATTTCATAAAAAGGACAGATTTTTATAAAATTAACCTTTATGGTTAAAAATACAAGTCATACATCATTGGAGAGATTATTATATCTAGTTTATTATACTAAAACAGTTTTTAAAGTTAATAATTATAAATAAAGTTATGATTTAATTAGTGACCAATGCTCCAACTGTGAAGATTACAGATTCAGGAGCAGTAAGGGTATTTTTAAAAAAGAATAAGGACTGGTTTTAATACATCAAGATATATATTGATAGGAAGATACTCGAGTCTACCTTATGTAGAAGAAAATGGAATAAAGATCCGAATTTTATAGAAAGAGATATTCAGAAATTAGCGAGAAGAGTACGAATGTAATCTAGTGCTTTTTGAAAGAATTTCAATATTGCCGATTCATTGACGATACGTCTTACACCTTATTTTAGGACACGGGAACAACGTTCGAGATTTTACACATCATTCTACTATTTAAATAATTAGAGAAAGTGATCTACGTATAGCTAATTGGTTTATATATATGTGTGAATATAAGTATTGTTTGTTTGATTTATGTATATATGGATTGTTTATAGATATACTTTATGGTGGATGTTGGTTGTTGCTTGAGTATATATATGCCTATATGAGTGTCATATGTTGAATGTTGGATTTATGTATATATTTAAATGGATGAAATATGAATGGTATGTATACTCGTTAATGGATGTTGATGGTGATTATAAATATCTTTTCATATATGTGGAATTGCTATTATGTGCTTAATTGTGATCGTACTACACGAATGTTGGCTGAATGATTGTGTGGTTGTGTAATTGAATGTGGAGGAAAATCGAATAGAAAGTGATTGACGAGAAAATTTTATTACATGGAATTGTACGAGTAAGTTAATGATGTTGATATTGAATTAAATGAAACGATGACTTACCTAACTGGAGACATACTCAATGGCTTAGATGATATGATCAATGACGAGCTGTGTGCTGTCATTGATCAACGAAGATGATGGGATACACACGAGCTGTGTGGTATCAATGGAGATGAAGGGGTACACACGAGCTGTGTGCTGTGTGGTATCAGTGGTGAGGATGGGATACACACGAGCTGTGTGCTGTGTGATATCAGAAAAAAAGTAGAAGAAGGAGGATTGTGATTGAGATGATGGTGGTAAGAGCCGGCGAAGCTCATTGAGTGATGAGCTTCAGTTTGGTTAAGCAGAGCCCTAAGAAAACAGACTAAAACGCCACTATTATGTTTTGATTTTATGTCTGATTGTAGCTATGTGATTTCTTACGTCTGCTAATAATTCATGGTGGATATTGATTAGGTTGGTATCATTGCTTTATACTTGACTTGTTGCTTGTGTATATATATAGATCGAATGGCTATACTTACTGAGTTGATAACTCATAAATTTGCCATATATTTTTTTTTAGGAGATAGATTATAAACCAGTTGTTAGCCGTATAGGTAGGTCAGCGGTGCCATTCTAATTCAGGAGCTCTAGATATGTGGACACAAGAATATTAAATTGTGACTGAGTCGGTGTCTTATATTTTGTAATAGCTAAAAACTCTAATGAAGTATGTAATTCGTGTGAGGTGTTGTACAAATTTTGACTTTGGCAATTATCTTATTGGTTTAATTATGAGTTATGAGGGTAATAGAATGTGATTACGAAGGGGGTGTCACATTAGCCGCCTGATTCATACCAAATTTTAATATATATAAGCTTGTGCCCATTAGATCATATCAGACGATATGATTTTATATCACATGGTCTGATTCAATGATATACCGTCTTAAATAATTACTCTTATGTTCCGAATACGATATCTCGACATCCGTATACCTAATCGGTCTAAAAATTTACAAAATGTATTTTGTTTGTAAGTTGAATTATATCTTATAGTTTGATCTGAATTTTAATGGCCCGATTAACCCATGCTATTCAACAATGTAAAATGATAGTTACATCAATGTAATACTAACATTTATGAATACAAATTTATAGATTGTGAACTTATATCAATCTCAATTATTAAATATATAAAGATAATAGTAATGATATAGTAGTAATTAATAATGTTTGAACAATCTTAATCATTTTTATTATTCTTTTATTATATACATAATTAGGTCAATCAATATTTTGTACTTTGGTTTAAAAAGTTCATCTCTTATTTATTATTATATTTTTTGTATATAATGAGATCAACAATTTTTGAAATAACTTATATTTATTTTTTTAATTAATATTAATAACTATACAAAATTATACACAAATATTTTAATAATTTAAATATATATTTTCTTTAATTGACTAATTATACAACCACCAAAACTAATTAGTAATATTTATAACAATATATTAAAATATTATACCGTATATTTAATACTTCTATAATTAATATAATAATATTTAATATTATTTATTATAATAATATAATTTTATTATCAAATATACCCAACCAATAATTTTATTAACACAATATACATTATAATTTATTTCTCCATCAACCTCTTCACCGTCCATGACCATCACCAGTAAACTCCCTCCTACTCCCTCCCACTATCTCCAGTAAAACCCTAACCCCCAAAATCCAAATCCACCGCCACCCCAAAATCTGAATCCACCGCGGCACTGCCACCAAAAATCTCCCTCTCTTTCTTTCTCCCATCACCTTCACCACTAGCGTCGTCTGCAACGAGGAATGCCGCAGCGGCGACGACAGTAGCAGTAGCAGCGACAACCGCGGTAGCAACAACAGCGGTGTGGCGGCATATATTGCTCCAATAATGGCTTCTCACCACCACCTCTCTCACCGCTCCATCGCCAGGTATTGACGCTGTGACTCACCACCATTCGTCGCCTCTATATTCGGCAGGGGAAGCTCAAGGGGAGATCGAGCCGTTCAGCTCGAGCTCGAGCTCATTCCATATAATTCAAGCTCGAGCTCGAGCTCAAACCTTAAGAGCTCGTCGAGCTTGAGCCGTAAAAAATGAAATCGAACTCGAGCTCGAGCTCACCAAAAATGGCCAAGCTCAGCTTGAGCTTAACTCATTGCCAGCCCAAACTATAGCAGTACACTGCGCGCTGTGCGAGTGCGGGCCGCGCGCATAGGTAGTGGATGCTGCACGTAGGCAATACGATCGCGCGCACGCATGCTAGCAGTGGGACCAACTGTGCGACAGGCATTGCTGCCGCTGTGTCGACGGCCGAAGGCTGGACCCTTTTTCGGCCTTTATTCTGAAAAATTAGGTTTTTTTATTTTATGTAGAATTTTTAGAAATTATTAATTTTTGTTAATTTAATTGTAGATTAAATTGGATTTTTCTACAATTAAATTGCTTAAATTAATTTGATTTATGTGTGCATTGGATGCACGGTTATGATCATCTTATTAAATTGCAAGTTTTAAACTCGTATTTTTTCATACAATACTTGGTTGTGATATTGGATATCGCGGTATTTATACATGGAATGCATAATTCTCTTTTCTAGCATGATTCATTATCCATGGATGATCATGGAGCCTTAGACCGGATGTATGTTTATAATATTCTGTTGGGTGGGCCCGTGAGCCATTGTGATTGATTTTTCTTCTCTCTCTCTCTCTCTCTCTCTCTCTCTCTCTCTCTCTCTCTCTCTCTCTCTCTCGTTTTATGCCTTGAAATAATAAGGCTTGCTCTCCTCCTCATTATGTACTTCCCCTGACTTGTGTTCGGGGTTTCTTTTTCAATTGTAATGAGAGTAGATTAGGACTTTGGTAAGATTTTAAACTTTTATGTAAAGAAAACCCATAGAGAAGAAGGCTTACGAAGAAAGGAGAAGCTTTCAAGGCCCATTAGTATGTTAATGGGTTGATTATTCATGGAATAACATATAGCTAGCTTAGACCGTCCTTAGGCTCATTGTGGGCTCAATGGGTCGCATAAGTTGGGCTCGTGATCATCCAATAGGGTTATGCTAGGTTTCATTGCATGCGATGAGTTTATTTAATGCTTTAAATTGCTATTCATGCAATATTATTATGTGATGAGGTCTCGGTCTAAAACTCAAATATTAACTTTCACTTGGTTGAACCAAGTTAATTATTAGGCCTATAATGGACTTGGATCAAAATTGCTTTGGTCTGTCCAAGCTTTCCATCCAGAGCAATATGGTGAGGAAGCTACCACTACCAAAATATGGTCTCATGAGTTGTGGCACATTTGGAATTGATGAAAGTTGCACGAGTAATTGGGTGAGTTAAAAACTAAAAGACCAAGTTTTTAAACATATCAATAATATTACGATCATTTGTTGATTTCTGTTTATTTTCTATTTTTTTAGAAAATGTCTGAGAACCCTTTTAACCATGATAATGGAGACTAAAAAATTCAATGGACAAACTATAATGACTGGCTACGGAATCTGAGGATTGTCCTAGATTTTGAGAACCAGGGCTACGTCCTGGGCAAGCCGCTCCCGATGGCCCTGCCGGAAGGGTCCTCGCCCGTGGAACATGTGATGTTCGAACAGTGGCTTGAGGACAACCGCAAGGTATGTAGTATCATATTGACTTCGATGACCAACGACATCCAAAAGCAATATGATAGGTTCGATGGGGCAAAGGGAAAGGGAAGGAAGGCAGTTCACCGCGGTCGAGGGCAAATGATGTTTGCATGCATTGCTAAGGAAAGGGACATTGGAAGGGGGAGTGCCCACAACTCCTCTCCAACCTAGGTATGCTTGTGATTGAAGTGAATATGATAACTAATTATGCTTCTTGGGTATTGGATACCGACTGTGAAGCTCACATCTGCAATAACTTGCAGGTGCTAGAAAGAAGCAGAAAAAACTAAGTAAGGACGAGATGATCTTAAGGCTAGGTGATGGGAAGACCGTTGTTGTGGAGGTCGTGCGATCTCTGAACTTAGTTATTAGTAATCATATTCTGATAGAATGAAAGAACTGTTATTATGTACCAAGCATGATCAAAAATATTATTCTCGATTCTTATTTTAGACAATGATGGTTACGCATTTATGATCAAAAAATAGTTTTTATTTGATGATAGATAACAACTCTCATTTGCTTGGTACACTAGTTAATCATCTTTATATTCTCCAACAGTCTAATTGGATTATGACTGCCTAACACAAACGAAAACTAGATAATCATGATAATACACAGATATGGCATACAAGGCTAGGCCATATCTCCAAGGATAGGATGAGGAAGTTGATGGACTCAAAGAGTCTAGAGGTAGATTATTTGGACAATCTACCAACTTGCGAATCTTGTCTAAAATGGAAAATGACCAAGAAGTCTTTTGTTGGACAAAGTGTGCTTGCTAACGGTCTATTGGATTTGATCCATACAGATGTCTGTGGACCACTAAATACTCCGATTAGAGGAGGATACTCATACTTCATAACCTTCACCGGTGATCATGTACGGTATGATTATGTTTACCTAATGAGGTACAAGTTTGAGGCTTTTGGAATGTTCACGGAATACAGACTTGAAGTTGAGAATCAAACTGGCCATAAAATCAAAGCCCTTCGATCTGACCCAGGCAGGGAGTATTTAAGTAGTGAATTCATTGATTACCTAAAAGAGAATGAAATTCTCTCTTAGTGGACTCTTCCTAGAACACCACACCTGAATGGCGTGGCTGAAAGGAGGAATCGAACTTTGTTGGACATGGTCCAATCCATGATGAATTTTACTGAAATGCCCCCATCCTTATGGGGTTACACTCTTGAGATGGCAGCCAAGTTGCATAACATAGCGCCATGTAAGACAGTGCCCCAGACGCCATATGAGATATGGCATGGCAAGCCTGCGTCCTACAAGTAATTGGGAGTGTGGGGTAGCCCTGCATTCGTCAAGAGGATAATGGGAGACAAACTAAATTCAAGATTTAGTCTGTGCAGATTTGTCAGATATCCAAAAGAAACTGCGGGATACTACTTTTGTGATCCGTCTGAGAAAAAAGTTTTTTTCTTGAGAAACGTAATGTTCTTGGAAAAAGGTTTTCTGTGGATAGCCGACGTGATGAGGTATTACTTGAAGAAACAAGTGAGGCACCTCAACAGAATAATGCAACATCATTTGAACCTATAGTTTCCACTAATGGTGTTCCAGTCCTCCTTAGGTCGACAAGGGAATTGCAACCACATGATAGGTATGAATTCTTGGGACTGACTAGTCAATTCGATAATGATCCAAGGACATACGGAGAAGCGATGTCTGACATTGATTAGGATAAGTTGCTTAAGACCATGAGATCCGAAATGGACTCGATGGGTTCAAATCAACTTTGGACCCTCGTAAACCCGCCTAAAGGTGTCAAACATGTTGGGTGTAAACAGGTCTACAATCGTAAGCTTGGAGCTGACGAGGAGGTTACTGCCTTAAGGTCTGGCTCGTAGCAAAAGGATATACTCAACGACTTGGGGTAGATTTTGAGGAAACCTATTCGCCTGTAGCCATGGCCAAGTCCATTAGGATCCTGGTTGCCATAATTTCCATCTTGACTGTGTAATCGAGGATGAATGGATCAATGAAAAACTCATGATGATCCAACAAATGGTACGCATGGTTCTTAATTAAAATCATAGTAGGATCTATGAAGATCAGCTTAAAACCCAATAATTTTGTGAAAACATTCTTCTTTCAGCCAAATCCATTTACATCCAAAATATGGCTAGCAAAAGAGCCTCAGCCAACTCCTCATAAATTGGCTACAGAAAAATCTTTATAAATTCCACTATTTCTTTTTCTGATTGGGAAAAAAGTCCTTATGAGCTCAAAAGTATTCCCAGTAAAAACTACCCATTAATTTCTTGTTGGGATTATATCAAAATCTTTCAACATTTTCTCCATAAGCAGAAGGAGAAAAATACCATGTCCTTTTATTTTCTTTTTGGTACCAAAATTACCCCAGAAAAAATTTCAAATTGGTGTATCAGATGGTTGTACTATTTTGGATCAGAATTACAAATTCTTCCAAAATCAATTCAAGAAGCCTTCAAATTCTCTTCGTAAAATCTGAAATCCAGTGTATTTTCAAGACAACATCTTCCCAACCTTCTCACATTTTACATCCAATTCAATCTCACTTGGATACTAAAAATTGAGCCAAAATTCAAACCTCTCCAAATTGACGAAGACACAAATATATTCTTCCTCGGGACAAATTGTCGCGTCAAATGGTGGGACAAAATGAATACAAAAAATTTTGAACAACCTATAATTCTTGAATGGTTCAAGCAAAATCTTACAAAGTGCAAAACTTCAACAATTCTTGAAAAAGAAATCAATTCACAACAGGAGCAATATTTAATGGCGAAGAATAATTTATCTGCAAGAATAGCCAAAGCAACTACGCAAGAAGAAATCCAGAAAATTCTAGAAGAAGTTAAAAGTGACAAAGAAGACTCTCCATCACCCCTCAATCTTGGAGATGAAAATAGATGACTGCTTCGGAATTTTTAGTCCAATTTCATAGAATTTATTGATGTAATATTCTAGAGATAGGTTAATTATTGTTATTGTATTTCCAAAATTCAAAAATTCAAAATTTAAAAAAAAATCAAGAATCCGAAAATCAATTTTTTCAAGCAACTTGCTGCATTATTTGGACCTTGGAAGACAGCCATGATGGACAATCATATTCAGCAAATTACTCAAGTGCATGGAGAATTCCAAGGTCATGAATTTCTATAAATAGAAGCATTTTGAAGAGAGAGAACACAACAACACACTTTAAAGCATTTTTTCACACACTTTCACTTTTCTCTAGCACTTGTTTCTTTTCACAAATTCTTTAGTTCTTTGTAATCTTCAAGAATACAAAAATCGAATTTATTTGATAATTGATATCTTTGTACATCCAATTATTCTGTAAAATCCCTTGTGTATCAAATTTTAGAAATTCAATAAGTTATTTTCAATCTTATTTTAATTCATATCTTGTTGACATTTCATATATTTTGATTCATATCTTGTTGTGGTTTCATAATTGTTATAATTCAATTTTTATATTTATAAAATCATTTGTTAAGATCTTTACATTTCCTCACATAGTTTCAACAATGGTTGCTATATTCAAATTTATCTTGGTTGTGACATCCTGGTACTTAATGGTATATATATATATAGGCAAAATGAACAAACGGAGACTTTCATAATCAAAGGTACGAGAAAAAAAATTCTGCGGTTGTTTTTTTCTATTTTTATATATATTATTAGTTATTTTATTTCATGAGTTCATGAATATATTATCATTTCTTATAAGTTTGAAACTTCTTTATATTTGAATTTTTTTCATTATTTTTTAGTTTTTTTATTATCGATGTTTGTTTATGAGATCATGAAAGATCAAAATTTTCTTCACTGTTTTTTTTTATTATCAATTTTTATTTCATGAGTTCATGAAATATATTTATTGTGTCAATTATTATTATCTTTATTTGATTTGTATTTATTTATCTTTTCAAATAATTTTGTATTATTAGTTATTTTATTTCACGAGTTCATGAATATATTATAATTTTTTTATGAATTTCTGAAATTTCTTATATTCAATTTGTTCATTGCTTTTTAAGTTTCTTATCAAAGAATTTTGTTTGATGCAATCATGAAAGATCATTTTTTTCATTGCTTTTTACTTTTTTATTATTAATTTTTATTTTATGAGTTCATGAAATATATATATATATATATATATATATATGATTTTTATGTTAATTATAATTATTTAATTTGTATTTATCTACCTTTTCAAATAATTTTATATTATTAGTTATTTATTTCATTAATTTATGAACATATTATCATTCTTTATGAGTTTATGAAATTTCTTATGTTTCATTTTTTTTCATTGCCTTTTAATTTTTTACTATCAATTTTTATTTCATGAGTTCGTGACATATATATATTTTTATGTTAATTATAATTATTTATTTAATTTATATTTATCTATCTTTTCAAATAATTTTATATTATATTTTTTTATTTCAAGAGTTCATGAATATATTATATTTTTATAAGTTAATAAAATTTTTTATGTTCGATTTTTTATTTTTCTTATTATCAATTAGTGTTTCATGAGTTCATTATTGAGTTAATTATTATTATTTTTATTTAATTTGTAATTATCTATATTTTTAGATAATATTGTATTTATAGTTTTTTTTTCATGGGTTCATGAACATATTATCATTTTTTATGACTTATGAAATTTCTCATGTTCAATGTTTTTCTTTGCTTTTTAATTTTTTTATCATCAATTTTTGTTTAATGAGGTCATGAAAGATAAAAAAAAAAAAAAAAAATTCATTGTTGTTTTCCTTTTATGGTCAAATTTTATTTCATGAGTTCATAGAATATATAATTTTTGTGTTAATATAATTATTTTTATTCAATTTGTATTTATCTATCTTTTTCAGCAATAGAAGATATTCCAAGTCCAAAATAAACATAAGAAGGAGATCACAAGTCAAGCAATTAATTTATTCCATTTTCTTGTTTTATAATGTTATTTTATTATTCATTATTTTATTTAATGATTTCATAAATATATGGTCCTATGTGTTAATTATAGAATTTTTATTTTAATTTATATTTACTATCATGTGAATATTAACCATTTTATTAACAATCATTGGTGGAGAGATTGACTTCAATACTTGTACTGGTGAGAATCAATACAACATTGTAATTTTAATTTTATTATTATCAATTATTTTATTATTTGAGTTCAAGATTATGTGATATATACAATGGCCTCAGAATATAAAAAGAAAAACTTCAGAATATATATTTTATTATACATATTGAATATATTTTTTTACTAAAGATTAGATTATTATCCTAATTTAATTGTTTTTAATTAAATTAAAAATCTTCTGTTAATGGTTCTCTATGATTCTTAAATTATTTAAATCATCAATTAATTTATAATTTGTCTTCTTTAGAGTTTGCCTAAATTTTATTCACAAAATTTTGAATAGTATGTTAATATTTATACTTAGTAATTTTCTTCAATATATATAAAGATGGTTGTCTTTTAGTTTATAAAAGTAATACTCAATTATTTTGATTTATATGTCTCTTTTTGTATATTTATTAAAAATTATCTTTTTGAATTTTTTGAAATTCATAATTTTCAGTATGATAATCTTTATTCTACCTCAACGTGTATTTTTAAAACTGAAATAATTCTTTAATTGAACATATCTATTATTATTATTATTATTATTATTATTATTATTATTATTATTATTATTATTATATTATTATATCTATTAATATATATATATATATATATATATATATATTTGAAGGTGCCTTTTGAGCCCAATTTTTTGAGATTTTTTACTTCTAAAAATACTCTATTTGGTAGGTTGATATTAGTGGCATATGCTATAAGTTCTAATGGATTTAACCTCTTTAAATCACATCTCATATTTGTTGTTACATTTAATCGATTTAAGAATATTGACTCTAATATATATATATATATATATTCCCCAGCCCCATATATTTGTATACGCACTATATATATAAATTTTTTATGATTTAAATAAATGTTACAAACTTTCCAAATTTTTTTCTTCAATGTATAGAAAATTTAGCTTCATTACTAGAATTAAAAAATTACCTGGATTTTAGTTCATATTTTTTAATATAATTACCTGGATTTTAGTTCAACACTAAGATTTCAAAAGTTAATTAGTTTTTTTTTTTTCAATAGAAACATTAATAGAAATATAACTTCCTTATAAGTGTAGCTTCAACGTTGGATTTAAAAAATATAATAAATAATTTTATATACATATATGTTAATATTATCTATTTGAATTTCATAATTTTGAATCTGATCATCTTTATTTGATTAGCTGAACACATATTTTAAAATTGATTTAATTTTTTAATTGAAACATCTTTGATCAAATGCTAATCCGTGAATATGTTGAATTTTTTTTAATTATAATAATATTCCTATTAGTTGTTTTATTCCTATTACTTATATTTTTTAATTATGATTATAATAAATTAGTAACTGGTTTTATTTAATACGTAATTGTAGTTAATTTAGACCATCAGTATTTAATATTAATTAAGTTAACATATTTATCGATTCTATTTCTATATTTTTTTCATATATACAACTTAAGAGAGAACGATCCCAATTTATCATTACAGAGTATTTCAGTTCGTTATTCACTTCTTCTAACCCAGCTCCGACATGCATTGACGAAGTGGTGAGAACTGTAACTCCTAAGGTCACGAATGAGATGAATCAAATGCTATGTGAACCTTACTCCGAAGTAGAAGTGTTGCAAGCTATCTCCCACATGTCTCCATACAAATCGCCCGGTCCGGATGGTCTGCCCCCTATATTCTTTCACAAGTTTTGGCACCTTATTGGTAAGACTGTCACCCAGGTTGTCCTTGATATCCTTAATTGACTTTCACGTGATGCATCTCTTAATACTACACATATTGTTCTTATTCCGAAATGTGACAAGCCAGAGTCAGTTAGTCAGTTTCGCCCTATTAGTCTGTGTAATGTTATCATTAGAATTGCATCTAAGTGTGTAGCTAATAGAATTAAACCTTTCATGAATTCTACTATCTCTGATAGCCAGTCTGCTTTTATACCTGGACGTTTGATTACTGATAACATTCTTGTCGCTTACGAGCTTAACCATTTCTTGAAATCTAAGACAGGGGGTCAAAAAGGGTTTGCCGCGATCAAACTCGATATGAGCAAAGCTTATGACCGAGTGGAATGGCCGTTCTTGGAGAGTATGCTGAGTAGGTTAGGTTTCTAGAGTCGTTTGGTGAGTCTTATCATGCTTCTTGTTTCTACTGTTTCTTTTTCTTTTATTTTGAGTGGTGAGGATTTTGGTGAGGTTGCCCCTCATAGGGGACTGAGACAAGGAGATCCTTTATCTCCTTATCTCTTTCTATTTTGTTCTGAGGCGTTGAGTGGTTTGTTTACAGAGGCTGAAAACTCTAATTCTGTTAAAGGAGTCAAGATTGCTAGAAATGTGCCCTGTATTTCCCATTTGTTATTTGCTGATGACACCTTGGTTTTTTGTGAGGCTTCTTTGAGTGCTATGCAGGAGGTTTCTCGACTTCTATCTAAATATGAAGCAGCTTCGAGTCAGAAGGTGAATTTAGAGAAATTGAGTATGGTCCTTAGCCGGAATGTGGAGCAGTTTGATAGAGTTTTATATGCTGAGGCACTCGGCGTCAAGGTGATTGAGAAACATGATAAATACTTAGGACTTCCAGCAGTAGGGGGAAGGTCCAAGAGGGAGATGTTCGATGGTATCCGTGAAAAAATTTGGAAATGCATTCAGGGGTGGAACTCGAAGTTGTTAAACCAAGTAGGGAAACAGGTGCTCATCAAAGCAGTGCTCCAATCTATTCGTTCATATGCGATGTCATGTTTTAAATTACCCCTCACGTTTGTCAGACAGTTGGAGAGTATGATGGCTGATTTTTGGTGGAATAACAAAGGTGAACACCGAACTCATTAGGTTGCTTGGAGTAGAATGTGTAAACGAAAAGGCGTTGGAGGTTTGGGGTTCCGACATCTCACGAACTTTAATGATGCTTTGCTTGCCAAGCAAGCATGGCGTATTATTCAACATCCAAAGTCTCCAGTCGGCCAAATTTTCAAAGCCAAATACTTTTCATCACTTCGACTTCTTTCATGCAGGCCTAGGCGGGCACCCATCTCTTACATGGCGAAGTGTCCTAGGGTCACGGGAACTTATTGTGGCGGGCTCCTGGTGGAGAGTGGGTAATGGGAAGAGCATCAATGTTAGGAAAGATATGGCTACCTAGGGAACCCAGTTTCCGTTGTATTCAAATGTTACGAGCCCCGACAGATTTGCGAGTCTCTGAGCTTATTGACCACAATCGAAAGGAATGGAAAATAGATTTGATTGTTGAAATTTTCCACCCTTTGGATTCCAATCTCATCCTCGCCACTCCCATTGATCAATACGATACGGAAGATAGACTAATTTGGCATCCGGATTCTAAAGGTAAATTCACGGTGAAAAGTGCCCATCATCTGGCCCTGGAACTCTCGAAAATAGGCACTCCCTCTTCATTAGAGAGATTACATTCACATTGGAACTTCCTCTAGCAAACGCAGAATTCCTAATAAAGTTAAGTTATTTGGCTGGAAATCATGTCATAACGTACTTTCAACTTTTAGTAATTTGGCGAAGAGGAGAATTGAAGTCCCAGACTGCTGCTTATTATGTTCTATAGAGGGTGAGTCTCTTGACCATCTTTTGATTAATTGCTCCTTTGCTCGACAAGTTTGGGCGCTATCTTATTTTCCTTGGAAAATAATATCAAGATCGTATAGCTGCTTGGATGATTGGATGCGAAGCGTCAGCTCATAATTATCTGCTGGTGAATCTGATCGTTTTTTGGTGATTTGCTGGACAATCTGAAAAAGTCGAAATAAACTGATGATGGAAGGGAAGACCAAAATGGCTCTAGAAGTTATTCTTTCAGCAGACAGAGTTCTCTTTGAGTTCAAGGAGCTTAACACTCAACTGTCTCCCTCAACCTCGCCACAACGTACGGAACAAATGTGGCTCCCTCCCCCAGTGAATTTGTCAAGATTAATTTCGACGGCGCTACTTTCACCTCCCAAACTGCGATGGGGGTCGGGATAGTTGCGAGAAACTTAGAAGGATTGTGTTTGGCCTGGAGAACTCGTTGCGTCAACCATGCTGATGATGCTGCGCTGGCCGAAGCATTAGCAGCCCGTGAAGCGATGAGATTGTCAATTCAGGAAGGCTGGCAAAGTGTAATTCTTGAAGGAGATTGTAAGAACATTATTTCCAGACTGAATTCCAATGACCCAGATGATTCTGTCATTGAACCAATCATTGATGATACACGATACCTTATGAGGGCCATTGAACGTTGTAGGGTTGATTTCATTCCACGAGACTGAAATTCGCTTGCACATTCCCTTGCTAGGAAAGCTTTGGATAATTTGGATGGGAGGAATTCTCTTCCCCTGATCTTTGGTAATTTGGGTAATTCCCTTTCGAAAAAAAAAAAAAAAAAAGAGAACGATCATTTTTGGTCAATCAATATTGAATAGTCTCATTAGCTGGTTATTAATTAAGAATGCAATAAGTTAATAACTATTTTTTAATATATAATTTTAGTTAATTTGGAACATTAATATTAATTATTAGTTATGTTACCATATTTTAATTATTCATTCCATTTTTGTATTTTTCCATTTATACAGTCAATGAGTAAATTAAGATTGAATGCCTTAAATTTAAAAAGTAAAAAAATTGAATGCCTTAAATTTAACAATCAATAAATTAAGATTGAATTTTTATTAAAATTTATTAGGCGGTAAATAGCATATAATTAGGAATTTAAAAATTCCTATAATTTTGCATCAAAATTGATAGCCTTAATTAAATTTATTCATTTATCTCACAATTTTTAGAACCTATTATAAGGGTTTTAAACTTTCTTACACTTTGTGTCAAGTTAAACTTTTATATTGTGATAATTTAGATCTGTAAATACCTCAAAATTGATTTGCGTCGTTGCTTTGTTACTCATCATGTCAAGAAATATCTATTTCATGTGTTTTAATTATTTCTCGCTTGCTTTCTTCCATAACTTTATAATGCTAATCTCTGTTGAATTCATACACAAGTTGTTATTGTTAAAAATTTTTGTTCAAATTCCAAGTCCCTAACAATTAAAGAATAAGAAGATCACAAATCCTACTACGTTAGATTTTTATTTTTGTTTCATATTATCATGATAATTTCATATTTGATGTAATTTTATGATGTAAACTATTTCTTTTTTGTATGACTTTGTAATTATTTTTTAAATATTTTGTTCAAATTCAAAATCCATAACAAACATGAGGTAAGAATATCACAATTTCTGATATTTTACCTATTTCTATTCAACTCAATATATATTAATATTCAAGTATTTGATTAATTCACCATTTAGAAACTTAGAAAACTATGAGAAGCCCACCAATATTTTGGAATTTTCTTTCTTTCTTTTCTTTTTTGGCTTTTTGGTAATTTATTATTGATTATGAGTTTTTTTAGCTATTCGAATGCATAAATCATTGCCAAGATATTGTTTCAAGGCGCTAAATTATTTTTAGATATTGTGGTCTATATTTTTAATTTTTACTTATTTCATCAAGAAATACTCACCGTGTTGTATTTTTTAAAGAATTTTGTATTTAATTAAAATAATTTGATCTTTCAACCATCTTATGGTATTAAGTTATTTTATACTTTAACATAGATTTTTAATACACATGTAGATATCTATTAACATATAATAGCTCATAATATCACTTTATTTTGAACTTTTACGATATATTACTCTTAATCATACATTTAGATACAAGTTTGGTTGGATAAAATGAATTGTTTTCCTACTTTCAAATATAAAAATTTTACTACAAAATACATATATTTTGGAACAATTAACTTGGGACGGAAAAAATAAATCAATTTCTCATTCAAAAAAAGAAAAACTCTAACTAATTTTCACGTAATTTATAATTTTTTCTAAAATATAATGTAATTATAATTAAATTAAATCCGTGCATAGCACGGGTACACGCTACTATATATATATATATATATATATATATATATATATATATATATATATAAATATATATAATTAATGTAGCTTCAATGATTCATTTAAAAAAAATATAATAATTGACTATATATACGTGTATTAATATTATCTTTTCCGAAATCCATAATTTTCAATAATCATTTTTATTCTAGCTCAACGTATATTTTTAAAAATAGAATATTTTTTTAATTAAACATATCTATTATCTATTTTTTGTTATTATCTATATTTGACCTTAATTGTTCAATTCCGACCAAACAATCTATCTTGTCCTAATTAATTGTTCAATATTAGCTAATTTGACGACTTAGAAATTTATAAATATTACATGAATTACACTACTTAATTAGGTGAATTCATGCATATTAACAATTAACTATATATATATATATATACAAATTAAAAATCGATTATAAAAACTAATTAAATCACTATGTACGTAGTAAAATATAATTAATTTAATTAAATACAATAAAATATTAAATTAGTAGTTGTTACCTAGTCAACCAACTCAAAAGACGATCAACACTAGCTAGCTGACGATCCAAGAATTTGAGCAATATTATTAAATATTAATCCAAAGTCACTCAAGTAAATATGCGAGAAAATTAGAGTACTGAGAGTGTTTGTGGTTAATTAGTAAGATTTTCTAAAATATTAATTGTAATGAAATGAAAAAAACTTGCACATATATATATATAAGATTATTTATAGCGGCTTTCGGAACTCCTAATATAGCCGTTAAAAAATAGCCGTTTAAAAAATTAGCCGTTATTTTGTAACGGCGTTTGTAACTGCTAGCTTTTTGTAATGAAGTTTGGAACGGCCGTTCATCCAGCTTTTGTAATGGCTTGTATTTTCACCGAAATATTCATCACAATAACCAAGCCGTTACAAAAATCGGTCCAATATAGTAATGGTCGAAAATTATAACAGTTTTACGCACAACACAAAGTTTGTAACGGTTGTTGGCACGGTTATGGGCATTACAAAAAACAAAAATTATTCCTCCACATGACGTCATCGCGCTCGAACCGTTAAAAGGCAGTTAAAATGACCGTTATTATTGGAACGGCTTCTGGCCGTTACAAATCGCGGATTTTTTTGTAGTGGGGGTTCAAAACTTTTAATTTTCTGTTTTACGAAAATTTTAAAATGGTTCCTACATTAGGAAAATTAGATATATTTAGTCATCTGGCTTGGAAAATTTTAAAATGGTGCCTCAAAGGGTAATCCTAGCTTGGCTGGAGATGGAGGCATTGTCAAAGACTATGAGGGGGAAGTCATCCTTTCATTTTTTGAACCGATTAGGTTAACTAACAACATGGTGGCTAGATGCATGATGTGCTTAGAGGCCTTGGCATCTATCTGGAAAACGGTTTTTCTAAAGTTTGGCTTGAACTGGATGCTCTTCATGTCATTCATCTCATATCCAGGTAAGTTAAAGGGGCTGGTATATTCAAAACATGCTCCAACATATCCAAATATACTTGAAGCAGATGGAAGTTAGAATATTGCACATCTTCAGAGAAGGAAACCAAGCTGCGTATTTTGCCAACCAAGATTTGGAACTTGATGAAATCTCCATCGTTAATCATGATCAACTTCGAAGTAGGATCACAGGTATTGTCAAAATGGACAGACTTTCCTTGCCATTTTAGATTCTCATAATATCTCCAGTTTCAGTCTCATTGCTACCGACACTAGAAATACTATAATGAATCAGATGAATGATTTGCCTTATTGCTGCTGTTGGTCTTTATGGTCTACTTGCCTCTTTTTGTCTGATTATCCATTTTGGGATGGTCTTAATAGAGTAGTTGATCTCATTATCTCCTTTTGCTTTGACTGCTCTTACTTTGGGAGATGCTCTCCCCCTGCTAAGCTTGATGTGATTACTGACACAGCTCGTTGTTGCTTGTGGATCTTGCACACTACATGCTCTATCTCTTATCTTGAATTTTTATGGACTAAAGGAGGTGTCCTCCGATGTTTTCTACTTGCTTGGATTATTTTGCTTGACATCTTTTGGCAAGCCTCTTTTTGTCTGATTAATCATATTGGGCTGGATTTCATAGAGTAGTTGATCTCTCTTTCTCCTTTTGCTTTAAGCGCTCGTATTTGGGAGATGTTCTCCCCCTTTTGGTAAGGTGACTTCGAACATGTGGCAATACTACCCTCTACTTGCTAAGCTTGATGTGATTACTGATTTCGTTCATAGTTGCTTGTGGACCCTACACTTTATATATTGTTTCCTCTATCCCGAATTGTTATGAATTAAAGGAGGCACCCTCCTATGTTCTATCTGCTTGGATTATCCTGACATTTGCACTCTTAGGAGCAATTATTTTTGGCACAATGAAGCAACTTTTTGGCAATAGTGTCATTTTTTTGTTTTTTGTTATTGGTCCTGGATCAATCATTTTAAGGGAGTTGTACTCCGTATTTATGCTTTCATGGTTAAATATTGTAAGGGAGTATTACTCCTTATTTACTCTTTTGTTTATAGCTATTGTAAGGGAGTAATACTCCTTGTTTATAACTTTCTAGACAAAACTAGGGAGTCAGAACTCCCAGCTGTACAGATGTTCCACGATTTGTCTTAATATAGAAGGGATGGGGACCCCGAAAAGTTCTCCCGCCCTCGGATGGTTTATTTAAAAAAAAAAAAAGAAGATAAATTTAATCATCTATTTGACAATATGTTTTGCCCTCGAGTGGTTTAATTTTTTTAAAAAAAAAAGATATATTTAGTCATCTATTTGACAATATTTTGTAATGGTCCAAAGATCGAGAAAATTCAACACATTTAGTCCTCTATTTTACGAGATTTATGGAATAAATTCGTCGAGTCTTTCTAATTTTGGAATCATTTTAAAACTAACCCGTAAAATATAGAACTAAATTTATTGAAGTTTTTCAATTTTAAAACTAACGATATATATATATATATATATATAAAATATACATAAGTGATTTATATATATATATATATAAAAGTGATAAAATGATGAAAAGTAAGTAGACACAAGTACTCTAAGTATGATTCTTTATTATTGATGATACATATTTTATTAATTAAACCACAAGGGTTGATGCAGATGCATGGGGGTTTCCCATTCTAATACACAGTATCGACTGGAAATAAAACCACACCATATACCCCATTATTTATATATGTATATATTCATGATCAACTTGGTAAGTAGGACCTGGCTATTCTACCATTGCCACCTCTGGGGTAGAATCCCCCCGTCACGTTCGCCTGGCCGCTCCCATACACGATTCTAAGTACTTCTTCAGGTGTTCTAGCGTAAGCCAATGAGTCTTTGTCCGCAGACAGCACGTTGCCTGAAATTCTACCCTCTGCCCCTGCTGCCGGTTCTACTATCAACCCTTCATCTTTCACACCTTCTTTCCCAAGCTTGTTTCTCAGATTTGAAATCTTGGTGCTGAATTCCGCCACCGTGAATGGATACGGCCGTACCTTCAATGAAGCCCGCTCGTACAGCAATGTCCTAATCACAGCATCTTGTCCCGATTCCACCCCCAATAGCCCCGCTACAAGCTGTAAATCATCAAATACAAATCATGATGATCGAGTTACTTCCAGGGGTTAATTAATTTGCATGCATATATGTATATTACGCTTTTGGCTGTGGTGCTTTGGAGGTTAGGATTTGCACCAACGTATCCTGTGAGTCCAACGTAAGGAATTAGGTATGATGCAATAAGATAGTTGATGTCGTTGGCATATGGATCAAATGGAGGCTGTAGAGGCTGTCCGAAAGCTTGGTTGATAACAGTCGCGAATGATTGCGCACTTATATTCAGAAGTGGGCGTGGAAATCCTCTCACTGTGTTTTGGATAGCCCTGAGATGTCCAAATTCTTGGAGTGCAAACTGTGCAATGATATCTCTGATGAGAGGACTGAGGTTGGCCCTCCTACCACCGACAGGCGGCGGGCCGCCCAGGGTCAGATTGGGGGCGATGCTGTCCAATCCCCTGCCATAAGCGGCGAAAGAGAAGAACTCTGCTTCCAAGAACTCCAAGTTCAAGGGGAACTCCAAAAGATCGACGTCGGAGTTTGGAATTTGTTCTTGCCCGGTGGAGGTGCCGTGGAGAAGGAGGAGGAGGAGGGCGATGAATGCGGTGGCTGAAGCTGAGAAAAGTGCCATCTGGTTTTGACCAGTTTTGTTGAAGCTGGAATTGTAAGTAGTTGGTGAATATGATGAATTGCATTGTTGGTATTTATAAGATAATTCGTGGGATTGGCATTTATTACAAAGTTGAGACAAACATTTCACGTTAGGTTGGTTTGGCCCAATTTGAGTTAATTATATAATAAATATAATATATTTGTTGTGTGATTGATATAATTTTAAAAAAATAATTAATTAAATAACACGTAGACACGTTAAAGTGAATTAAGGATTTTTTAGAGAACAAATAAGTAGGAATTTTGTGAAGAGAATTGATAAATTCAAAGTCTGTAAATGTGATATGTGGTAAGCCACGCAGCGCATCCTCGGAAGGGAAGATGGAGATTTGATTGATTCATGTAATGTACTGAGGAGTCAGCAGGTCTTGCAAGCAACTGATTCTTCTAGAGAAACAATATTCAAAACCACCACGTTTTCTTTTCTACGTTTTTTTTTTTTGGAAATATATCTATTAATTAATATATATATTTGAAGGAAGTATTTTGACCAAATCTTAGTTTTTTAAAATTTTGATTTTTTTTAATTATCAAAATTTCTCTATTTGGTTGGTAGGCATCAACGGCATATATATTTATTTTCAATGCATTTAACATATTTAATTTATATCCTCTATTTATTATAATATAGATAGATATTATTTATTTTTAATACATACTTTTGAAATTAATTTTTCAGAAACTATTATTTTCAAAAATTACATAAATATATATTTTTTGAAATTATAGAAATTACATAATTCTTTTTACAAATAAAGAAAAATTAAAAAAATTACAAAAAAAAAAGAAGCAAAATTTCAGAAATTACTTTTTTCAGGATTTGCAGAAATGTATATTATTTTCATAAATTTGAGAAATATAAATTTTAGAAATTTCAGAAATTAATAAAATTATTAGAAATTATCCTTTTGAAATATTTTGAAATTCGTAATTTTCAGTATAATCATTTTTATTATACCTCAACGCGTATTTTTAAAATTAGAATAATTTTTTATTTGAACATATCTATTATCTATCATTATCTATCTATTAACCTATCTATTAATATATATTTGAATGGGGGCTTTTGACCAAATCCTTATTTTGACTAAATGGTAAATTCTTAAAATTTAGAAGTTTTTTAATTATAAAAATACTTAATTGATAGGTAAATATTAATACTAAGTGTTGATAACAATATTAATACTAAGTATTGATAACAATATTAATAATTTTCTTAATTGATTATATCATATATATTCTCCACCTACATATATATATTAATGTCTTCAAACTTTTCTTATTAATGTCTACATATGATGAAGTTTACCATAAATATTTTTTATATATTTTAACATATGATGAAAACTAAATAAGAAAAGTTAGAAGACATTAATGTAGACTTATCAAATTTTTTGGATAACTCTACATTAATGTCTTGAAACTTCTTATTAATGTTTACATATGATGCGGTTTACCATAAATATTTTTATATATTTTAACATATGATGAAAACTAGATAAGAAAAGTTTGAAGACATTAATGTAGACTTATCAAATGTAAAATATTATTATGAAAACTAAATAAGAAAAGTTTGAAAATTAGAAAGATGGAATTTAACATTTAAGGAAACTATTCTTTAATATTCACTATAAACACTCACCTACCAATTAAAATATTTTTACAAAAAAAAATCAAAATCAATATTAACAGATGAATTTAAATTATATTTAAAAATATAAATTATGTGAAAATAATTTTGATTATATTAAAAATATATGGGTAACATATGGTGAATTTTCAATTAAAAATAAATTTAACATAAATTTCATTTAAAAATTAAAATAAAAGTGATCATTACCACAAATATATATATATATATATATATATATATATATATATAGTAGGGTGGAGAATATATATGATATAATCAATGAAGAAAATTATTAATATTGTTATTAATACTTATCATTAATATTACCTACCAATTAAGTATTTTCATAATTAAAAAAATTCTAAATTCTAAGAATTTACCATTTGGTCAAAATGGAAGGATTTGGTCAAAAGTCCCCGGCAAATATATATAATACTATATATATATTGATGTGCATGAAAATAAATTGGCTCAAAGAGGCCTAAGCAGCCGAAGAAGAAGAAAGAAATCGAAGGCCCATGATACTTACCGGGAGGCCCAGGACATCCCATGCCCATAACAATTTAGGAGGCCAAGGATGCCCCAGCCCACTGTCTAACTAGGTAGGCCTCGACAACCAAGTAACCTAAGAAGCCCAGGAAGAGGAAAGGAGACTTGGGATATCCCCAGACTCTAGGCCTACGACATCTCCCGGACTCGAGGCGTGGGACGTCCCCCGACTCGGACCATGATTAAGGCCCCCCAAAATATTCGGCCAAAAGGCCCACACACATGGCAACCCACTCTCCCACGTGGCACCTCATCAACCCAGGTGTCAGCAGCCACCTCGGACCACGTCAGCCATAGAATGACAAAACAAGTAAAGAAGGACTCCTTGGCCGCTAGGACTCCCTACACTGAAGCAAAGACTCCTACTCCTATATACAGATAATGACGAATTATCCTTATCCTAACTATCCCAACCAACTTACTTGAGAATCATGGAAGGGGGATAAACCCCCTACAAACCAGGGCACTCCTTTATAAATATAGTCCTGGTCCCTCCAGGTCGAGAGAGGACACTTTGAGATATCTTGGGCACGTCTCTGACGTCTCTCACACTTCCCTAACGTCCCTCTCAATCTCTAAACAATCTTTAAAGCTCTCTCGAAGCTTATTATCACGTGTTCTTACACTTTTTGCCAATCTTATTCACTATATCATGATTTTTCATCACATTCACTTACTTTTTCACTTTAATTCATCTCAAATCTATACTGACTTGGGCGTCGGAGTGCTAACTCCTTTTTTGTAGGTCCATCTTTCAAGATCTGCATTCTTTTTGGCCCAAGCCTCAAACAATTATCCAATTTCATTGGACCCGTGCATTTTTTGCACTCATCAATTGCGCGCCATCTATGGAAACACAGAGCTTAAGACGTGAGTGGATTATGGAAATACCTACCAACGTAGCAAACAAACAGAAAGCCAGGGAGACACTCAGTGGTACCACCCAGGCCCTGCAGGTCGTCTCGAGCATCCCATTCACCCCCCTTTCTGGATCAACAGCGACGGCAACACCTAGGTCAATAGACCCAACTACGAACACTCTTAGGATCATCATCTCCCCAGACGCCCCACCCGTGGAGTTGTCCTTGGATCTCCTTGGAAATATGATCATTTCGGCCATTCACGAGCAACTAACATTCCTCGTCGCTGCACGAGTGACAACTCCCTCAGATGTGACCGCCCCTGAGTTGGATTATCCGATTCTGGCCATACCCATGCCTAACACTGCTGAAGGACCATCCACCTAACTGCCTACCCAGGTGGGAGATGTAACCCCCCAATGGCTGGCCCGACTGCAGTATATCCAAAAGGGAACGCAAAATGTTCAATACCAGGTGATGGGGGCAGCAGCCGAAGAACAAGCTGGCATTTCTTTTACTAAGGGAGTGATGGCAGACGAATTACTCACGAACTGTCGCACTCCAGCCATAGTTAAGTACGATGGTACCACTGATTCACAGGAGCACCTGCCCCGTTTTGAGAATGCAGCCTTGCTGAATCGATACACGGATGACATTAAGTGTCGAGTCTTCATTACTACTTTTGCCTGGGTCGCACAACAATGATTCAATCAATTACCCCCTGCTGTGATAGGAAGCTTCCAAGATCGTTCCCTTCTCCTGCACCAATTTGCCAGTAGCAGGAAGTATCGAAAGACCGAATTGAGTCTCTCTCCATCCGCTAAAAAGAAAATAGAGCTTTTGAAGGAGTACCTCCAGCATTTCAACAAGGCCACCTTGGAAGTTCCATCAACAACCTAGGGAATTAAGGCCAGCGCCTTTGCACAAGGATTGCTGGATGGAGACTTCTTCAAATCCCTGGCTAAGAAACCAGCCACCAAATTTGACGCTCTCCTGGCCCGAGCGGCTAAGTTTATCAACATGGAGGATGCCCAGGCATCTAAAAGAGAAGGACCTAGAAATAGCTGGTAGCACCCAGGCTTTGCAGGTCATACTAGGGACATCCCTGATCCCCGCTAGTGGATGACAATCCCAGGCTTACTGACCTACTAATTGAGCCTCCACGCCTCAGCAACTCCACAAAAAATAATAAGCCCTGTTCCTTGGCAGGCATCTCCTTCATCGAATAAATCTTTACATACAAGCTTTCTTCAATGAGTATCTTTAATCATATTGGAAGTTTATTTACCGCATTTTAATGTACTAACATGTTCCTTCTTGTACGAATGTAACAAGGGAGATACCTTTTTATAAAAATCCCTGCTTTCACACAGGTACAAAGGTCCTGCTCCGTGGAGGTAACCTAGCCCTCCTTCGGGCAAGTACCTAGGTCCTTGTCCCAGGCAGGCACCATCTCATAAAAAATCGTATCTTCCACACAGGCACAAAGGCCCTGCTCCGTGGAGGCAACTTAACCCTCATTCGGGCAGGTACCTAGGTCGCTGTCTCAGGAAGACACCCTCTCATAAAAAAACCCTGTCTTCCACACAGGCACAAAGGCCCTCCTCCATGGAGGCAACCTAGCTCTCCTTCGGGCAGGTACCTAGGTCCTTCTTTAGGAGACTTGTAAGGTCTGTCCCATGCAAGCACCTAAGCACTCCTCCGCGGAGGCATCTAAGCACTGATAACGGTGGATACCTTATTCTTCTTCCAGGAAGGTTCCTAAGTCTTGTTCCTAGGAGGCCCCTCAAATAAGACCTCATCCTCCGAGGCACAATAATTTTGCTCTATGCAAGACCTATTCGAAATATATACATGTTTTTGTTATTTAAATATCTATTGCAGAAAAATAAGCCCTACACCCGAGTAGGCACAAAAGAACCCATTAATCCCTCCTCCGTGGAGGCACCTTCATAAAAACCCTTGCTCCGTACAGACAAAAAGTAAGTCTTCTTTTTCTAAGCATGCTTATGCTAATAACAGTCTTTGCAGGAATTCCCTCCTTGGACCGTACCTCTGAAGACATCCACTCTAATGAGTGTCGGAATCTTCACTCATTAGAGGGGGGGAGGGCTACTGATGTGCATGAAACTAAATTGGCCCAAAGAGGCCCAAACAGCCCTAAAAAAAGAAAAAAATCTAAGGCCCATCATGATATCCACCGGGAGACCCAGGACATCCCATGCCCATAACAATCTAGGAGGCCAAGGATGTCCCAGCCCACTGTCTAACTAGGCAAGCCTCGACAGCTAAGTAACTCAAGAAGCCCAGGAAGAGGAAAGGAGATATGGGATATCCCCGGACTCTAGGCCTAGGACATCTCCCAAACTCGAGGCGTGGGACGTCCCCCGACTCAGACCATGATGAAGGCCCACACACGTGGCAGCCCACTGTCCCATGTGGCATCTCATCAACCCATATGTCAGCAGCCACCTCGGACCACGTCAGTCCTAAAATGACAAAACAGGTAATGAAGGACTCCTTGGCGGCTAGGACTCCCTGGACTAAAGTAAAGACTCCTACTCCTAAATATGGATAAGGATGAATTATCCTTAACCTAACTACCCTAAATAACTTGCCCGAGAATACGGAAGGGGATAGACCCCAGCAGACTTGGGCACTCCTTCTATAAATACAGCCCTAGTCCCTCCAGGTCGAGAGAGGACGCTTTAAGACATTTTAGGCACGTCTCTGACGTCCCTTTCAATCTCTAAACAATCTCCAAAGCTCTCTCTAAGCTTATTATGACATGTTCTTACACTTTTTACCAATCTTATTCACTATATCACGATTTTCCATCACATTCAGTTACTTTTTCACTTTAATTCATCTCAAATCCATACTGACTTGGGCGTCGGAGTGCTAACTCCTTTTTTGTAGGTCAATCAATCAAGATCTGCATTCACTTTGGCCCAAGTCTCAAATAATTGTTCAATTCTATTAGACCCGTGCATATTTTGCACGCATCATATAGGCAAGATGAACAAACGAGACTTTTATAATCCAAGGTACGTGAAAAAAAATTCTGCAGTTGTTTTTTTATTTTATATATATTATTAGTTATTTTATTTCATGAGTTCATGAATATATTATCATTTTTATAAGTTTGAAACTTCTTATATTCGATTTTTTTTCATTGTTTTTTAATTTTTTTATTATCAATTTTTGTTTATGAGATCATGAAAGATCAAAATTTTCTTCATTTGCTTTTTCTATTATCAATTTTTATTTCATGAGTTCATGAAATATATTTATTGTGTCAATTATTATTATTATTATTTATTTGTATTTATTTATCTTTTCAAATAATTTTGTATTATTAGTCATTTTATTTCATGAGTTCATGAATATATTATAATTTTTTATGAATTTATGAAATTTCTTATATTCAATTTTTTCATTGCTTTTTAAGTTACTTATCATAGATTTTTGTTTGATGCGATCATGAAAGATCATTTTTTTTCATTGGTTTTTACTTTTTTATTATTAATTTTTATTTTATGAGTTCATGAAATATATATATATATATATGATTTTATGTTAATTATAATTATTTAATTTGTATTTATCTACCTTTTCAAATAATTGTTTGTTAGTAGTTGTTTTATTTCATGAGTTTATGAACATATTATCATTCTTTATGAGTTAATGAAATTTCTTATGTTCCATTTTGAGATGTGCATATCCAAAACGGCGCAAACAAAGACTCTAGCCCAACAAACCGTAAATGGATCAGGCCCAGGAATGCAATCAACCCAAATGACCGTTCAAGCCCAAGTGGCGCATGTAGGCAAATTAATTTTGCACCCAATTAAATAATGACGAATGTCATACACTATATTATTTATCAATTATTATATTTTTCTATTTATATTTTGAAATTTACTAAATTAATTTTAAGTATAAATAGTCAATTTAATTGATATTTTAATATATATTTTGTCATCAAATCAGCGGCCAATCAAATAATGCTTCACAGTCAAAGATTCCGGCCAATCAAACCGCGCCACGTGGAGCAATTGCATGTACGCTCCAATCAAATCAAGACAAATATTGGTTGTATTTATCTCTTTTTAAAATGTAAATATTAAAGAGATAATGTCAAATTGACCAATCATATTATTCCGAATATATTATGTATTTATTTATTTAAATTAAATTATAAAGAGATAATACCAAAGGTGTTCAAGTAGATCACAACTCTACCTCTCTGACACCTATATAAAGGGGTCCTTACACCCTCATTTGACACACAGAGCTCCAGAACGAAGAGCAAAGCAGAGGAAAATTGCAAATAATTCTCTCTAAACGGTTCTTCAAAGCTCAAGAATATTCAAAGGCGTTCAAGGCGAAGATCGATTCTTTCGGCAAAGGTGCGCTACAAATTATAGCGTTTAATTCGGGATTATATGCACAAAATCCTCGAATTAACGTTATAAATATTTAGATATCATCTCAAGAAGATTCAAGTGGCAGATCCACTTTCAAATCATCAAATTCCAGTCAAGACTATAGCGTTTAATTCGGGATTATTGGCGAAAATCTTCGAATTAACGTTATAGAAATTCAAATTCAAGTCCAAAGGAGATCTACGTGGAGATCACCCTTTGAATTAGTCAACTTTGTCATATATATAGTTTGGAGGGAATAATCAAGGGATAAAATAGAGATTGTACTCACATTGATATCTTAATCCATATATTTTTATTTGTGATAATTTATTTGTGTTTTAATTTTTCAGACACGATAAAATTAGCGCTCACAAATTTTGGCACGCCCAGTGGGACCGCTCTACCCTTCATCTCTTCCCTTCAGCAAAGAAGAAAAGCATTCACATGGATACTCAAGGCAAAGCTATGAAGACAGTGAATTCCAAACTCACTATATCAAAGTCTTCGAGCTCAAGTACCAAGAGTGTCGGTGTTACTACGAGGAGCATGTCGAAGATGCTCAAAGAATCTTCTCAAATGTCTCCTCTCGCTGAGTACATCGAGAAGAACTTGCATTTACCTAGCTATGCAGGCGAAAGTGATGCAAATAAATCTCCTCCGTCATCTCCTCGCTCTGTGTCTAGCTACTCCGTGGCTCCGGCTATGGTGACTAATACGACAACCTTAGAGGAATAACTCGCAAGTCTGACGAGAGCCATTGAAGGACTCACGAAGCATGTCCAAGAGCAAGACGCACAGATTGCTCGATTGATCAACAAGGCAGATAATGTTGATGCAAGTCATGTCATGGGGAAACAAGTTGAGGCTCATGATGAAGTGGAAGCATCTACAAAACAACATTATACTGAAAGGGACAAGTATGGAAAGGAGCTTCAAATTTCTTCTGATGGATTGATTCCCGTGGATAAGCTAAAAGAATTCATTGAAGGAACCATCAAAAGCAAGATCGAAGGAAGCTCAAAGTCATCCCTTACTTACTCCAAGCCATATACTCCAAGGATCGACAGCTTGAAGATGCTAATAGGTTATCAACCACCGAAGTTTCAGCAATTTGATGGCAAGGGCAATTCTAAGCAGCACGTGGCTCATTTTGTTGAAACATGCAACAACGCGGGAACTTATGGTGACCATTTAGTCAAGCAGTTTGTTCAATCATTGAAAGGCAATGCATTGAATTGGTACACTGACTTGGAGGCCGGCTCAATTGACGGATGGGAACAACTAGAGCAAGAATTTCTTAATCGCTTCTACAGCACTCGACGAACTGTCAGCATGGTTGAGCTTACAAATTCTCGCCAATGGAAATAAGAGCCGGTCATTGATTATATCAATAGGTGGAGGAATCTAAGTCTTAATTGCAAAGATCGACTATCTGAAGCTTCCGCCATCGAGATGTGTATTCAAGGAATGCATTGGGGACTTCGCTATATCCTCTAAGGATTCTTGCCCAGATCCTTCGAAGAATTGGCTACTCGAGCACATGATATGGAGTTGAGTATGATGGCAAGTGGGGTTGAAGGGCCACCCGTCCAGGAGCTTCGCAGAATCAAGGAAAAACAAGAAGTGAAGAAAGGGGGCAAGCCCTTTTCAAAAGCTCCAAGCAAAGAATCAATGGCAGTGAACGTTGCACCATTCAAGCTCAAAAGCACTGCAAAAGACAATGTTGCCCCAAGGAATAATGTTCCTTATGAGAGGCCACAAAGGAAACTGACTTTAAAGGAAATGCAAGCAAGACAAATGCCACACATGGGGATAACATTACAAGCAATGAGGATACACTGTTCGAAAAGGAGGATTCCACTGATACCAATGATTGCATGTCTACAATTACCTTCACTGATGAAGATCTGCTTCTTGGGTCTAAACCTCATAATCGTCCTTTGTTCGTTGCTGGATATGTACGTGAACAAAAAGTGAATAGAATATTGATTGATAGAGGATCTGCAGTCAATATCTTACCTCTTCGAATTTTGAAGGAACTAGAAATCCCCATAGATGAACTTTCTAACAGCCGCCTCATGATCCAAGGCTTCAATCAAGGAGGACAAAGAGCTGTTGGCATTATAAGAATGCAATTGACTATGGAGGACATGGTATCGAGCGCATTATTCCATGTCATAGACGCCAAGACTTCCTACAACATGCTTCTCGGTCGTCCCTGGTTACATGAAAATGCAGTAGTTCCATCTACATGGCATCAATGTTTTAAGTATTGTCGCAATGGTATAGTGAAGAAGGTACTCGGTGACAACAAACCTTTTACTGAAGCTGAGTCACACTTTGCTGATGCTAAGTACTATATTGAAGATGCTAACAAGGGAAAGGAAATATCGCCCTCCGAAGAGCCAAAGTCATGCAATAATCAAAATGCAAGAAAGAATGAGTCATCCACCCTCGAACCTGAATCGTTAAAGAGTCTAACTTTACCATTGACTTAGATCAACATGAAGCGACCGTCTAAGCCACCGCTCAAGGGATTTGTGCCCTCAACCCAAGAAGAAGAAGGAGGACATGAAGCATTAGCCATAGACGAAAAGGTATTCGACCCCAAAGCCTTCAAGCTCCTTATTAAAGCCGGATACGATCCCAAAGAAAAGCTCAACCTTGGAAAACTTCCTCCTCAAGCCACCGGTAAGAAACTCCACGGACTCAACGCTACCCAAATAATGCTCAAGGAAAAGGGACATGCAATTCAAGATTCTCGAGTAGGTCTGGGTTTTACTCCACCTAAGCCTGTTCGCATCACTATAAAGAGGGTCAAGAGTAATTATATTTCTGAAGGGTTTTCTTCAACTGAAGATCACAATAGGGAAGAAAATTTGAGGGAATCCGTATTCAACAGACTTGGCCCCCACAGAAAAGAATTGTACGGAATAGCCAACAGACAATCCGTCTTTGATAGGTTGGGTCCATGTAAAAGAGTGAGACATCAAAAGACAAAGGTGGTTGTACATCCGAACAAAAACATCAAGTCTTCACATACACAAAACTTAGAAGTTTGATCCCTTCTAGAATGAAGCGCCAGACAACCTTAACCATATCATGTGGCAGAGTTTTAAAGGCTAAAGCACAAACCGTGATCTTCATTAGTGTAGCATATCTTCCAGACAACCTTAACCATATCAAGTACAATCTGATGACGAGGACGATAAAGAAAGTGTAGCATCGTCTAATTACATTAGCAATAGTGTTGAAGAAAATATCGCACAAACTTACCACATCACCTTAATTGAAGATGGTGAGGTTGAAGAAGAAGACGCCGAAGATGCTCCTGCAGAACTTGAGGAGGATATTAAAGTCACCATCGATAAATTGAAAGAAGTTAATCTAGGCGACATTGAAAACCCTCGACCAATTTACATAAGTGCCTCGCTAACTCATGGAGAAGAAGGAACTTATATTGCATTACTCCATGAATTTAAAGATGTATTTGCATGGTCCTACAAGGAAATGCCCGGATTAGATCCAAAGGTAGCTATACACCACTCGTCAGTAAAGAAAGGAACTCGCCGTGTCAAACAAGGCCAGCGTAGATTTCGACCAGAGTTAATCCCGTTGATCGAAGGCAAAGTGAACAAGCTCATTGAAGTCGGTTTCATCCGAGAGGTTAAGTATCCTATGTGGATTTCTAGCATCGTTCCTGTAAGAAAGAAGAATGGGCAAATTCGAGTATGCGTTGATTTCAGGGATCTGAATAATGCATGCCCTAAAGATAACTTCCCATTACCAATTGCTAAACTAATGATAGATGCCACTACAGGTCATGAAGCTTTATCCTTCATGGGTGGATCGTCTGGATACAACCAAATACATATGGCACCGGCAGACGAGGAGTTGACTGCATTTCGCACTCCTAAGGGTATATATTGCTATAAAGTTATGCCTTTTGGGCTAAAGAATGCCGGTGCCACATATCAAAGGCAATGCAAAAAATTTTTGATGACATGCTTCATAAGAATGTCGAATGCTATGTTGATGACTTGGCTGTAAAGTCAAAGAAGCGAGAGAATCATTTTCATGACTTGAGGAAGGTGTTTGAATGCTTAAGGAGATATCAACTAAAGATGAACCCTTCTAAATGTGCGTTTGGAGTTACATCCGGGAAATTCCTTGGGTTCATCGTCCGCCAGCGGGGTATAGAAATTGAGCAAACAAAGATAGATGCCATCTTGAGAATGCTAGAACTGCGAAACATCCACGAGCTTAAAAGTTTACAAGGAAAGCTAGCATATCTTCGGAGGTTTATTTCAAACCTAGCCGGTCGTTGTCAACCATTCAGTCGCCTGATGAAGAAAGATGTACCATTTCAATGGGATGAAGCCTGCGACAAAGCATTTAAAAGTATAAAGTCCTACTTAATGAAGCCTCCAGTCTTGATCGCACCTGTTCCAGGACGCCCTTTAATTCTTTACGTTGCTGCTCAGGAACGCTCTGTAGGAATCCTGCTCGCTCAGAAAAATGATGAAGGAAAGGAGAATGCTTTGTACTACTTGAGCAGGACGATGACACCAAATGAGCTCAAGTATTCACCTATTGAAAAGCTGTGTCTGGCACTTATTTTCTCAATCCAGAAGCTGAAGCATTATTTCCAATGTCATAGCATTCATTTGGTCTCAAAGGCTAACCCTTTGAAGTATGTCATGGCGAAGTCAGTACTTTCGGATAGGCTTGCAAGATGGTACCTCCAACTGCAACAATTTGAAATCACATATGTTCCTCAAAAGGCCGTAAAAGGGCAAGTTCTAGCAGACTTTCTAGCTGATCATCCCATGCCTGCCGAATGCGAGTTATCCGATGAATTGCCTGATGAAGATGTCCTCGTGATTGAAGTTATGCCTCCTTGGGAGATGTACTTTAATGGAGCCTCCCATAAAGAAGGAGCCGGCGCTGGAGTTGTATTTGTTACATCAGAAGGAGAAGTACTACCTTACTCCGTTACATTAACACAGAATTGCTCAAACAATGTGGCGAAATATCAAGCTCTAATCTTGGGATTAGAAATAGCAGTTGACGCAAAACAACTACCCCTCAAAGTATATGGAGATTCTCAGCTAGTGGTCAATCAACTCCTTGGTCTCTATGAAGTCAAAAAGCTTGAGTTGCTCCCATATCATAATTACGCAAAAAGACTAATGCGATGGCTAGGAGATGTAGAACTCGAGCATCTACCGAGGAAAAACAACAAACAAGCTGACGCCCTGGCAAAACTCGCTTCAACACTTTCCATGACCGACAAAGAAGCATGTATACCAATATGTAAGAGTTGGGTCATACCACCAATCTTCAGCGACGATGAGGATGGCATGCTCCAAGAAGAAGAAAATCACGTCACGGAGGTTTTCGAAGTTGAAGAAGAAGATTGGCGACAACCACTGGTTGATTACTTGAAATAAGGGAAGTTACCCAATGATCTAAGACGGAGGACCGACACCCGCCGGCGAGCAACTCGCTTCATCTATTACGAAGGCATGCTCTATAGACGATCATTTGATGGACTTTTCTTACGCTGCCTAAGTGATAATGAAAAGGACCAAGCCATGGAAGAAACTCATTCTGGGGTTTGTGGTGCTCACTAATCGGGGCTAAAACTACATTTCCGCATAAAGAGAATGGGTTATTATTGGCCTACTATGGTCAAAGATTGCATGGATTATGCAAGAAGATGTGAAGCTTGTCAATTCCACTCCAATTTGTTCCACCAACCACCAGAGCCATTGCATCCTACCGTTGCTTCATGGCCTTTCGATGCTTGGGGTTTAGATGTTGTGGGACCTTTAACGAAGTCCTCTGGAGGTCACCTGTATATTCTGGCTGCAAAAGATTATTTCTCTAAATGGGCTGAAGCAGTACCTCTTAAAGAAGTGAAGAAGGAGAATGTTGCTGATTTTATCCGCACCCACATCATTTATCGTTACGGAGTGCCTAGATACATCATCACTGATAATGGGAAGCCCTTTTGCAATAGCTTGATAGACAAGTTATGTCAAAAGTTTTATTTTAAATAAAGAAATTCCTCCATGTATTATGCTGCCGCCAATGGTCTTGCTGAGGCATTTAACAAAACTTTGTGCAACCTATTGAAGAAAGTGGTGGCTAAGTCAAAGCGTGATTGGCACGAGAGGATTGGAGAAGCTCTATGGGCATACAGGACTACTGTCAGAACACCTACTCAAGCAACTCCCTATGCACTAGTCTATGGAGTAGAGGCAGTCCTTCCACTTGAGCAGCAAATCCCATCATTAAGGATAACCATACAAGAAGGACTTACCGAGGAAGAAAATGCTCAAATACGACTGGAAGAATTGGAAGCTCTCGATGAAAAGAGATTAGAAGCATAACAAAGGCTCGAGTGTTACCAAGCCCGATTGTCTAGGGCGTTCAATAAAAAAGTGCGCCTGCGTTCTTTTCAGGTTGGCGATTTAGTTCTTGCAGTGAGGAGACCTATAATCACAACGCATCGAACGGGAAACAAATTCTTGCCAAAGTGGGATAGTCCTTATGTTGTCAAAGAAGCCTACACAAATGGTGCATATAAAGTGGTCACTGAAGACGGTTTGAGAATTGGCCCAATCAATGGGAAATTTTTGAAACGATACTATGCTTGAAAAAAAAGAAGAAAAAAAAAGAGAAAAAAAAAAAGAAAAAAAGAATAAAAAAAACTCCTGGCCCGCATGAGTATAAACTGTGAACGGCCCTCCCTCTTTCAAACAAATATTTTGTACTTTGAACTACGTAATGACTTGATCCTCTTGATGAGGTACATAGGCAGCTTAGACATTTCTAAGTTCAGTCATAACATATAAAATATCTTTATTTCTCATTTGAAGATGTTGATGTTAAGGTATGCTCAAATTGCAAGATGGAAGCCAGAAAAAGAAGAATTCTATTACTTAATCATATTCAAAACATTGGGGCAAAACAAAAAGTACGAAAAAAAAAAAAAAAAAAAGGAGAATGCAACAAGAAACAAAATCCTAAGCAAAAGGGTTTAAACTCTTCAAGTCTTCTGTAAGTATCCCCAAACTTGCTCTCGAAGACTTCAAGTTCTGCACTATTGCATCATCTAGAGGGCCGGTACTTTCAAGTACTGCAAGGTCTTTCTCGACCTCATGAACTTTGGATTGAGTATCATGATTAAGTTGCTTCTTCTCCTTCAAAGTAGCGCGCAAGTTCGTTCTTCGTCCCTTCAATACTGCAATATCTTCCTCAACATGCTCCAACTCGTCCATAACAGATTGGATCTCAGAGGCTTCTTCACTTGCTTTAGCTTGAACATCTTGAAGACGAGTCTTAACTTCTTTCAACTGTTGCTCATGAAGACTTTGGGACAATTTCTCAGAAGATAAGGATCTCGCTTCGTCATAAGCACGAACTTTGGCAAAAAACATGTTTAACGATTCCTCCACTTTTGAAACATCAAAAACTTCATGGAAAATACATCATCCTCAATTGACGAGGGAAAGTCAACCGGAGTATTTGATATCTTCACGATGAGACCACTCCACAACCTTTGAAGGAACTCTTTTTGGTAATTGAAAAGAAAGTTCTCACCTTTAAGTACTGACACCGCAGCAGGAGGTGAAGATTGTTTCCTTCTAAGTCCCATCCCAAGTGGAGGAGTCATAATCGACGAATGACTAGCCTCAGATTCCTCCCCAACGTCGATAGATTGGACTTCATCTTCCAACTAAAGAAATTTCAGTGAAAGACATTAGAAAAAGAGAAGTTTAAACTTACATGATCAAGGAAGTACGACCTCTGCAACAAAGTTAGCTAAAGAAGACCGCGATGCATAGTCTCCGTTGCTTTCAAAGGCGTAGCTTCCTTCCATTGTCTTTTCCAATGACGATCCTTGTTGCTACTATCACTATCTGCCACGTTATGCGAAGAACATTTTCCTTTGCTTGCCTCCACAACAGCAGCTTGAGAATCACACTCGATCACAAGGAATAAATGTGGAGGATCATTCTTGCCACCATCAACTTGCTTGTCCTCGTCCTTTTTACGTTTGAGTGTGATCTTAATTGACTTCGGTCTAATCAAACATGCAATGTTGTTATCAAAAAAGGTCCCATGGATTTAGCCCACCATGCTTTATAAGCTTCCGTGCAGAGTTTCTTAGCATTAGCAGACAGACAAGGGAACCAAGCTTTTGATGAAGATTTTGATAGAACACATAAGCGCCAGTAGCGGAGCCCTTCTTCTAAAGAGGCCACACGTGTGTCATACCTGAGGGTTCCTGGTACATCTTGATAGTACCCAAATTGACGCCCAAATCTATGAGGACTATATGGCTCAATGATGAATATGCCGCCTTGACGAAGAGTAAGATAACTCGAACGAATTGCAACAAAGTAACTATGATTAAGCTCTTCGGCACGACCATCATCGACAAACTTGAACGGCTCAGCTTTCACAAGCATATTGCAAGCCCAAGAGATAAACTCGGCCTTATGAATTCGCTTGCGTGCTTCTCGTGGCTCATAATATTTTGCACCTCCTTCTCCAGAAAATCTCGTCATCTTTGGACCACGCAACTCTTGCCAAACCGAGTAATGAGTTTTAAAGTAACATGCTAGCCATGCATAAACAAAGTGGATAGGAAAAGAGTGACTCGTACCGGCTAGTTTTGGAGAAGTTGCAACAGTATTCAAACCCTCATATATGCTCGCCAAGACGGGAATAGCTAAATTCACTTGTCGACCATTCGCCATCAATGACGCCATCTTAAAAGTACTTGGACGAATGGAGTTGACATCTTTACCAGGAAGAACAAACAAGCAAAGCCAACAAGCTAAATAGGCCGCCAAATAAACTTCATCCTTGAGACTCCTTTCAATGCATAGCTTGGCAAATAAGGCCTCCTCAGCAGTCGACCACCTCTCGTGAATTGCAATATCACCAAGATGGTTATGAGTCGACTTGGGCCGAACCGTTTTCTTCTCTATACGAGGAGGAGGCGGATGGTACTTAGTAGTTTTCTTGGACCAAAACTTCACCCATTTGTCAATGGATACGTGGGAGCATCGATTATCATCGGCACTTTGAAGCAAGTGGTAAGCGTAAAGCAAATACTTACAGGAACGAGGGATAAATCTCTCTCTCTTTTCATCAACTCCGGTAAGCTCTAACGCACATGGTACAACTTCATCATAAAGGCAGCCCGTCATAGGAAGTCCGACAAGATCATGCAGGTCCCACAACGAGATGGACATTTCCCCGGCAGAAGTAAGCAAAGTATTTGTAAGAGAGCATCATGCTTCGCAAAATGCTTTGACGATATCGGAATTGTGGTCATAAGTAAACAGTGAAGCATAAACAGCATCATATATTTTGAGATGGCGCAATCTATCTCCACATCGGCTAAGCACGTCCTCAGTCCACTCCCAATATCCTTTGGTATAGCGAAATTCTCCGTAAAACAAGATCCATCCCACTTTGCATCACCTTCAATGATAGAACGGCCCAAAGTGCATAAATGGGTGAAGTCGTCTGATGGTTGGTGACGAGGAGGCTCATGGTGGTTAGCTCGTAAAATCCACGCCTTGACGTTCTTGCTCAATGAAGTTTCTTGACACCATTCGCTCAAAGGAGAAGAATTGGCTAATCTCGGCCACGGGCTCACGTTTCTACCACCAATAAGGGGTGCATAAACCACTAACATTGTGCCTTTCTCCAGGGGTTGATTTTGATTGTCAAGGATGATCAAATGGTTCTCACCAGAAGAGGAAGATTTGTCTTTGAAATAAACCATGCTATATGATATAAAAAAAAAAAAAATTCGATTGAGTTGTCAAAAAAAAAAAAAAACTCAAATAAATTAGAAGAAAATATAGCATGTGATATACGCACCCCAAGTAGGCCTCTGCGAAAATTATAGAAAAGGCCAATCGATAATTGGTAATTCATTTTCAATAAATCTCTATGCAAAGTAATGAAATATTTGGTTTTTCTTACTTGACATGGAATTGGATCGAGAACATGAATGACTCAAGCCGAAATTATGGATCTAAGATTCCAACAACAAAAAATTCATGATTCAAGTCCAATTTGTGGAGACAATTCGAGCCAAGTATAATTTTCCTAATTAATCTCTAATGCAAGCTAGATAAGAAAGACATGATTTTCTAGCTTAGCATAAAATTGGAACAACGAGATTAATATTTCAAACCCATTTGGAGGATACTATTTAAACCAAGGGTGAAATTTTTTTATCTCCATGCACGAAAGTTGTGATTAGACTTGGCACAAATTGAGGCGAAAATATATATATATATATATATATATATATATATATATATATATATATATATTGAAAGCATTGAAATTTCTAGTTCTAAGCAATTAATGAATATGAAATCAAGTTTTCAATCATTCAATTGCATATATACGAACTAAATATTTCAAATTCAATTTGAGATTACCCATTAATTGAAAAACTTACTTCAGAGTCAAAAAGAAAAGAAAACGAAACCTCTCGTTGCTCTCAAATTGTTGGACAAAAGAGACTCAAACGGAACTTCGACGATGCACCGACTCAAAAAATTGGAAGAAATTCGAGTAGGAAGCTTCAGCAGCAAGAAATCTGTAAAGGAACCATGAAATTTCAGCAGCAACTCTTTAGGGCATTATGCATAGACAGAAAACTAAAAAAAAAGAGAGAGAGAGAGAGAAGAACACAATTACGGCGAATGAGAATGTCGAGGAATTGAGTTTCACACTGGAAGAACTGAGGCCTTTATATAGCAATATTTAAGTAGTTTAGTTTGATCAAACTCGAAAAACTTCCACAAGTCTGGTTCGATTAGAAGATTAGTTGAGGCATTCTATTATCTTCCATCTGACTAATCCTAATTCTTCGAAGTTTTAACTACACTGGAGTCGTACATTAAGAGACAAAGGAAAAAAGAGATTGAAATGCTATAGACTTTGTTGAAATCTTGTTCTCTGCATCGAAAAGGAGGAAAAGTTTGGTCAAATGCCTTCGCCTGAAATACAGATGAATTGGACTTTGGAGAATAAGACCTTGGTGAGCAATCTAATGCCCCAAGCCCATGAGCACCAAATGTGGGTCCCACTCAAAGAAGAAAAAAAAAGAGGTTAAAGAAATAAGCCTGCCGATTTCTTGAGCAAATATGGGCTGGACTCAAATTGATTCAAAATACATTTCATTGATTCCTTTTTTTTACATACTCATTCGCCTAATAAGTAAAAGAGGTTCAGGCTATTGGGAGAAATTCAATATGAAAGAAAAAAAAATCATGGTTGTTTAAGCCCGATAAAATTCAATTATTATATTTTTCTATTTATATTTTGAAATTTACTAAATTAATTTCAAGTATAAATAGTCAATTTAATTGATATTTTAATATATATTTTGTAATCAAATCAGTGGCCGACAAGTGTCAAAACGAAGTATTTCGGCCAATCAAATAATGCTTCACAGTCAAAGATTCCGGCCAATCAGACCGCGCCACGTGTAGCAATTGCATGTACGCTCCAATCAAATCAAGAAAAATATTGGTTGTATTTATCTCTTTATAAAATGCAAATATTAAAGAGATAATGTCAAATTGACCAATCATATTATTCCGAATATATTATGTATTTATTTCTTTAAATTAAATTATAAAGAGATAATACCGAAGGTGTTCAAGTAGATCACAACTCTACCTCTCTGACACCTATATAAAGGGGTCCTTACACCCTCATTTGACACACAGAGCTCCAGAACGTAGAGCAAATCAGAGGAAAATTCCAAATAATTCTCTCTACACGGTTCTTCAAAGCTCAAGAATATTCAAAGGCGTTCAAGGCGAAGATCGAGTCTTTCGGCAAAGGTGCGCTACAAATTATAGCGTTTAATTCGGGATTATATGCACAAAATCCTCGAATTAACGTTATAAATATTTAGATATCATCTCAAGAAGATTCAAGTGGCAGATCCACTTTCAAATCATCAAATTCCAGTCAAGACTATAGCGTTTAATTCGGGATTATTGGCGAAAACCCTCGAATTAACGTTATAGAAATTCAAATTCAAGTCCAAAGGAGATCTACGTGGAGATCACCGTTTGAGTTAGTCAACTTTGTCAAATATATAGTTTGGAGGGAATAATCAAGGGATAAAATAGAGATTGTACTCACATTTATATCTTAATCCATATATTTTTATTTGTGATAATTTATTTGTGTTTTAATTTTTCAGACACGATACAATTAGCGCTCACAGCGCACGACCAACCCAACAGAATTAGGGCTATGTTGTCTCAGCACAAGAGTCCTAAGCCAACCAGACTCCTAATCAACTCAGACTCCCACTCCGCCTAACAAGCTCCCCGAATCGAGGCCCGGACTCTTATCCGCCCAACCACCCCCAACGATTCCGAAAGTCCCAGCTATATTCTTCAAACCTAGGACTCCTCTATAAATATGGCTCTTCAAGTCCGGACCTCTTCCAGGTTCTTGACCTTGATTCTCAATTTTATCTCTTACGAGATTATAGCACTCTAACAGCATCCATCTGTTGCTTACATTCTTTTTTGCGCATCTATTTCACTTTAACCGATCACTGACTTGGGCGCGGAGTGCTAATGTATTTCTTGCAGGTCCCCCCTGACTTGCATTATTTGAGCCCAGCTATTTGGATCAATCCAATAAACTTGTGCATTTTCGGACATATCAATTGGCGCCGTCTGGGAACATAGAGCTTAAGACGAGAATCATGGATATGCAACCAACATAGCAAACAAATAGAAAGCTGGGAGACACCGCAGGTCCTGCCTCAAGCCCCGTTCCCCCCTGGGATCAACAAAACAGCAACGCCTAGGGAATACACCTAGGTGCGGTTTCCTAGGAGTTGTCTCCCTAGACGCCCACCGTTCGGGCACCGATACACTGACGGCATTAAGTGCCGAGTCTTCGTCACCATATTTTCTAGGGCCACGCAGCAATGGTTCAACCAGTTACCCCTAGCTGTGATCGGAAGCTTTCAAGAATTCCATTCTCTATTCCTACACTCATTCGCCAGTAGCAGGAAGCATCGAATGACTGAATTAATCCTCTTCTCCATCCGCCAGAAGGAAGGAGAGCCCCTGAAGGAGTACCTCCAACGTTTCAACACGGCCACCTTGGAAGTTCCGACGAAAACCCAAGAGATTAAGGCCAATACCTTCGCGCAAGGATTGCTGGACGGAGACATTTTCAAGTCCCTAGCTAAGAAGCCAGCTACCAAGTTTGATGCTCTCCTAGCTCGTGTGGCCAAATGTATCAACATGGAGGATGCCCAATCATCCAAGAGGGAAGGACGAGGAGAGAAGAAGAAGGAAAACAAGGATGAAGGCCCCTCCAAAAAGCCAAGGACGGACTTCAAGGATAAGAGACCAGCATGGCAGAGGGTGAACACAGTGTATACCCCCTTGATCGTCCCCATAACCCAGGCACTCATGGCCGTGGAAGGCAAGGGTCTATTGTCCAGGCCCAGTTCGACAAATTTTGTCGATTCCATAACGATTATGGACACACAATCGAAGAATGCAGGCACCTGAAGAACGAGATCGAACGACTAATCCAGAACGATTACTTACAAGAATGTGTATGTTGGGAGAAAGCCAGAGGTACTGGGCCGTACTTGAAATACAAGACTGACAAAGACAAAAATATAAAAAATCCCAGCACCTGATCCCCAGTCAAAAACACACCTGGACCTTCAATAACGGGAAAGGCCGAAGTCGCTGACCCGCCTAGGAAGGGTGTAATAAGGATGATTGCAGGTAGTCCCGTCGGTGGAGACTCACAAAGGGCTAGGAAAACCCAAGTATGAGAGGCCTATGGAGCCTCGGCAATAGAAGTAATGGAGGTGGAGTCTGCCAACAACGCCCCTCTCATTTAGTTTGATCAAGAGGAGCGATGCGAACCTAGGACACAGGGCAACGATGCCCTAGTTATCACAGCCTTGCTGGCTAATTATGAAATAGAGCATGTCATTATAGGCTCAGGCAGCTCGGCTGATATACTCTTTGGAGTGGCACACAACCAAATACAACTAGGAGGTGCACCCCTCGAGGTAGCAGACACTTCCCTATATGGCTTTGCCGGGGAAGTAGTTCATCTAAGAGGCATGGTTTCGCTCCCCTTAACTCTGGGAACCACTCCCTTACGGAAGACATGCTTACTCCAGTTCTTAGTGGTAGATATCCCATCCGCATATAATGTTCCTAGGACGACCAACGGTCAACGCTTTTCGAGCCATCATATCCACGTATTACATGAAAATCAAGTTCTCGATGATCGGGGGAGTGGGTGAAGCCCAGGCCGATGCCTTGTAGGCACGCAAATATTATGTTGAAGCCATCAAAAGAGGAAAGAAGGGAGGGATGGAAGAACCTCCAGAAACCAAATACTCCAATAAACAGGAGAGGACCCAGTACATAGTCCAGAACCAGACAAAGAGACCTCTGCTATGGTCTAACCCATGGAGGAACTCCTCACCATCGAGCTCACACCTGGTGATCCAGGAAAGGTTACGAAAATAGGATCCAAGATGATCGAAAATATCCGAAATCAAGTGATCAACTGCCTTCGAAAGAACAAAGACATCTTCGCATGGACTCCCAAGGACCTGGAGGGAACCGACCCAGGTGTCATCACGCACCACCTCAACGTAGACCCTGGTGCTAAGGCAGCAAAGTAGAAAAAACGACACTTCGGGCCTGAAAAAGACAAAATCATTCAAGGAGAAGTAAACAAACTGTTATCGGCCGGACACATCAAGGAGATATAATTCTTTGATTGGCTTTCCAACGTTGTCTTAGTCCCCAAACCAGGTGGAAAATGGAGGATGTGCATAGATTATCGGGACCTCAACAAGGCGTGTCCCAAAGATTTCTACCCACTACCTAGGGTCGACCAACTAGTGTACTCTATATCCGGATGCGAACTCCGTAGCATGATGGACGCTTCACAACGGTACCACTAGATAATGCTAGCACCAAAAGACCATAAAAGGGTCAGTTTCATTAACTCGGATGGGACGTTCTATTATGTAGACATGCCCTTTGGGCTGAAAAACGCAGGAACCACCTATCAAAGGCTGGTGGACAAAATATTCCGACCATAGTTAGGTAGGAACATGGAGGTATACGCGGACGACATGTTAGTAAAAAGCAAAGAGACTTGCAACCATGTGGAGGATTTAGAAGAAACCTTCGCAGTACTAAGAAAATATAAATTAAAACTCAACCCCAAAAAATGTGCATTCGGGGTCACTGGAGGGCATTTCCTAGGATTCATGGTAACCCAACGAGGCATCGAGGCCAACCCAGTAAAGATCAAGGCTATCCTGGATATGGGACCCCCCACCAACATCAACGAAGTGCAACGGCTGACAGGAAGGATGATAGTGCTCAACCAATTCATATCAAAATCCGCCAAGAAAGGCCTACCATTCTTCAAAATATTAAGGAAGGTCAAAAACTTCGAATGGACAGAGGAATGTCAACAAGCGTTTGAAGAACTCAAAGCATACCTAGCAAGACTCCCTTTGCTGGTGAAGCCCATACTGACACCCTCTACCTCTACCTGTCATCAACGTCCTAGGTTATTAGCTCTGTACTAGTACGAGAAGAAAATGGTGACCAGACACCCATCTACTATGTCAGTAATGTCCTCAACGGGGCAGAGTGTCGTTATCCGCCCAGATGGCCCTAGCCCTAGCCACCACGGCAAGAAAACTACGTTCGTATTTCCTTTCATACCCCTTTGGAGTTAGGACCAATACTCCCTTGAAGCAGGTCTTAGGCAGACCCGAAGCATCGGGACGATTAGTAAAATGGGCGATAAAACTGAGCGAATATGACATTTCATATCTACCCCGAACAACCATCAAAGCCTAGGCCTTGACTTCATCTCAAAATGACAGGAACAACCCAAGATGAAGTTCCCGAAGAGGAACCCTAGCTACTCCACGTGGATGGATCCTCCACCGCACAAGGGAGTGGAGTAGGCGTGGTAATTACCTCTCCTCAAGGGGAAGACATGGAGTTTGCGATAAAATTCGAGTTCAAGGCCTCGAATAACGAAGCTGAATACGAAGCCTTGGTACTAGGAATGAAGATGGCCCAGGATGCTGGCGCCTCCCACCTCCTAGCCTACTTTGATTCGCAACTAATAGTAAAACAAGTGAACAGTGAGTTCGAAGCCAAGGAAAACACCATGACACAATACCTCCGACGAATAGAGGAGCTTAAAACAAAGTTCAAAAGCTTCCGTTATAACAAATCCCCAGAGAGAAACATTAAAGGAGACTAACTATCAAAGCTAGCCAGTGCCCTGGAAGACTGCAAAATACGACGTATCACCGTACAATACCTATCTCAGCCACAGGCTTCAGTTAATGTCTAGGCTATTACGTTAAATGACAACGATTGGCGAACACCCCTAGTTCGGTGGATAGATGAAGGATACCTCCTAGAAAACAGATGGGAGGCCACCCGAATAAGAACCCGGGCTCTACGCTTCCTGACACAATAGGGATGTTATACAAAAAGTCCTTCACACACCCTTTGCTTTGCTGCTTGTGCCAAGAAGAAGGCTTACACGTGCTCAAAGAAATACACGACGGATGTTGCGGATCCCACGTTGGGACCTAGGTACTAGCCAACAAAGCACTACTAATATATCTGGCCCACTATGAAACATGATGTATAGTGATTGGTGAACAAATGCGCGAAATGCCAAAAGCATGCTACCCTTATACACCAACCTGCCGAACCCCTCAATGTTATGCTAACACCGTGTCCTTTTTCTCAATGGGGGATGGACATAGTGAGACCATTTTCACATACAATTGGGCAAAAAAATTTCCTCTTAGTTGCTATCGACTACTTCACCAAATGGATAGAGGCAGAACCTCTAGCCCGTATCACTGAAGGGGAAGTCATGAAATTCATATGGAAGAACATCATATGTCGCTCCGGGCTACCCCGAGAAATAATATCCAACAACGGCCAACAATTTCAAGGATGAAGGATACAAGGGTGGTGTGCAGGACTACACATAAAGCAGAGGTTCACTTTGGTATCTCATCCCCAGGCTAACGGTCAAGTCGAAGTTACTAACTGTATCCTAGTGCAAGGCATCAAGAAAAGGCTAGACAGGACAGGTGGTAATTGGGTCGAAGAATTGACTAGTGTTCTATGGTCATACTGGACCACACCTAGAGGCTTCGCAGGGGAAAGCCCTTTTTCCCTGGTATACGGAACAGAGGCTCTCATCCCAGCCAAATTAGGAATACCTTCGCACAGAATAATGCATTTCAGCGAAGAAAGCAACTCCAAGTTCCTAAAAGAACACCTAGACCTTGTAGACAAACTACGAGAAACAACATTCATCTGAACGCAGAGATATAAGAGCATGATGCTAAACGCCCGCAACAGGAGAGTGAAAACCCGCCATTTTCAAGTGAGAGACTTGGTATTGCGAAGGGTAGGCACCCTAAAACCAGTAGGGAAGCTCGATCCCAAATGGGAATGTCCTTACAAAATCTCCAAGAGAATCGAAAATGGTGCTTATATGCTAGAAGATGCAGAAGGCCATACACTGAACAGGCCCTGGAACGTACACAACTTAGGGAGATTTTTCTCCTAGTCCTAAAACCTCGTCCTAACCAGGTCTTCGGTATATGGCAAACTATCAAACTTACAAGGAAGTCTTGAACTCAGGACTTCCTCTTATCGTCAACAACGACCTAGCATATCTGTTGATCACCAATTAATGTCCTAAACTCAGGACATCCGATGTATCTAAATATATGTCCTAGACCAAGGATTTCAACCAAATAAGTCCTGGGCCTAAAGCACCCCCAAAATCTCAAATAACGTTTTGAACCGAGGACGCCTCTTCTAAGGTTAGCGAAAGCTTACCTAACTTATCTATGACAAAAGATCACTCCCCCAAGGAATAAGCCCTGAAGAAATAAAAACCAGGCATCCCTTGAGAATGGGAGACATCCTATTCTAAATTAAGGTCACGACACCTACAGAAATAAAAGATCGAAGGGTCATTTCTAAACTATTTCATCTTATAATCTCGTGATATTCATACTAACACCTGCAGAAGAAAATCAACAAGCTGGAGAAAAGTGAAATATATTGAATCCCAAGTCGATAAAGAGAGAACATTAGTGTGGGAAAATAAATCGTCTCATCCTCACCTTAAGTAAGGGAAAAAGCAAGGAATTAAAAGAAGTTGTTGAAGACAGGTACACATAAAAGCAAGCTACCCCACAAATGGGGCTTTTCCGTGATCATCTTCGGCCACCTCCTACTAGGGGGCTACATCCTCGGCCTCAGTTTTCTTCGAGGGACTTGGGATATCTTCCACTATCAGCGCAGGCGAGACCCCCTATGGAACCTCCTCTCCTAGCGCAGCCCCAAGGACTTGGTCTGCATCACCTCTCACCTTCGTCTCCACTGCTTCCGGGATCCGGTTTAGATCCTATTCTAAAGAACAAACCCAAGTCGTAGTCAAAGAAACCACAAGTGGCTAAAGGCATAATAGCAAAACAACAAGAGTCAATACTAGAATCCACGAGAGGAGGTCCAACAACAGAAATAGGCTGACCAAAGGGATCCGGAGTCGTGTCCAACATTAGGTCGAAATTGAGGAAGGCCGCATCTTCACCAGTAGGAGGATAGCCATGAGCAAGGAACTGCTAGCAATAGGTGTCAAAAGCAAAGCGAATATAAGGCCTAGCTACTAAAGCCACCTCTTTCTTGTAGTCCTCGGACTTCTTGCACTCGGAGAGGCAGCTTGCCCAATACGCATCCATATAGTTCCCCCCTTCCTCAATATCGGGAAAGTCCTTACGGACCTGGTCCGCCAGTATTTGGATCTTCTCGGCATGGTCCTCTTGCATGGGAGCTACCTCCCTCTCAAGTTTCTTTACTTCCTTCTCTACCTGTTGGTACCTGGTTACAGCATCCTTCTTTGATGTCCGAAGATCGGTCACTTCCCTTTGCGAACGCACCACCTGCTCCTCCTGCTTCCGCCTCTCAGCCTCTCCAGACTCATTGGCAGGACGCAACAGAAGTTCCCCGCTTAAAGTCACAACTTAGATCAAAATAGGGAAATCACACAAGCGTGTTAAAAATGAAGATCAAGAAAGAGACCAAGTATGAACATACCTTTGCAAGCACCAGGGGCAACATCTTGTCCAAATCCTCGTGGGACACCAAGGACAAGAGGTGTCTGTCTCAAGAAGTGGCAGTGCCCATTAAGATGTCGCTGGCTCGGGAAAAGGCCGCCTACCTTTCGAAGTCCAGCATCAGATTATCATACACCCCCCGGCTAGGGAGGAAGGAGAACGGGAAGATCTTCACCCATAGTCCCTAGGAGGAGGAGGAGGAGGTGTAGGAATATGACGAGTAGAGATAGCAAGAGCAACTACGAAAGAACACAGCCTCGGTCTCTTCGAGGATGACCCAGGATGGGCAGTTGCAGAACATTTTTTCCTCTTATCTCCAGAGGAAGAAACCCCCCGAGAAGACCTTGTACTTGGAGGCGTGGTAGCAGCAGATGCTTTTCTCTAAGAAGTTTGCTAAACAAGATGTCGCCTACAAAAGAATAAACCCACTCAGACAAAAACTATTAGCAGGAGGCGAACCAAGATGATTATCGGGAGCAAGGATAGAAATCATGAAATCTGGAGGAATAGAGAATTTCTCCACCAATTGGTTAACCTCGTTCCACCCTAGGAAATAAGGCACCCAGTCTGACCTAGAAGGGCAACACCCTCCTGTTCCCTGTGAAACCCTACGTGCCTCAGTCGGCGGGACCCCTTTATTTTGGGAAGACCCTTCCTCCCACTCACCTTTCTCCTCCTCCAAAGATTCACATAGAAATCGACGAGCGGCCTGGCGCAGGTTCCACCTCCGACCACTTTCAGGGGGGGTTAGAACCCAACCCCCTTGAAGTAGCCTCAAAGGCATCCTTGCCTTCATCAATAGACTCTCCTACGAACTGAAGCGACCTAGAATCAGAGGACATAACTACAGACCAGTAGAAGAAAAAGAAAATGCTAACCAAAATCAACTCCACAAACCTAAGAAGAAATTGTCGCCTTGGCTCAAGAAAATGAAAAGAAGAAAACAAAGAGGGAGAGAAATCGCCTAAAACAAGGAGAGGTGGAGAGGTAGTTACGAAGCCAGTCTCGGTAACCGCCCCACAAGAGGCCGATAACCACAAATGTGGGCGCGTGGAGGAAGCTGGAAGCCAGTCACGCGCCCCTCGCCCTAATCATGACTGCCCCAAGGTAGTCATTTCAAAATCAGAGATAGGATCAGATTCACGCGACAAAAGAAGGAAACGTAAGGTGTAAGGACAAAGACCCAGGCTTGAAGATACCTGGTAAATTACAGACCCCGGGAGAGAAGATATCCTATGCTTACTCCAAGGAAAGGTTTGGACGAGCCTACCTTTCCTTATAGTAGGGGGGCTTGATGATATGTGCATATCCAAAACAGCCCAAACAAAGACTCTAACCCAACAAACCGTAAATGGATCAGAACTAGGAATGCAATCGACCCAGACGACTGTTCTAGCCCAGGTGGCGCTCGATCAGCACAACCTGATTAGGGCAATGTTGTCCCAGCACAAGAGTCCTAGGCCAACCAGACTCCTAGTCAACTCAAACTCCCATTCCGCCTAATAAACTCCCTGAATCCAAATTTCAGAAGTCCCAGCTACACTTCTTCAAACTTAGGACTCTCCGCTATAAATATGAGGTCCCCTCTTCAAATCAGAACCTCTTCCAGGGTCTTTAGACTTTGATTCTCAATTTTATCTCTTACTAGATTCTAGCACTCTAGCAGCATCCATCTGTTGCTTACATTATTCTTTTTTTGCTTATATTTCATTTCTTTAACCAATCATTGACTTGGGCTTGGAGTGCTAACGTGTTTCTTGTAGGTCCCCTCCTGTCAGACTTACTTTATTTTGTGGCCCAAGCTATTTGGATCAATCCAAAGGACTTGTGCGTTTTTGGATCAATCCAACGGACTTGCGTTTTAATTTTTTATTATCAATTTTTATTGCATGAGTACGTGACCAATATATGATTTTTATGTTAATTATAATTATCTTTATTTAATTTATATTTATCTATCTTTTCATGAATATATTAATTTTTTATAAGTTAATAAAATTTCTTATGTTCGATTTGTTATTTTTCTTATTATCAATTAGTGTTTCATGAGTTCATTATTGAGTTAATTATAATTATTTTCATTCAATTTGTAATTATCTATATTTTTAGATTATATTATATTTATAGTTATTTTTTTTCATGGGTTCATGAACATATTATCATTTTTTATGACCTATGAAATTTCCCATGTTCAATTTTTTTCATTGCTTTTTAATTTTTTTTATCATCAATTTTTGTTTAATGAGACCATGAAAGATAAAAAAAAAAATTCATTGTTGTTTTCTTATTTTAATGTCAAATTTTATTTCATGAGTTTATGGAATATATGTGATGAGTGCAAAAAACGCACGAGTCCAATGGAATTGGACAATTGTCTGAGGCTTGGGCTGAAGCGAATGCAGATCTTGAAGGATGGACTTGCAAAAACGGAGTTAGCACTTTGAGCCCCAAGTCAGTATGGATTTGAGATGAATTAAAGTAAAAAAGTAAGTGAATGTGATGGAAAATCGTGATATAGTGAATAAGATTGGTGAAAAATGTAAGAACACATTATAATAAGCTTAGAGAGAGCTTTGGAGATTGTTTAGAGATTGAGAGGGACGTTAGGGATGTGTGAGGGATGTCAGAGACGTGCCCAAGATGTCTCAGACTGTCTGTTTCAAATAATGTGTCCCTTGCCTCGAGAGACCTAGGCTGTATTTATAGAAGGAGAGCCCTCGTCTACTGGGGGTCTATCCCTTCCGAGATTTTAAGGCAAGTTGGTTGGGGTAGTTAGGATAAGGATGTGTCGTCCTTATCTATAGCTAGGAGTAGGAGTCTTTGCTTCAGTCCAAGAAGATCCGTCGTGTGGAAGAAACCCTAGCCGACAGGGAGTCCTAGTTGCCAATGAGTCCTTCCTTACCTGTTTTGTCATTCTAGGGCTGACGTGGTTCGAGGTGGATGTTGACACTTGGGATGCTGAGGTGCTACATGGGAGTGTGGGTTGACATATCTGTGGGCCCTTTGGGCCGCTTGTTTTGGTGGACCTTGGTCATAGTCCGAGTGGGGGGACGTCCGAGGCCTCGAGTACAGGAGATGTCCTAGGCCTAGTGTAGGAGATATCCCAGGTGTCATTTCCTTTTCCTGGGCTTCTTGGGTTACTTCGGCTATCGAGACTTGCCTAGTTAGACAATGAACTGGTCATCCTTGGTCTCCTGAGATTGTTATAGGCGTGGGATTTCTTAGGCCTCCCGGTGGGTATCCTGGGCATTCGATTTCTTTATTCTTTTTTGGCTGCTTGGGCCAATTTATTTTCATGCACATCAATATGATTTTTGTGTTAATTCTAATTATTTTTATTCAATTTGTATTTGCCTATCTTTTTAAACAATAGAAGACATTCCAATTGCACAACAAACATAAAAAGGAGATCACAAGTCAAGCAATTAATTTATTCCCTTTTCTTGATTGTTAATGTTATTTTATTATACATTATTTTATTTTATGAATTCATAAATATTTGGTCCTATGTGTTAATTATAGAATTTTTATTTACTATCATGTGAATTTTAACTATTTTATTAATAATCATTGGTGGAGATATTGAATTCAATACTTTTACTGGTGAGAATCAATACAACATTATAATTTTAATTTTTATTATCAATTATTTTATTATTTGATTTCAAGAATATGCGATATATACAATGGCTTCAGAATATAAAAAGAAAAACTTAAAAGAAATGCATGTATTGTATATATTGAATATATTTTTTTTACTAAAGATTAAATTATTATCCTAATTTAAATTTTTTTAATTTGATTAAAAATATTCTGTTAATGGTTCTCGATGATTCTTAAATTATTTAAATCATCAATTAATTTATAATTTGTCTTGTTTAGACTTTGCCTAAATTTTATTCACAAAATTTTGAATAGTATGTTAATATATTATTAAACACATGCTCAGAGACGTGCCCAAGATGTCTTAGAGTGTCCGTCTATCTATCTTAGATAATCTGTCCTCGGCCTCGAGAGACCTAGGCTGTATTTATAGAGGGAGTGCCTCGTCTGCCAGGGGTTTATCCCTTTCGAGATTCTTCGGGAAGTTGGTTGGGATAGTTGATATAAGGGATAAGTCGTCCTTATCCATATCTAGGAGTGGGAGTCTTTGTTTAGTCCAAAGAGATTCTTCGTCTGCAAGAAACCCTAGCCACCAAGGAGTCCTAGTTTTCAAAGAGTCATTCTTTACTTATTTCGTCATTCAAGGGCTGACGTGGTCCGAGGTCGCTGATTACACTTGGGTTTATGAGATGCCACGTGGGAGAGAGGGTAGCCACGTGTGTGGGCCTTTTGGACCGAATGTTCAAGTGGGCCTTGATCATGGTCTTAGTCTAGGCCTCGAGTCTGGGGATGTCCTAGGCCTTGAGTCCGCGGCTGTCCCAGGTCTCATTTCCTTTTCCTAAACTTCTTGGGTTGTCTGGGCCTGCTTAATTGGACTGTAGACTCAGTCATCCTTGGCCTTTTGGGATTGTTATGGTCGTGGGATGTCCTGGGCCTCCCGGTGGGTATCATGGGCCTTTTGTTCCTTTATTCTTTTTGGGCCACTTGGGTCTCTTTGGACCAATTAATTTTCATGCACATCAGTAGCCCCCTTCTCCCAGTCTAATAAGTGGAGATTTCGACACTTATTAGAGTAGATGTCTTTAGAGGTGCGGTCCTAAGACTGAATTCCAACAAGATTGTTATTAGCATAAACATACCTAGAAAAAGAAGACTTACTTCATGCCTGTACGGTGCAGGACTTTTTTATGAAGGTGCTTCATAGAGGAGGACTTAACGGGTGCTTTTTGTGCCTACTCAGGTGCAGGGCTGATTTTTCTACAAGAAATTTTTAAATAATAAAAATATGTATAGATTACAAATAAACCATATACGGAGCAAGATTATTGTGCCTCGAACGCGGAGGGCTTATTTGAGGGGTGTCTCCTTGGTACAGGACATAGGAATCTCTCCGGAAGAATAATAAGGTGTCCGCTAGAAGGAGGGCTTAGGTGTCTGCACTGGATAGAGTTTACAAGTCTCCCAAAGAAAGACCTAAGTACCTGCCCGAAGGAGGGCTAGGGTGCCTCCACGGAGGAGAGCCTTTGTACCTGTGTGGAAGACAGGGCTTTTTATGAGAGGGTTTTTTTATGAAGATGCCTTTACAGAGGAGAGCCTTTGTGCCTATGTGAAAGATAGGGCTTTTTATGAGAGGGTGCCTGCCTGGACAGGGCTTTAATGTGAGAGTTTTGAGAAGGATATCTCCTTCGTTACATTCATACAAGAAGGCACAAATTAGTACATTCAGTGTAGTAAATAAACTTTCAAGATTATTAAAGATAAAAATATTATAGATATTCCCTAAGGAAAGCTTGTATGTAAAAATTTATTCACTGAAGGGGATACCTGCCTGGGCTAGGGCTTATATTCTGATAAAGTACTAAGGCATGGAGGCTCAGTCAGCGAATCAGCAAGCCTGGGAGGTCCTGGGACTGTCATCCCACTGGCGGGGGCCAGAGAAGTCCTGGGACAGTCATCCCTTTGGCGGGGGCCAGGGAGGTCCTAGAATTGTCATCCCACTAGTGGAGGCCAGGGATGTCCCTAGTACGACCTGCAGAGCTTGGGGGCTACCAGCTGTTTCCACAATCTTCTCATTGTTTAGTATGTTACTAGGTGTTTCTATTGTTACTCACGTCTTAAGCTCTGTGTTCCCACACACGGCGCCATTTGATGCGTGTAGAAATCACACGGGTCCAATGGAATTGGACAATTGTTTGAGGCTTGAGCCGAAGTGAATGCAAATTTTGAAGAAGGGACCTGCAAAGAAGGAGATAGCACTCCGACGCCCAAAATAGTATGGATTTAAGATGAATTAAAATGAAAGAGTAAGTGAATGTGATAAAAAATCGTGATATAGTGAAATATGATTAGTGAAAAATGTAAGAAAACTTGATAATAGACTTAGAGAGAGTTTTGGAGATTGTTTAGAGATTGAAAGGGATGTCAGAGAGGTGTGAGAGATGTTAGAGACGTGCCCAAGATATCTCAGTTGGTTGGAATAATTGGGATAAAGGATAAGTTATCCATATCCATATCTAGGAGTAGGAGTCTTTCTTTAGTCCAAGGAGATTCTTCGTCTACAAGAAACCCTAGCTGCCAGGGAGTCCTAGTTGTCAAGGAGTCATTCCTTACCTGTTTCATCATTCTAGGGCTGATGTGGTCTGAGGTGGCTATTGATACCTGGGTTGATGAGGTGCCACATGGGAGAGAGTTGCCATGTGTGTGGGCCTTTTGGGCCGAATGTTCAAGTGGGCGTTGATCATAGTCCGAGTCTAAGCCTCGAGTCCGGGGATGTCCCAGGTCTCATTTCCTTTTTCTGAGCTTCTTGGGTTGTCTGGGCCTACTTAATTGGACTGTGGACTGAGTCATCCTTGGCCTCCTGGGATTGTTATGGGCGCGGGATGTCCTGGGTCTCTTGATAGGTATCATGGGCCTTTGGTTCCTTTATTCTTTTTGGGCACTTGGACCTCTTTTGGCCAATTTATTTTCATGCACATCAATTATTATTATTATTATTATTATATCTATTTGATGCATGCAAAAAATGCACGGGTCCAATGGATTTGGACAATTGATCAAGGTTTGGCCGAAATGAATGCAAATCTTGAAATAGGGACCAAGGTGTGTGAGGAAAGTGTCAGAGAATGTATGTATGTCTGTCTATGTCCTTAGTCTCGAGAGATCAGGGTTATATTTATAAAGGGAGCTCCCTCGTCTACTGGGGGTCTATCCCTTTCGAGATTCTTGGGGAAGTTGGTTGGGATAGTTTAGATAAGGGATAAGTCATCCTTATCGATATCTAGGCGTCGGAGTTTTTGCTTTAGTCCAAGGAGTCCTAGCCACCAAAGAGTCCTTCCTTACCTGTTTTGTCATTTTAGGGCTAGCGTGGTCCGAGGTGGCTGCTGACACCTAGGTTGATGAGGTGCCACGTGGGAGAGTGGGTTGCCACGTGTGTGGGCCCTTTGGGCTGCTTGTTTTGGTGGACCCTGGTCATAGTCCGAGTCGGGGGAAATCCTAAGCCTCGAGTCCGGGACAGTCCTAGGCTTAGAGCCTGGGGATGTCCCAGGTCTCCTTTCCTCTTCCTAGGCTCTTTGGGTTACTTAGGCTATTTGGTCCTGCCTAGTTAGACAGTGGACTGCGACATCCTTGACCTCCTGGATTGTTATGGGCATGGGATGTCCTGGGTCTCTGGTGGGTATCTTGGGCCTTCAATTTCTTTATCCTTTTGGGTTGCTTGGGCCTTTTTGGACCAATTCATTTTCATGCACATCAATAGCCCCCCTACTCTAATGAGTGGAGATTTTGATACTCGTTAGAGTAGATGTCTTTAGACATGTAGTCCAAGCAGGGGCTTTTTTTATATGAAGGTGCCTCCACAGAAGATGGCTTAACGGGTGTTTTTTGTGCGTAATTTGGTGTAGGACTTTATTTTTCTGCAAGAGAATGTTAAAAAATTAAAACATGTATTATTAGAAATATATATTGCACTGAGCAAAATGATTGTGCCTCCTCGGAAGAGGACTTATTTCAGAGGGACCTCCTTATAACAAGACTTAGGAACCTCTTCGGAAGAATAAGGTGTTCGCCGGAAGTAGGGCTTAGATGCCTTTATGGAGGAGGGCTTAGGTGCCTGCACGGGACAGAGCTTACAAATCTCCCAGTGAATGACCTAGGTATCTGCTTGAAGGAGGGCTTGGGTGTCTCCATGGATAAAGGACTTTGTGCCTGTGTGGAAGACAATGTTTTATATGAGATGGTGTCTGTGTGGAAGACAGGACTTTTATGTGAGAGGTTTGAGAAGGATGTCTCCGTTGTTACATTCGTACAAGAAGATACATGTTATCACATTCAATGTGGTAAAATAAACTTCCAAGGTTACTAAATTAAAATATTAAAGATACTCATTGAATAAATATTGTATGCAAAGATTTATTTCCGTAGGGGAATGCCTGTCTGGGCCAGGGCTTATTTTGTGAAGGATGCTGAGGCGTGGATGCTCAGTCAGTGGATCAGTAGGTATGGGAGGTCCTAGCTCTGTCATCCCACTGGTGGGGGCGAGGGATGTCCCTGGTACGACCTGCAGAGCCTAGGTGCTACCAGATGTTTCCACGGCCTTCTCCTTATTCAGTAGGTTACAAGGTGTTTTCATTGTTACTTACGTCTTTAACTCTGTGTTCCCACAGACGACACTAATTGATGCGTGCAAAAAATACACGGGTCTAATGGATTTGGACTATTGATTATGGCTTGGGCGGAAGTGAATGCAAATCTTGAAGGAGCGACCCGAGTGTGTGAGGAAAGTGTCACAGAATATGTGTGTGCCTGTCTCTGTCATTGGCCTTGAGAGACCAGGGCTATATTTATAGATGAAGCGCTCTCGTCTGCTGGGGGTCTATCCCTTCCGAGATTCTTGGGGAAGTTGGTTAGGATAGTTGGGATAAGTCGTCCTTATCCATATCTAGGCGTAGGAGTCTTTACTTAAGTCCAAGGAGTCCTAGCCGCCAAGGAGTCCATTCTTACCTGTTTTTTCATTCTAGGGTTGACGTGGTCCGAGGTGGCTGTCGACACCTGGGTTGATGAGGTGTCACGTGGGAGAGTGGGTTGTCACGTGTTTTGGGCCCTTTGGGCTGCTTATTTTGGTGGACCTTGGTCATAGTCTGAGTCGGGGGACTAGGCCTAGAACCCGGGGATGTCCTAGGTCTCGAGTCTGGGGCAATCCTAGTCCTAGATCCCGGGAATGTCCTAGGTCTCCTTTCCTCTTCCTGGGCTTCTTGGGTTACTTGCACTATTTGGTCCTGCCTAGTTAGACAGTGGACTGAGACATCCTTGGCATCCTGGATTGTTATGGGCATGGGATGTCCTGGACCTCCCGGTGGGTGTATTGGGCCTTCGATTTCTTTATTCTTTTTGGGCTGCTTGGGCCTTTTTGGGCCAATTTATTTTCATGCACTTCACTGTTAATATATATATATATATATATATATATATGTTAAGGTGTCTTTTGAGCCAATTTTTTGAAATTTTTTAATTTTAAAAATACTCTATTTGGTAGGTTGATATTAGTGGCATATGCTATAAGTTCTAATGTATTTAACCTCTTTAAATTACATCTCATATTTGTTGTTACATTTCATCGATTTAAGAATATTGATTCTAAGATATATTTATATATATTCTAATATATATATATATATATATAATATCCCCATCCCCATATATTTGTATACGCACTATATATATAATTTTTTTTATGATTTAATTAAATTTTACAAACTATTCCAAATTTTTTTCTTCCATGTATAGAAAATTTAGCTTCATTACTAGAATTAAAAAATATAATTAATTAACTTTATTTATATTATTATTAAAATTTTAAAATATACTTAATTAACTTTGTTAAGATTTGTCAATTAACATTATTTATCTTTAATTCAAATTTTTTAATATAATTACCTGGATTTTAGTTCAGCACTAAGATTTCAAAACTTAATTAATTTTTTTCTTTATTTTTCAATAAAAACTAATGTGTGCAAAAAACGTACGAGTCCAATGGATTTGGACAATTGTTCAAGGCTTGGGCTGAAGTGGATACAAATCTTGAAGGAGGGACCAGCAAAAAAGGAGTTAGCACTCCGACTCCCAATTTAGTATGGATTTGAGATGAATTAAAATGAAAAAGTAAGTGCATGTGATGGAAAATCGTGATATAGTGACAAGATTGTTGAAAAGGGTAAGAACACTTGATAATATGCTGAAAAAGAGCTTAGAGAGTGAGAGGGGCGTGAGAGAGGTGTGAAGGGTGTCTTTTTCAAAATACCCGAGTGTGTGAGGAAAAGTATCAGAGAGTACCCGGGTGTGTGAGTAAAAAGTGTCAAAGAGTATGTGAGTGTCCCTGGCCTCGAAAGACCAGCACTGTATTTATAGAGGGAGTGCCCTTGTCTGCTGGGGTCTATCCCTTCCGAGATTCTTGGGAAGTTGGGTGGGATACTTGGGATAACGGATAAGCAATCCTTATCTATATCTAGGAGTAGGAGCCTTTCTTCAGTCCAGGGAGATCCTTCGTCCACAAGAAACCCTAGCCGTCAGGGAGTCCTAGTTGCCAAGGAGTCCTTCCTTACCTATTTTGTCATTCTACAGCTGACGTGGTCCGAGGTGGCTGCTGACACCTGGATTGATGAGGTGTCACGTGGGAGAGTGGGCTGCCACGTGTGTGGGCCTTTTGGGCTGAATGTTTTGGTAGGCCTTGATCATGATCCAAGTCGGGGGATGTCCCAGGCCTCGAGGCCGCGGGATGTTCTAGGCTAGAGTTCGGAGATGTCCTAGGTCTCCTTTCCTTTTCTTGGATTGTTTGGGCCTGCCTAATTGTTGACTGAGCCATCTTCCTGGGATTGTTATGGGCGTGGGATGTCCTGGGCCTCTCGGTGGGTATCATGGGCCTTTGATTTATTTCTTCCGCTTGGGCCTCTTTGGGCCAATTTATTTTCATGCACATCAAAAACATTAATAGAAATATAACTTCCTCATAAGTGTAGCTTCAACGTTGAATTTAAAAATATATATTAATTAATTTTATACATATATATGTTAATATTATCTATTTGAAATTCATAATTTTGAATCTGATCATCTTTATTTGATTAGCTGAACACATATTTTAAAATTGATTTAATTTTTTAATTGAACAACTTTGATCAAATGCTAATATGTGAATATGTTGAATTTGTTTAATTATAATAATATTCCTATTGGTTGTTTTATTCCTATTACTTATATATTTTTTAATTATGATTATAATAAATTGGTACCTGGTTTTTATTTAATACGTAATTGTAGTTAATTTAGGCCATCAATATTTAATATTGATTAAGGTAACATATTTATCGATTCTATTTCTATATTTTTTCATGTATACAACTTAGGAGAGAACGATCATTTTTGGTCAATCAATATTGAATAGTCTCATTAGCTGGTTATTAATTAAGAATGCAATAAGTTAATAACTATTTTTTAATATATAATTGTAGTTACTTTAGAACATCAATATTAATTATTAATTATGTTGCCATATTTTAATTATTCATTCCATTTTTATATTTTTCCATCTATATACAGTCAATGAGTGATGGCTTTAAAATTCATATCATGTTGTTCTTTTATTTCCAAAAAATAAAAAGTAAAAAAATTGAATGCCTTAAATTTAACAATCAATAAATTAAGATTGATTTTTTATTAAAATTTATTAGGCTGTAAATAGCATATAATTAGGAATTTTAATTACTATAATTTTGCATCAAAATTGATAACATTAATTAAATTTATTCATTTATCTCAGAATTTTTAGAACCTTATATAAGGGTTTTAAATTTTTTCACACTTTGTGTCAAGTTAAACTTTCACATTGTGATAATTTAGACTTGTAAATACCTCAAAGTTGATATGCATCGTTGCTTTGTTACTCATCATGTCAAGAAATATCTATTCATGTATTTTAATTATTTCTCGCTTGCTTTCTTCCATAACTTTGTAATGTTAATCTCTGTTGAATTTATACACAAATTGTTATTGTTAAAAATTTTGTTCAAATTCCAAGTCCATCACAATTAAAGAATAACAAGATCAGAAATCCTACTACGTTCAATTTTTATTTTTGTTTCATTGATCCTTTTATGTTTTCTTTTTACTGTCCATCATTTTATTTCTGAATTTATTAATTATGTGATATTACATTAATTATCATGATTGATATGTGTATATTCAAAATGACCCAAATAAAATATGACGGCCCAAACAAAGACTCTAGTCCAACGACCATAAATGGATCAGGCCCAAGAATGCAACCGGCCCAGATGACCATTCCAGCCCAGGTGGCGCACCTCCAGCCTAACAGGATTAAGGCAAAATTGTCTCAGCACAAGAAGTCCTAGGCCAACCGGACTCCTAATCAACTCAAACTCCCACTCCGTCTAACAAACCCCCCGAATCCAGTCTTGGGCTCTTATCCTCTCAACCACCCCTGCCGGATTCGGAGGTCCCAGCTTCGCTTCTTCGTACCCAGGACTCTCCGCTATAAATATGAGGTCCCTTCCCTCAAATCAGGATCTCTGGCAGGTTCTTTAGATTTGGATTCTCATTTTTATCTCTTGTTAAATTCTAGCATCCTAACAACATTCATCCGCTGCTTACATTATTTTTTATGCATCTGTTTTATTTCTTTAACCAATCACAGACTTGGGCGTCGGAGTGCTAACGTTTTTCTTGCAGGTTCCCTCGTTGGACTTACATTATTTCGTGGCCCAAGCTATTTGGATCAATTCGACCCATTTGTGCATTTTCGGATGTATCAATTGGCGCCGCTTGTGGGAACACAGAGCTCAAAATGTGAGTAGATCATGGAAACTCCTACTAACTTAGCAAACAAACAGAAAGTTGGGGAGACACCTAGCAGCACCACCGAGGCCCTGTAGGTCGTCTCAAGCACTCCTTTCGCCCCCCTTTCTGGACCAATAGTAACTGTAACGTCTAGGTCAGCAGACCCAGGCACGGACATTCCTAGGATCATCGTCTCCCAGACGCCCCACCCGTGGAGCTGTCTTCAGATCTCCTAGGAACCATTCAGCAGATGATCGCGTCGGCCATTCGCAAGCAACTGGCAGTCCTCATCCCTGCACAAGTGACAACGCCCCACGAAGTGACAGCCCCTAAGCAGACCGACCCTGCTCCGGCAATTCCCAGACCTGATGTAGCTAAAAGACCATCCGCCCAACTACCTCCCCAGGTGGAAGGTGTACCCACTCAATGGTTAGCCAGACTAGAGTATCTCCAAAAGGGACTGCAGGATGTTCAATACCAGGTGATGGGAGTGTCAGCCGAAGAACGAATAGGCATCCCCTTTATAGAGGGAATAATGGCGGACGAACTATAAAAAGCTACATCCAAGAGTTCGGTGTGACTATAGCATAAACAAAGTTGGATGGCGGTCATGAAATCAACTGCCAAGGGTTGGATCAGAAATATTCTAAGTCGAGGACCTTGAGAATGGGCATCGAGTGTCCTATAGAGACTTGCATTAAGAGTCGCATTCATTGGATGAGTGTCATGTTTCGTCAGCGACAGACGTGGGATGTCTATCGATCTTAGTGGGTCAATTGGCTAGGTGTCGAATCGACGTAACTAACTTGTAGAGATCGCCATATGGAAGCCTTAAGGGCTTGGTCAGTATGACACGATCACCTCTCGCACAGATCTAAGATACAGTCATTGTGTGCACGTAACTGCCGTGATTCCTCAAGTCTGAGGACTACTCCCATACTATCGGAGTCGCGATTGGCTAGGTGTCGAATGGACTGAACTAACTCGCAGAGATCCTCTTGTGGAAGCCTTAAAGGCTTGGTCAGTATGACTTGAATCCCCGACTCCGATAGTACGGGAGTAGTCCTCAAACTTGAGGAATTACGGTAGTTACGTGCACACAATGACTGTATCTTAGATCTGTGTAAGAGGTGATCGTGTCACAGACATGATCATTATAAGCTTTGTCCAGTGTAGTGGGAGTATGTAGCGAGGAAGGTAAGTTTCAAGAAGAGGATCTGTCTCTTGTCAAAATGCGATAGAGGTATCTCCTATGCACTTGGAGATGCGTTCACGCTCTATGAAGTTGTGGCCACAGTCATTGGTCAAATAGGAAAATGAGGTTCCTATGTCGAGCAATTTGGCGTGATGCGATCTCAAGTATTAAGCATACACGCCTAGTCCAGGATGGGAACCGACACCCAATATCATGCCCTAGACTAAGGTCGGGAGATGATAGATGGAAGGACCGTACCCGTATGGACTCAAGAGCCTAAAAGTTCACATGGATAATCACTTAGTCTATGGTGCCATGGAGCGTTGGTAGACGGCCACCCATGGTGATGGGTTTTCTTGATCAAGGGTTGATCAACAATTATTAATTAAATTTGATTTAATTAATAATAGTGTTGGGCACTAACTCAAGTCTAGCTGAAAGGTGAACCTAAAGAGTCACACAAATTACCGAAAGGAACAAGGAATTATTTGGAATTAATTCCACAAGTAATTGGATTACTTGTAAAATGAGGGATCCATTAGATGGAAGGACCAAGGATTAAATTAATAGGATTAATTTATATTTTGGATTTGTCCTTATTATTTAATAAGTTGGACTTATTAATTAATAAAGATAATTTTTGGCTTAATTATTTAATTGGATTAAATATATATTGGGCTTAATTAAGTGAATTTTAATTAAATTGAATTTAATTAAAATTAGTTGGTCCTTGTATTTTTAAGCATAAAAATCAGCCAACACACTTAAAATAAGCGGTTGGAAATTTTAGGAAATGAAACATTTGACTAGCAGTCTAACTTTTGGAAAGTTTCATGCTAGACACTCTTTATTTGGAATAAAGAGAAATATTACCTTATGGATGTTAGAATGAACCTAGACACATTCTAGTACATCCATACATGGTATATAAATTGTAAATAATTATTTGGAATAATGAATTACAATATTACACAACCAAAAAAAAAATCCTAATCTAGTCTCCAAGAAATTTGGTCGCCCGCCTTCTCCTCTTTGCAGTTGGTGCAATTTTCTTGTATCTCTTGTTCTCTACTTGCAAGGAGAGCAAGAAGTCCTAAATCCGGTATGGTGTGGACGGATTAGAGGGTTTCTGCATTAGAGCCTCGAGTGAACGAAAAGAGCAAAGAAGAACAACGAATGCTTCAAATTGAAAGAGGTAAATTTCGATTTATATTATGGTTCCTCTCATTATTTTTTCTTTTCACCATAGCCCACCTTTATTTCTTTGCTTTTAATTTAATTATACTACATCGAACGCCCAGGAACTCCAAGGTAAATCCCTTGGAACCACGGTTTATTGCTTTCAATTTTATTTTATATCCTGGCGCTTCCGCTCGTGCGTTCGCCACCAATCCACGAGGAACTCGGTTCCCTTCACCCTCATGTTTCTATCCCATTAGATTTAGTCCATCAAGTTCATATATTCCATCAATTTTTGTCCCTTCCGTTATCTTTCCATTAAAACTAATGGATTCTTGAAAAAGAAATTTGTTATGCTGTTGAAAGGTTTAGAAACCGAGACCTAGTTGAAAAATTATTGCCTTCACCGCTCCAACAAGTACATTTGTTTATTTTTTTTAAATGCAATATTACTACTTAATACATATAACTTACTTAAAAACAACTACCAAAAGAACTTGAAATTGAGACCTTGTGCAAAAGATTTAATGTGTTTACTACTCCACCAAGTGCATGTTGGAATAGCTGACCAAAAAAAGCTAATTGGACTGGCAGTTTTGGGAACTATTCGAGCGATATTTCTTCAAGTAATATTGCCTCAATGAGTATGGTAAATATTCATCTTCAGTACATGTGTCTGTTATGCCTGCCAATCACGTTAAAAACTGCTTTGACGTCATAACAGATGCCCACAAACCATTAAGATAACCCATGTAGTTAGGTTGCGTATTGGATCATAGAAATGAAACCAACTTCTGAGGGTTGGTCTGAAATATTCCAAGTCAAGAACCTTGAGACTGGGCATCGAGAGCCCTATTGGGACTTGCACTGAGTATTGCATTCATTGGACGAGTGTGTTTTATCATCGACAGACTTTGGACGTCTATGCAATTTTAGTGGGCTAGTTGACAAGGAGGTCAACCGACTGAACTGACCCGTGGGGATCGTCATATGGAAGCCTTGGGGGCTTGGTCGGTATGACTTGAGTCCCCGACTATGATAGTACGAGAGTAGTCCTCAAACTTGAGAAATCATAGAAGTCACATGAATAAGATGATTGTATCTTGGATTTGTGTGAGAGGTGTTGTGTCACAGACATGATCATCATAAGCCTTGTCTAGTGCAGTCGGAGTATCTAGCGAGGATGGTAAGTTCCAACAAGAGGATCCATCCCCTACAGTATATGACAAAGGTATCTCCTATGAACTTGGAGACGCGTTCACGTCTTATGAATCTATGGCCACAGTGGTGTTGGAATGGTAACCAAAAACCAATTAGATTGGTTGTTTGCCATTCGTCAATCTTTATCATACAATATTAGATTGATGAACAGGGTAAGAATGAGTTAAATTCATTTTGACCCACTGTGATATGAAAAAATACCAAAAAGCCCCCTGTAAAAAGTTGAGTATAAAAAATCACCTTATGTTATGAATAACTCACACAACCCCCTGGTCAATCTAGTCTCAATGTACTTTTTTTATTAATATTTTTCATACCACAAGGGGTATAATTGATAGTTTTATTTTTCTTGGAGTTTTTTTTAACATTCCTATTATCACGGGAGGTCCTTGGATTTTACCCCAATAAGGATTCGTCAAGTTGGCAGTGTGTTTCATTGTGTTTACCACTGATATTAAATGAGGTTTCAATGTCACAACGAAATGCCCACAGACCGTAAGGTTAAACCCATAGAGTTGGGCTGTGCATTGGTTTGACAGCCATGAAACCAACTTTTGAAGGTCGATCTGAAACATTCCAAGTCATGGATCTCAAGACAGGGCATCGAGTGTCTTATAGAGGCTTGCACTAAGTACTGCAGTTGTGTTTTGGCGGCAGGAGACATAGGTCGTCTGTGCAGTTTTAGTGGATTAGTTGGCAAGGTAGTCGACTGGCTAAACTGACTCGCAGGAACCGTCCTATGGAAGCCTCTTAAGGCTTAGTCTGTAAGATTCAGATTCCTGATTCTGATAGTATAAGATTAGTCCTTAGACTTGAGGAATCGTGGCAGTCACGTGCATACAAGATTGTATCTTGGATATGACGAGGAGTGAGTGTGTCGTGAGGCATGGTCATCATAAGCTTTATCTAGTGCAGCCAGAGTATATAGCACGGATGGTGGATTCCAAGAGAGGATCTCTCCCCTGTCAGTATATGACAGAGAGTTCTCCTATGCGCTCTGAGATGGTTTAGACTCTAAATATTTTTGGCCAAAGCGATTGATTAATCAAGAATAGGTTTCCTAGATCAGATCAGTAGAGTAAACGCGTCTCATGTATCAAGCATAGGTTCTTAGTCAAGGATGGGAATCGACGCCCAATTTCTTGCCTTATACTAAGGCCAGGAGATGGTTGACAGTAGGACCGTATTCGTATAGAATTGGAGCCTAAATGTTCAGCCCAACATTCACCTAGTCTCTAGTGCCATGGATCTTTGCTAGGCGACCACCCATGGTAACGAGAATTTCTGGTTATGGGATAACCGAAAATAATTGTGTTGGTCACACACGCCCAAGTCTAGTTGAGGGTGAACCTAATGGGTCGCACACAAATCATTGTGGAAGAGATGGAATTAATTCTGGAAGAAATAAATTAATTTAATTGGATTAAATAAATTTATGGAGAAGAGAAAGTAAATGATTGGATCATTTCTTTGGGAAAATCCATTGAATGGATAACCAAGAATTTAATTAATTGGATAAATTTATTTTTGGTCTTAACCTTTTTTGGAATGCTTGAACTAATTAATTTATGGATTCCATTAATTAATTAGTAGATGAGCTTGTTTAATTAATGGATTGAATTCATTAATTAATGGAGATGTGCATAAATTAATTAGTTGGACTAATTAATTGTTTGGGCTTGATTAATAAATTTGATTTATTAGTTGAGTATATTTGGGCTTGTGTATATTTAATTGGATCAAATATTCACATGGACTTTTTATTGGGTATTTTATTTAATTAAATTAAATAATAAATTCATTAGATTAATATTGAGCTTGATTTAATTTGTTGGACAAATTAAAATAAATCAATCCAAATATTAAGTGTGTAGAAGTATAAACAATTAGGTCTTTTAAGCACATCATTATACTATATAAAAAAGAGGCCTCTTTCTCTCTCCGTATTCACCATTGACCACAAAAGTTCTCCCTCTTTTTCATGATTTTTAGTTCTCCTTGAATTAGATTCAAGTTGAGAACGAGAAGAAATCATTTGTACTAATCGATAGTGTAAAACGATTTTCATTTCTTCCACCGTATCTAATCCTTTCTTGCAAGAGGGTTAGATCCACCTTCCATGATGTGGTGTGGACTATCTTTAGTAGGGTTTTACATTTGAACCCTCTAAGTGAACATATTCAAAAAATGAGAGGAATCAATGCTTGAAGCCGATCGAAGAAAAACTACAAGGATGAGGTTCTTTTCATATATATTGTACCTCTTGTTTTCTTTTTGTTATTCTTGGCCTTTATTGTTTTATTTTACCCAAACGACAAGGATGTTATATGCTTTTAATCGCAATTTTTATTTTTATTTTTCGTGCTTCTGCCGCGCTTCCCAGGCCGATCCGCTCCCTTCAAGTGGTTGATTGAATAGGAAAAGAGGTTTCTATGTTGAGCAATTAAGCATAACACGGTCTCAAGTATGAAAGCATAGATGCCTAGTGCAGGATGAGAACCGACACAAAATTCCATGCCCTAGACTTAGACCGGGAGACGGTACATGGAAGGACCATACCCGTATGGAATCGAGAGCCTAAATATTCACACGGACATTCACCTAGTCTCCAGTGTCATGAACCGTTGTTATACGACCATCTATGGTAGCGGGCCTTCTTGATGAAGCACCCTATAACCATACTTCGACTATATGTTCTCTAAATATCGTACTTAAAGATAACCCTATTTATATATCCATAAATATATATATATATATATATATATATATATATTCTAGGGACAATATATACACATAATCTCAACGTCAAAACAAATATACTCAATCCACAAGATTTATATATATGCACATATCAAATACCAAAAAGTAAAACTATTTTTAGTAGTTCATCATCCACACTTTTAATTCTTCTCTATACATCCCAAAACATGATTTATATTTTAACTGAGGAACTAGGAGAAAACTGCATACTAGCCGACCTGACTAAATGCAGGGTTTGGACCTAAAACATGATAGCAGAGGAATGAGCCTGCAACTCATTAAGTAAATAATAGACACTATCTATATATGTAATTCAAATATAGTCTAGACAAGACAGAATGAGCAACACATATAAAATATAGTTAACTTAATCCCAACATAATCAACTTTATCACATAACACGACCAACTCATCACAAGACAATCAATTATACTTATCTTTTCCTAGTCTGCTTATCAAAAGGTGATATAGTATTTTTCTCCACCAACTCAATCTCACCATTTATTATATAATGATTAAAATAATCCCCTTGACACGCTAGCTCATCAATTTCAATTCACATTATAGCTCTTTGAATTCGTATCATAGCTCTTTTCATATTGCATCATAACTTTTTTCATATCGTATCATAGCTCTTTTTATTTTATTTGGCCACATAGGCTATTCAACAACATCAAGGGGTATTCATACCACAATTATATTTAATTTCCACCACTCCCTCATTTCCACATATTACCATTCTTGTAAGCAACTATTATTGTTAAACCATATATCGCTGTATTTTTATTTTTAGGCACCAACAACACATCATACAATAATGGAATATTTCAGTGCATCTCCTCATTTCACGTTCTCAATATAATCATTCAAATTAAATCAATCACCACTAGTATATTTTTAAATAAATCAGTTTCAACTCGAGTCACATACTTATATATAAGTAATATCACAAAAAAAAGAAACATACATGAATAATACTAATTATTTACTTACCTCAACCTTGCAACGCTTTAATTATCAAATTGACAATTGTTCAATCATCGCACTTGATTTTTGGATCATATAATGAGTTATAATGCATATATTAATATATCGAGAACATCGCAATCTAAATATAATATTAAATATTATTTGTATAATTTCTAATTAATTGATAGTTTATTTCTATCGAAATTAAAATATCATTTTATTGTTTTCTAACTAATTAAACTTTCTAAACTTCTCTGGTATCTATTTAATTTATCAATCAACTCATAAGAATTTATTTACTCAAACCCCTGATTTATAACTATCGTTCTTAATAATATCCCCAAATTGAATTATTACGAGAATATCATATTTCCTTATAACAAATACAACATTTCCCAAATAAAATTTTCTAATATTTCTTAACTATAATTTTTTAATATTTCTATAATTTTTCTACCAATTCCTCGCAACTACAGAATTTAACTAAATCCAAATACTTATAATTATGTATTTGGTCAAAAGGCCCGATGTAATTAAGTAAATTAACTATATTAATAATTAAATCAACAAATCTAGTAATTTAATTAACCTACTATAACATTCTTAAGTCAAACGTGATATCTAATTTGACACTAATTTAAATAGTGAAACTCGTAAAAATTTTCAATTAAACACTGTATCGGACAATATAATTATATTTAATAAATACACTAATTAAATAATTTAATTATATAAATTAATATTAATTAAAATAAAAAATTCTTAGTTGTTTAATCGCACCGTGAATGTGTGTAAATGTTTGTGAATTGCATAACTTCTTGTTTGTGTGTGCGTGCGTGTGCAATTTAAAGGAGATGGAGGGTTGAGGCGGTGGTAGCCACGTGCTGCTGCTGGCCCTCCTTTGCTTTATTCAATTTAATCTTTTTTAAAATACTCAATACGTCCTTTTAAATTAATATAATATGCTCTCAAATATTATGATGAGCTCCAATTTATTCCATTCAAATTGTAATATATTTGAATTTCAAAAAATTGTTTATTTACTAATGAACTATTCATAAATAATTACCAATTAATTCCACAATTATATATTAAAATTTATGGATGTTACAATTCTCCCCTCCTAATAAAAATTTCGTCCCCAAAATTTAATAGTTTATGTGCTCGATAAGTAAGTATAGGCATTTCTCTTTCATACTTTTCTTAACCTCTCAATTGGTTTACTTTGTAGAGTGATAACTCTACTTTACTCTCATTTTAGTTATCTCTTTATCTCTCAATTCCTTTACATTTCTATCTAGTATCTCTATTGTCTTCTCCATATATTAATTTTTTTTTCTAAATTTTTCTCTCTTTGATTTATGCATTACATGACTAGCATTTAATAGTTGTTGATTATAAGTTTAGATTAACTTGTTTAATTTTGTGATTATTTGGATATTTTAAGTATTTAAGAAATGGGTAAATTACAATTTGCTTACCGAACTATAGGCCTTTTTACACTTTACCACCGAACTTTTTTTTGTGTTAACTCAGCTTCCAAACTTTCCTTTTTTTTTTTCACTTTACCCTCTATTCGTATTTTCTGGCCATTTTTCCAGCTGCAAACAATGCATGTGTTGTGCATGTGACTTTTTTAAGGGCAATTTTGTCTTTTAAAAAAATTCCTTCAGATATTAAAAAAATACACCAAAAAGTTAAAGAAGATAAAATACAATCTTTCTTTCTCAAAGATAAAACACGATTGCCCCTCTCAAACTTAGTCCTCTTTTTCCACAAATGTGGAGACAAACAAGTGAAGACCTTATGGTACAACTTCTTGAAGTTTACATTAACAAGGTCATAGCGTAGGGTACCTTCATGCCTCGAATTGGATCGACCCAACAACACTTGAACAGAACGATGTGCAAGTTTGGAATAAGTAGGTATGTCAATTGAATGATCACTTTGATGATTCCATAGAAATCACTGTCCTAGTCTGTATACGATGAACTTTTGACACATATCCCGCAATTCATGGTTGACTTGTCGGTGTTGTGACGTTCAGTCTGGAAGTTGTACCCGGTAACAAAGTAGGCAGGGATCGATGTCACTTCTGCACTGGGACCCCAATAATGATACTTCAGTAGGTCTTTGTCCGTATAATTTAGCTCGGGATGTACCTACACCTTCATATATTATAAGTTTTTTTTAATTGTACTTTGCAACGACGTACTTTTAAAAATTTAAAATGAAAGGTGATGTTTAACTTACACGTCGTTTGAACCCATCCTTAAATTCAGTCGATAGAAGTCGATCAATAATTGGGTCATCCAGATGGTGGTGTTGATATAGCTCATTCAAGTAAGATCTTTAATATGGTGTGACTACTTCACAGTTAGTCAAAATGTACGTCTCGATGATATATCGTTCCGGTCCACTGAGCCATCTTTTTTTCGTGGCACCAGTAGCTCTGCCAGGACAATTGAAAATAGACGCCTGGATTCCATCATCACTGCTCGTTCACTCGAGGCATACTTCGTTTGGAATGCACGTCCGACTCAAAGTACTGTGACGTAAACGTACCGATTATCTGGACAATGTATACCTCGACAATGGAAGCTTCAACATGTTCTTTGTTTTTCACCTTCTTCAACTCACATAGAAACCTTTCAAATGGGTACATCCACCTGTATTGCACTGGTCTCCCTACATGTGGTTCATATGGAAGGTGAACAATGAGGTGCTCCATTGAGTCGAAAAAAGCTGGCAGAAATATCTTCTCCAGGTTGCACATGATGCTGGCAATACTGTTTTCCAACTCATGAAGCTTGTGAACATCCAGCGTGGTCGAGTATGTGCTTTGAAATAATAGACTGACCTCGATTAATCCGCTCCATACATGCTCGGTAAACATTTCACGAATGGCAATCTGAGATCAATTTCTGCATGAATACGTGACAACCGTGGCTCTTCATGCCATGCATCCATAATTCAGTCACGTCAACGCAACATGCAAGGTTAGACGCGTATCCATCAGGAAACTTTAGGCCACAAATCTATTCACATACTCTCCTCTTCTGCTCCTTCCCTAGTGTATAGATCGCTTTAGGCATAACGTTCAGTTTACGTTTATCCAACTCCAGCTCAGGACGATTATATATGATCTTCAAATCCCTGCGTGCGTTCATATTATCCTTCATCTTTCCCTTGATGCCCATGACCGTGTTGAATATATCGTCAAACATATTTTTCTCAATGTGCATAACATCAAGGTTGTGTTGGATAAGAAGTGTTGACCAGTACGGGAGATCCCGAAAGATGTTTTTCTTCGTCCACTTGTGATCACTACCATAGCCATCAAGTAATGACAATGGCATTTCAATTGCTGGACTAATATTTATAACCCGATCAAGGATCTGGTCTCTTGATAGCCTTAGACGTGCAACCTTATTCTCGACATGATTCTTCATGAAGGCTTTCTTACTCCTTCAGTATGAATGGTGTGCAGCGAGAAACTGTCTGTGGCAGTCAAAGTAGCACGCCTTCCTACCATGCTACAGATGGAATGCCCTTGTATCATCCATACAGATCGGACATCCCATAACATCCGTGGTTCTCCACCATACGCCATTCCATAAGCGGGTAGGTCGTTCACAGTCCACATCAACGCTGTCCGCATCATGAAAGCTCGATTTGTGGCATGTTCGTATGTTCCAACACCCACATGCCACAACTGCAGCAACTCTTCGATCAACGTTCCAAGTACACATCGATCAGACGCTTCGGATTAGAAGGGCCAGGAATTACCATCGTTAGAACATGTACTCGGAACTCATGCACATGCCAAGGGAAAGATTATACGGTGTAATGATAACTGGCCAACATAAATAAGTACGACCGTACTGACTGTGCGATGTAAAACCGTCAGGATACATCCGGTCAAAATGCTTCCACGCATCAGCATCGGATGGATCACACATCGACCGCTCATCTTTCTGATGTGTGGCATGCCACGTCATATGCTCAACAGTCGCTCTCGTAGAATACAACCTCTACAGACGGGAAGTCAGCGGCAGGCACCTAAGGACAGCATACGGGAACTTTTTTCGGTGTAGGTCTCGCTCTCGAGACGACATTGTACCTAGCATCCCAACAAAATTTGCAGTACTCCAAATCGAATGTCGTCCTTTAGGAACTTCTTTGTGTTGAAGTAATCTCCCGGTAGAGTGTGACCGGAGGGCAATATTCTATTACCCCATTGGGATATTTTTTCATATATTCGCTCAGAAATATGACCATCCGCTTTCACATCCACCAACTCAGCAACAACACCCAATTGAGATTGGGTGCAACCGTCTCATAAAGGTTGGTCTGCAGCATGCACTACATTGAAAAAATGGTCTGCCAACCCTGACTCATCATAATCGTACGGGCCACCGCTGCTGTAACAATATGAACTAGGACCGGGATCTACAGGGCAAGACCTCGTACCATCATCAAGGACACCTTCATGAGAAGACGCAAAATAACTCAGCCTGGCTGCATAAAAAACCATCCTCTACGCCCAATCCATATATTGTTCATCACCCTAATGTGGATAATTACCCTCAACATGGCCAGCTGGGGTTGACTCCTCCGACACTTGAGGGACACTAGGAGCCTCAATTAATTCTGCACAATATTCTCGTCATGCGAAGTCCAATAATAATATTCTGGCATAAAGCCTCGCATACACAAATGATAACTGACTTCGTCGGGTGTTCCAAACTTTGTGTTTTTGCACTTTCGGCAAGGGCACCTAATTTTGTCTTCATCCAATATGTCTACGCTGACCCCTAGACCATTCTATGAAAATCTTAACCCCATCCTCAAACTCTGGTGTAAGACCTGCCCTCCCCAGAAGGTTCTTATTATACATCCATCTTCTCAATTTTCGTAAAATGATGATATTATATATAACTGCAAATTCACACGTATGTAATTAACATATAACTAATCTACTTTCTAGCTAATTGACGACTTATAAATTTATAAATATTACATGATTACACTACTTAATTAGGTGAATACATTCATATTAACAATATATATATTAACTAACATATATAATTAAAAATTACAAATCGATCATAAAACTAATTAAATCACTACGTACCTAGCAAAATATAATTAATTTAATTAAATACAATACAATACTAAATTAGTCGTTGTTACCTGGTAGACCAACTAAAAAGGCAATCACCACAAGCTAAGCTATAGCTGATCGACGGTCCAAGAATTCGAGCGATATTATTAAATATTAATCTAAAGTCACTCAAGTAAATATATATGAAAATCTGAGTAATGAGAGTGTTTGTTGTTAGTAAGATTTTCTAAAATATGAATTGTAATGAAATGGAAACAACTTGCATATATATATAAGATTATTTGCACCGGCTTTTGTAACGGCTTTTGAAATTAACAAATAGCTGTTATTTTGTAATAGCTATTGTAACTGTCGATTTTTGATAATAAAGTTTGGAACGGTCGTTGTAGCAGCTGTTGTAACGGCCTGTATTTCCACTGAAAAATTCGTTACAATAACCAAAATGTTGCAATGACCAGTGCAATATTGTAACCGCCGAATAATTGTAACGATTTTACGCACTACACACAATTTATAATGGCCTTAGACATGTTTATGGCCGTTGCAAAAAAAGAAATTTATTCCTCCCATATGATGTCAGCGTGCGCGAACCGTTACAAAACAGTTACAATGACCGTTATTGAAAGCCGTTCCAAAAAAGCCGTTACAGATCCCGCATTTTTTTTAGTGTTAGATTGTTCGAATCATTTTTTTTATATTCTTGCAGAAAAATATAATTTATATTTTTAACGAGTTAATAATTTATTTATTATGTAAATAAAATAATTTATATATTCATTAATATATGAAATATTTTAGAAATTACTTATAACCTTCCGTAAGTAGTATTGATATAATTAAATTCAAACATATTCAATAAAATATGAATAAATATTTTTAAACAAAATACAAAAGAGCAAATTTGTTACAAAAATAATTTTATTTTATTGCTAATCATTATTTTTAATTATCAATTATCTATTATATCAATGGAATCAACTAAGAAACTAAGGAATGAAAATTCTATTACCTTCTAATTTATTGTGTATACCAATCATAGGAATTTCACATGCGATTGCTTTCCGTTCTTTATTACATATCTAAATCCATTCTATTCCCACTTAATTCTATTCCTACATACCAATCACGCCCTAAATGATGTATATATATATAGGGAGAGAGTTAGTTACTAGAACACTCGTGTGTACTAGGAAAAAAATAAAAATGAAAGTTATCTTTCTCTCTCTCTGACAGGCCGCAGACAAACTTCATCGCCACAGACAACATGATGAAGTTGTTTGAAACTTCCACTTCTCTTGGTGGGCCCCATCTATATATAACAAATAATATAGGAATGACTAATCCCTTATCAAAGGTATGAGAATGGGGATTCCCAAACTTAAAACATACAAATGAAATGTATAGGAATGGACTTGGGGATGCTCATTGTATTCCTACATACCAATCACTCCTAAAATAATTGAGAGAAAGAGAGAGAGAGAGCGGGGGGTGGGGCGGGGAGTTAGTTACTAGTACACTCATGTGTACTAGAAAAAAATCTGTAAGTTGTCTCTCTTGTTCTTTCTCTCTCTATCTCTCTCTCTGACTAGCTACAGACAAATTTCATCGCCACAAACAACATGATAAAGTTGTTTGAAGCTACTACTTCTCTCCATCGTCCCACCTACATAAAACAAATATATATATATATATATATATATATATATATATATATATATCTTCAAATCACCAGTTTACTTAATCAACTACCATATATATATATATGTAAATATGAATATGTTCCTTTAGTTAATCTTTCATCTCGACAACAAAGTAGGCTTTAATCAATTCCTGCATCCTCATTAATTATTATAATAATCGATGTCTTGTCTAATTTTTTTCTTGTAATTGAAAATGTAAGTATACATCTATTTAATTTTGTACGTAAATACCAAGTCGGGGAGGGATTCGCTAATCCCTTATCTAAGAATAAGAAATCCCATGGGGATAGGGATTCACAAACTTAAAATATACCAATCGAAGGTGTAGAAATGAACTTAGGAATGCTCATTGCATTCCTTCTTAATTCCTACATATCAATCACACCTAAAATGATAGAGAGGAGTTAGTTATTGGTACACTTGTGTGTAATAGGAAAAAATAAAAGTGTAAGTCGTCTCTCTCTTTCTTTGTCTCTGTCTCTCTGTCTCTCTGTCTCTCTCTCTCTCTGATAGGCCCAGACAACCTTCATCGCCACAAACAATGTGATGAAGTTGTTTGAGGCTTCCACTTCTTTCTGTGGGCCTCACCTATATATAACAAATAATATAGGAATAGCTAATCCCTTATCAAAGGTATGGGAATTGGGATTCCAAATCTTAGAACATGTGATACTCCCTCCGTAATCACTTTTAGTTATACTAACAAACTCATATTTATCCCGTAAGATAACTGATAAAGTCAGTATTGATAAATACCTCAAACGAATTACATGCTGCATCAAAAATTCTAGCTATTACAAAATATAATACCCCAATTCAGTCATAATCTAATATTTTTTTGAACATATACGAGAACCTTGACTTAGGATAGCACTGCTAACCCACCTATACGGCTGACAACTTGCTATATCTAGCTAGAAGAGTCACTGCACTCTGTCTCCTGAAAAAAAATATGGCAAATATTTATAAGTTGCCAACCTAGTAAGTATAGCCTATACACACACACATATATATATGTACATATAGACACGCTTAATAGAATATTTATTTCATTCCATGACAACAATCAATCAATATTCAATTACAATCGGCAGAGTACTAAGTTCAACGATACCAATCATTTGATACTTGTTAGACAAATCACTAAATAATAAAGTCATTAATCATGCGAACCAACAAGTAATAACTAGAGCATGACTCACACATCTTTATATTTAATCTTCTTAATGATTTATCATTGTTTAGGCCCTACTTAACCTAACTGGATCATATTCAGCAGTTCTGCAGGCTAACACCATCTCCATCACATCACCTCATCTCGATATCACACAACACACAACTCGTATGATATCCCATCGTCATGCATATCACACAGCATACAGCTCGTATGATATCGCCATCATATCATGCATATCACACAACACACAGGTCGTATGATAGCCTACCATCCACCATCATTTCATCATCTCATCATCTAATCATCTCATCTTGATATCACATAGTGCACAACTCGTATGATATCGCCATCATCATCAACCACTGAATATGCCCATGTTAGGTAAACCATCTTTTCATCTCATTTATCATTCTCATTTGATCAGTTCCATCACTAAACTTTGTTTCATAATTCATCTCAATTTATCATCTGCACATTGACAACTTCATCATTTTGCTCAAATCAATCATCAAATAGAATTATGTCACAATCATTTACAACTACTCCACCATTCATCGTTATTCAACAACCAGAACGAATTATATCACACTTTATATCCAAGTATCGTCCCAATCATATATAAAACATATAACAATCATTTCACAAAACCATCATATAATTCATTTAAACACATGACAATTTCTGATAAAGTTCACATATAGACAAGTAACTAGATATATATATACATATAGATTCAATTAACTATACTTACCTCACTTCCCCAACTATTTAAATAGCAAATGATGTGTAATATCCTGAAAGTTCTTCTCATGCCCTATAATAAATTATACGACATATAATCAATGAACTAATTACATTGAAGTTTCTTCATAAAACATTAGATTGTATCCGTACACTTCTCACTAATATCTGAATATCTCTTTTTATAAATTAAGATCTTTATTCCATTTTCTTCTACGTAAAGCAGACTGGATTATATTTCTATCAGTGTATATATTGATATATTAAAACTAGTCCTTATATATATTTTAAAAATTACCCTTACTGCCCCCTGAATCTGTACTCTTCACAGTTTGAGCATTGGTTACTAATTAAATCATAACTTTATTTATAATTATTAAATTTTAAAACTATTTTAGTATAATAAAATAGACATAATAATATTTTCAATGATGTAGATATGCATTTTAAACATAAATTTTAATTTTATAAAAATATGTCCTTTTTATGTAATTGCTTTTCCTTGACTGCATCTCTGTCTCAATTTATAAATTTTCCTCAGACAAAACTACAATTGATAAAGATTCAATTTTTACACAAAATATTCTCATGAGTCTCCAGTTGAATTTACAACAAGAATTATACAAATTGGATGTATATATAATCAATTATTCAAGTTTTAATACAACCTGGTCCATTTAGACAACTACAGATTCAAAGCTTACTATTTTAAAATTCTCTGGAAACGCATATACTCTTCAAAAAATTACCAAATTTTCAAAATATAACCTCCTATGTTTCTAGTATAATTTACAAAAGAATAATGTGAATTTAACCAGTAAAACTCAAGTTACAAGGTTTTAAATACACCCTATCAGATTACCCGCAGAAACAGAGGAACAGAATGTTTGCTTACTTTTACCCATTAAAACGATAGATTCAGCTATTACTCAGAACTAAAAAGTTTAGTACACATCCTAAGGTTTTCATAGAAGTAAAAATGCCTAAATTTGGACCAGTATATCTCCAGAAAATCGAAACTTACTGTAACTAAATAAACGAAATAGTTTATCGGTTTGTTTCCTTCAATTTTAGTTTAAACCCATCTCCTACACTAATTTAAACAAGAATTATGAACAAAACATACCAAATTCAACTGTAGAATTGATGGAAGAACCCAAGCTCTCCCTTTCTTCTGTCTCTCTCCTCTTCTCTTTTCTTCCCTTCTCTTCTTCTCTTTCTGTCCTCTTCTTTTCTCTTCTCTTCTTTCTCTCCCTCTCCCGTCAAGTGTGTGTATATGTTGTATGTGTGTGAATGTGTAAGTAGATGAAAGGGTGAAGTGCTAGGTGGCAGCTTGTACTGCTGTGCCCCACTCTCTCTTCTTTTTTTTTTTTTTTTTTTCATTTTGAATTATCAATACATCCTACCTAATTTCTTAATTAATATAATTTGATTCCAAATATTATACTGAACTTCAATTTACTCCATTCAAATTTTAATATAATAAAAGATAAATATAGAATTTATGTACTAATTAACTAACATTTGTAAATTTACATCAATTAATCCCACACTTATGTATTAAAATTTTATGGATGTTACAGAACATATCAATCAAAGGTATTGGAATGACCTTGAAAATGCTCATCCTATTTCATTCTTCATACCCATAATGATAGAGAGAGAGGGATAGAGTTATTTAGTAATACACTCGTGTGTACTAGAAAAGAAAGTGTAACTTCTATATCTCTTTCTTTCTCTCTCTCTCTCTCTCTCTGACAGGCCGCAGGCAAAATTCATCCCCACAGACAACTTGATGAAGTTGTTTGAAGCTTCCACTTCTCTTGGTGGGCCCTACCTATATATAACAATAAATATATATATATATATATATATATACATCCTCAAATTACCACATTAGTTAATTAACTACCATATATATATGTATATATGAATATGTACAATTAATTAAACTTTCATCTTGACAACAAAGTAGCTTTAATCAATTCTTGGATCCTCATTAATTATTATGATAATCGGTGTCTTGTCTAATATTTTTTTCTTGCAATTTAATACTTACATATGAAACTATTTAATTGTGTGCGTAAATACCATGTTGGCCAGAGGGCATGGTAAATTCCTTATATAACAGAATAAGAATTCCCATGGGAACGGGGATTCCCAAACTTATAACATATGGAATGGACTTTGAAATGTTCTTTCCATTCCCATTTCATTCCTACATAAGAATTCCTAAACATAAAACAATCCAATCAAAAGTTATAGGAATAGATTTGGGAATGCTCATTCTATCCGTACTTCATACGTACATACTAATCACACCCTTAATAACAGAGAGAGAGAGAGAGAGAGAGAGTGAGAGAGAGTTAGTTACTAATAAACTCGTGTGTACTAGAAACAAAATAAAAATAAAAGTTCTCTCTTTCTTTTTCTTTCTCTCTCTCTCTCTCTCTGATTGGCCGCAGACAAAATTCATCGCCACATTCAACATGATGAAGTTGTTTGAAGCTTGCACTTCTCTCGGTGGGCCCCACCTATATATAATAAATAATTTAGGAATGGCTAAATTCCTTACCAAAGGTTTGAAAATGCGGATTCTCAAACTTAAAACATACAAATCAAAGGTACGTGAATGGACTTAGGAATGCTCATTCTAATCCTACTTCATTTCTACATAACAATCACACCCTAAATGACACAGAGAGAGATTTAGTTACTAGAACACTCATGGGTACTAGAAAAAAAATAAAAGTGTACGTTCTCTCTCTCTCTCTCTCTCATAGGCCACTGACAAACTTCATCCACAGACAACATGATGAAGTTATTTGAAGCTTCCACTTCTCTCCGTGGACCCCACCTATTACAACAAATAATATATACGTATATATATTTTCTCAAATCACCACTTTAGTTCATTAACTACCATATATATATATATATATATATATATATATATACATACATATATATATATATATACATATGTATCATTAATTGATTTTCCATCTTGACAACAAAGTACGCTTTAATCAATTCCTGCATCCTAATTAATTAATATAATAACTGGTGTCCTATTTAATATTTTTTCTTACATTGAAAACATACGTATACACTATTTAATTTTTTACATAAATGCCATGTTGGGGGAGAAAATGGCTAATACCTAATCTAATCGAATAAGAATTCCCATGGGAATGGGGATTCTTAAACTTAAAACGTACCAATCAAAGGTGTAGAAATGAACTTGAGAATGCTCATCCTATTCTAATCCATCCTACATACCAATTACACCCTAAATGATAGAACAAGAGAGTTGGCAACTAGTAAATTTGTGTGTAAGAGGAAAAAATATAAAGTATAACTTCTCTCCCTTTTTCTTTCTTTTTATCTCTCTCTCTATGATTGGCCACAGACAAATTTCATCGCCATAAACAACATGATAAAGTTGTTTCAAGCTACCACTTCTCTTGGTGGGCCCCACCTATGTACAACAAATACTATATAGTATATATATTTCCTCAAATCACCATTTTAGTTAATTAACTACTATATATATGTATATATGAATATGTACCATTAATTAATCTTTCATCTTTACAACAAAATAGGCTTTAATAAATTCCTGCATCCTTATTAATTATTTAAATAATCGATGTCTTGTCTAATATGATTTTTCTTGCAATTAAAAAAATACGTGTACAACTATTCAATTTTGTACTTAAATGCCATGTTGGGGGGAGGGAATGGCTAATCACTTATCTAAGAAAATAAGAATTTCCCAAACTTAAAACATACCAATGAAAGATTATAGGAATTGATTGGGAATGCACATTCTATTCATACTTCATTCGCACATACCAAATTCACCCTAAATAACCAAGACAGAGAGAGAGAGAGAGAGAATGGGAGAGTTAGTTACTAGTACACTCGTTTGTAATATGAAAAATATAAAATTGTAACTTCTCTACAGTCGTTTGTACTATGAAAAATATAAATTGTAACTTCTCTCTCTTTTTCTTTCTCTCTCTCTCTCTATGACTGGCCGCGGACAAATTTCATCACCACAAACAACATGATGAAGTTGTTTGAAGCTTCCACTTCTCTTGGTGGACCCCACCTCTATATAACAAAAATTATTTATAGTATATAATCTCCTTAAATCACCACTTTAGTTAATTAAGTACTATATATATATATGTATATATGAATATGTACCATTAATTAATCTTTCATCTTTACCTTAAAATAGGCTTTAAACAATTCTTGCATCCTTATTAATTATTAAAATAATTGGTGTCTTTTCTAATATTTTTTTTTTCTTGAAATCAAAACAATACATATACCACTATTTAATTTTGTACATAAATACCATTTTTGGGGGAGGGAATGGCTAATCCCTTATCTAAGAGAATAAGAATTCCCAAACTTAAAACATACCAGTCAAAGGTTACGGGAATGGACTTGGCAATGATCATTCTATTCGTACTTCATTCGTATATACCAATCACACCTAAATAACAGAGAGGAGAGGAGAGAGTTTGTTACTAGTACGTTCGTGTGTACTAGGAAAAAAATAAAAGTATAAGTTCTCTCCTTTCTTTCTCTCTCTCTCTCTCTCTGACTGGCTGCAGACAAAATTCATTGCCTCATACAACGTGATGAAGCTGTTTAAAGCTTCCACATCTCTTGATGGCCCCACATATATAACAAATAATTTAGGAATGGCTAATTCTTTTTCTAAGGTATGTGAATTGGGATTCTCAAACTTAAAATATACCAATCAAAGTTATAGGAATGAACTTTGAAATTCTCATTCCAATCCTACTTCATTCTTACATAAAAATCACACCCCAATAACACAAACAAACAATTAGTTACTAGAACACTCGTGTACTAAAAAAATAAAAGTGTAAGTTCTTTATGTCTCTCATAGGCCGCTGACAAACTTCATCGCCATAGACAACATGATGAAGCTATATGAAGCTTCCATTTCTCTCTGTGGGCCCCACCTACTGTAATATATATATATATATATATATATATATATATATATATCTCCTCAATTCACCACTTCAGTTCATTAACTACCATATATATATATATATATGTATATACATATATGAATATGTACCATTTGACAACAAAGTACGCTTTAACCAATTCCTACATCCTGATTAATTATTACAATAATCGTTGTCCTGTCTAATATTTTTTCTTGCAATTGAAAGCATACGTAAACAACTACTTAATGTTTTAGGTAAATACCATGTCAGGGGGAGTAAATGGCTAATATCGTATCTAACCGAATAAGAATCCCCACGGGAATAGGGATTCCTACACTTAAAAAATTCCAATCAAAGGTATAGGAATGGACTTTGAAAAACTCATCTATTCCTAATTCATTCCTACATATCAATCGCACCCTAAATGATAGAACGAGAGAGTTAGTTACTAGTACACTCCTGTGTAATAGAAAAAATTTAAAAGTGTAAGTTCTCTCTCTTTCTCTCTCTCTCTCTCTGTCTTTCTAACTAGCTGCATACAAACTTCATCTTCCAGTTTATGTATGCTTAATAGAAAAAAATTGTCTGTATGACATCTTATTGGTTATTATTGTTTCAAGTTCAGTCCTATATTGCGTGGGCCTAAATCCATACCTATATTCAGGGTCACTGAACGGACAGGCCAACCGTTTTAAACAAAGACCCTACCTTTTTACCACGGTGCAAACCCTCTCGACATCAATATTCTGTGCCATCAGATATTTGTTTGCATAATATAAGTATGGAACTTGTTTGTGAAAATGACACCGATTATTATGCTCCACAGCGGCCATTATTGCTGGTAGCGGCTCCCTTTCCGACCTCGGCCAATCGCAGTATATATTATGACGGTCCTCCACAGCCCTACTGAGATGACAGGTATTTCTCTGCATTCATCGTTGCCTCCTCGCCTCCTACTAGGAATTTGCTCTGTCCATGGACCCTTTCCAATCAGTTAGTATCAGCCCGCTCTTCTCCTACACATGGTGTTCTCGAAATTTTGATGATTATTGGCGGTGTCAGTGATTTGTTTTGTTAGTGTTGTGTGTTATAAGTTGACGATCGTTTTTTTAGGTGCATTATAATGTTTAGCAGTTTTGTCCAATTTTATTATTTTGAATTTTGATTGTGTAAAATTTTTGCTGACGTTTGCTTGTTAATGTTGGATTTTGCTAGTCGACAGTTCTCGTCTGGACTTTTGTTTTAACTATGAGGACCCTTTCCTTTGAAAAAAATCTCATATACTTTTTAAATCCTATTCACAGTTATTGTTATCCATGGATTAAATCTTTTGTAACTAAAGCTTAGCAAGCTGTATCTAGAGGCTAGAATAAACAATTTTAAATTTTCGTATCACATAGACTTTGGCAAATCCTTCTACAAAATGACTACAATTTCTTGGTTTCTTGTTTGACAATTATGCGGAGTTGGGATCTGATCAATATACATTCCATGTTTTATGATTTTAACTCAGAGAAGTACTGACTTGGCGTTTTCTTTATGTTCATGGGTTAAAAAGTTCATTAGATGCTGCATGAAAGCTGGCTGATGATTTGTACGCACCTGCATATGAATCAACTTAAAGGTTCCCTTATATTGTATGTTTTTTGCATATAAATAGCAGCAAGGGAACAAACTTGAAGGGGTTGCTGGATAGAAGAGGATAGGCAATGTTTTTATCATGAATACAAGAGTATGTCCTGGTTGAATGACGATAAGGCTAGTAAAGATTTGAATAACAGGTTCAGATCTTTTGTTACGATAGCTAATTTGACAAATTGCCTAAAGGTGGAGGGATTATTAATGCAGGCAATTGTATACCAAGGGATGCAATTGCCTATTCACAATTTCTACTCTTTCCCAAGTTTGTTGCTCTTGCAATATTGCTGACCAAAATATAGGAGCAAGTTATAGAAGAGGAAGTTCATTATTAAGCATTATGCAATGGAATTTAAAAGAGGTTTATCACAAGGGTCACAACTATGGCGTTTATAAGTCTTTCCCCCCAAATCATAATATAATGTGGACATTTTATTATTCATTAATAGAAGTACATGTAAGAACCATTGAAGCTAATGCCACTAGCACCAAAATGGTTTTTACAAAGTTGCAATTATGAAATAACAGGTAGAACCTGATTATCCACATTTTCATAGAAACACTAGAAACGTTTATCCATAATAAATAAAATATTTTAAGTGTATTTTCTGCTTGCCCATAGAAGACCTTGTTGAAATGTGGTAAGAAAGCCTGTTAAATATTAAACCATAGTTTCTTTTTTAAAGTTATTTTCAAATTTAAAAACATATAATTGGTTAAATTATTTAAGTTAAAGTAAAAAAAAAGTATTGTGATCATGTTACCTCCCCCCCCCCCCCCCCACACACACTTTTTTTATTTTTTTATTTTGAATTTTCTTTAATTCTTTATAATTTTCAAGTTGCAAAAGAGACGACGAATCAGCATGCAAACCAGGCCCATAAAATCACTCACTCCACCATATAATCGTGGTAACCTAAAACACACACAACACATAGAGCATTAGGAGAGAGAGAGAAATGAGTAAGAGAACACCACAGCCGGCAGCGGACAAGAGTTACATTAATTGGAATACGCTAATTTCGTCCTATACGATTGGTTTGCCAATCATAATCTTGTGTGGCCTACTCTTTCTTCCCGGTCTATTTTCTGAATGCTCCAGGCGTTGATTGTGATTTTGTGCATAAGTTTTTCTAGGAATGTGATTGTTGATTGTGTTTTACGATTTGTTTTCTTTTTGTTATTGTGGAAATGTATATAGATTTTTTGATTTATAAACGCTTGATTCTAGATTTGATAATTTTTAATTGCTTCCAGTCACTACTTATAAACTTGATTCATTTATATAGCTATATGCTTTGGTCTTTCGGAGTTCTTGTTGATGGTTATTCTCTTACATTTGTTGTTGATGTTATTTTGGGTTGTTATTGAGAACTATGGAAAATTATATTTACTTTTTGAGTTATAAGTGCGTGTTGTGTTGGATTTTTACATTTGATATGTTGTTACATTTGTTATTGACTGTGTGTGACTCTTTTCTAGTGTAATTGGAAATTGTGGAAATTTATTGAGAATTTTTCTCTTTGTCAATGCATCATAAAGGTTTATTTTGTATTATCCATTATTGGTTGTTTTTTGCAATTGTGAAGGATATCAAGAGATTTGTGCAATGTTTACGCTTTATTGGAAATTTTATTTAACAAGGTCTCATATGTTGGACTTCGGTTGGCATTATTGGCTGTAGTTTAGCAGTTCTAGATATTAAAGAAGATTAGATGTAACACTCTTAACAAACGTTGGAGAAGATCAGGGGAGAAGAAAAGGGTTTCAATTTTTGCTGAGTTTCTTAAGTAGGCACATGTATAGGGGTCTCTCGTTTTTTATTGGGTGCATTTCTTTTGATGCTTTGTAATGCATGGAAAAAGTGGAAAACACTATAAAAGTAGATATTACCTTCATTCGGAATCAAAATACATCTAAGACTGTAAGATAAGTTGAGGAAGAAGTTTGTTCATTAGGCTAGCTAGATCTTGTCGGTTCAGAGGTTTATTATTTTTTTTCAATTAGAGGTTCATTAATAGCTCCATTTGAAATCAATTATAAGTGTTCAAAAGCTCACAAACATTAACTTGTTTATATTTATAATATTCTAAATCCTTTATAATTTCATTTAACAATACCTTATACTACATTGTATATGGTAACATTAACTATAAAATTTAGTTTTGTAACATCAATTCCTGCATCGTGATAAATTATTACAATAATTGTGTCCTGTCTAATATTTTTTCTTGCAATTGAAAACATATGTATACAACTATTTAATTTTTTACGTAAATACCATGTTGGGGGAGTAAATGGCTAACCGTATCTAACCGAATAAAAATTTCCATGGGAATGGGGATCCCCAAATGTAAAACATACAAATAAAAGGTAGGAATGGAATTGGGAATGCTCATTCTATTCCTAATCCGTTCCTACATGTCAATCACACCCTAAATGATCGAACAGGAGAGTTAGTCACTAGTACACTCGTGTGTAATATGAAAAATATAAAAAGTGTAAGAGCTCTCTCGTTTTCTTTCTTTCTCTCTCTCTTAAATAATAAACCATAGTTTCTTTTTCTTTCCAAACTTTAATTAGTTGACATCACTTTAGAAACCTTGGAACTCTCTTCAAAGGTATTTTAGAAATTTCAAAATATATAATTGGTTAATTTATTTAAGTTAAAGTAAAAAAAAAATATTGTGAGCATGTTACCCCCCCCCCCCCCCACAACACCCATACACACTTTTTTGAATTTTTTTATTTCCGAATTTTCTTTTAATTTTCTATAGTTTGTCAAGTTGCTACGAGAGACAACGAATCAACATTTGCAAACCTGGCCCAACACAACAACTCACTCCACCATATAATTGTGTGGTAACCTAAAAGACACACAACACATAGAGCAGTAGGAGAGAGAGGAAAATGACTAAGAGAACACCACAGCCGGCGGCGGACAAAAGTTACGTTATTTGGAAAATGCTAATTTCCACCCTGTACGATTGGTTTTCCAATCACAACCTTGTGTGGCCTACTATTTCTTGCCGGTCTGTTTTCTGAATGCTTCAACCATTGGTTGTAATTTTGTGCTTAAGTTTTTCTAGGGATGTGATTGTTGATTGTGTTTTATGCTTTGTTTCCTTTTGGTGTTATTTTGGAAATGTATGTAGATTTTTTGATTTATCAACGCTTGATCTTGGATTTGATAGCTTTTAATTGCTTCCAATTACTACTTATAAACTTTATTCATTTCTATAGCTATATGCTTTGGTCTTTTGGAGTTCTTGTTGATGGTTATTCTCTTACATTTGTTGTTGATGTTATTATTGGGTTGTTATTGAGAACTGTGGAATATTATATTTAGATTTGAGTTATAAGTGCGTACTGTCTTGGATTTTTACATTTGATATGTTGTTACAGTTATTATTGATTGTGTGCGACTCTTTTCTGGTGTTATTGAAAATTGTGGAAATTTATTGAGAATCTTGTCTTGTCAATGCATCGTAAGTTAGATTTATTTTGTATCATCCATTATTGCTTGTTTTTTGCGATTGTGAAGGATATCAAGAGATTTGTGCAATGTTTACACTTTATAGGAAATTTTATTTATCAAGGTCTCATAAGTTGGTTTTTGGTTGATATTATTCGTTGTAGTTTAGCGGTTTTGCAGGATAATAAAAAAGATTAGATGTAACACTCTTAACAACATTGGAGAAGATCAGGAGAGAAGAAAAAAGGGTTTTAATTTTTGCCGAGTTTCTTAAGTAGGCACATATATAGGGGTCTCTCGTTTCTTTATTGGGTGCATTTCTTTTGATGCTTTGTAATGCATCGAAAAAGTGGAAAAATCACAAGATAAGTTGAGGAAGGAAGTTTGTCCAGTAGGCTAGCTAGATCTTGTCGGTTAAGAGATTTATTATTTTTTTTCCAATTAGAGGTTCATTAATAACTCCATTTGATATCAATTATAAGTGTTCAAAAGCTCACAAACATTAACTTGTTTATATTTATAATATTCTAAATCCTTTATAATTTTATTTAACAATACCTTAAACTACATTATGTATTGTAAAATTAATTGTAAAATTTAGTTTTGTAACATCAATTCCTGCATCCTGATTAATTATTACAATAATCGTTATCCTTTCTAATATGTTTAGAACTATTTAATTTTTACGTAAATACCATGTTGGGGGGAGGAAATGGCTAATATTGTATCTAACCGAATAAAAATTCCCATGGGAATGGGGATTCCCAAACATAAAATATACCAATCAAAGGTATAGGAATGGACTTGGGAATGCTTTTTCTATTCTAATTCATTTCTACATGCCAATCACACCCTAAATGATAGAACGGGAGAGTTACATACTAGTACACTCATGTGTAGTATGAAAAATATAAAAGTGTAAGAGCTCTATCGTTTTCTTTCTTTCTCTCTCTCTCTCTCTCTCTCTCTGTCTCTCTCTCTCTCTCTATAACTGGCCGTAGACAAATTTTATCGGCACAAACAACATGATGAAATTGTTTGAAGCTTCCACATCTCTTTGTGGGCCCCACATATATATAACAAATATTATATATAGTATATATATCTCCTCAAATCACCACTTTAATTAATTAACTACTATATATATATATATATGTACATATGAATATGTACCGTTAATTAATCTTTCATCTTTACAACAAAATAGGCTTTAATCAATTCCTATGTCCTTATTAATTATTAAAACAATTGGTGTCTTTTCTAATATATTTCTTTTTTGCTATTAAAAAAATAAATATACAACTATTTAATTTTGTATGTAAGTACGATGTTTGGGGGAGGGAATCGCTAATCCCTTATCTAAGAGAATAAATTCCCTAAGGGCATGATTGGTATGTAGGAATAGAATTAAATAGGAATGGAATGGATTTAGGAATGGAATAAAGAAGGGGATGGAATAAAGAAGGGATGGAATCATATTTGAATAGCATTCCGATGATTGGTATACATAATAAATTAGAAAGTAATAGAATTGTCATTCCTTAGTTGATTCAATTAACATAATTGATAATTAAAAAATAATGATTAGTAATAAAAAAAATTATTTTTATGAAAAATTTGCTCTTTTGTATTTTTTTTAATAAAATTATTTATTCATATTTTATTGAGTATGTTGAATTCAATTATATAACAATGTTCTCAAAATTACTTACCGAAGGTTATAAGCAATTTATAAAACATCTAATATATTATTGAATATATATTATTTATTTACGTAATAAATAATTTATTGACGTTGAACATAAATTATATTTTTCTGCCAAAATATAAAAAATTTATTCGAATAATCCAATGAACTAATGTATTTAATCAGTACATCTACCATTATTTATTCAGTCTCAATTAAAGAAATTTTTTGAATTAATAAAATAATTAAAAATCAAAGCAATATCACTTTCTTCTTACCATGCATACATAATTATTTTTTAATACTAGATATAAAAATAATCAAATTTAATAACATTTACAACTGAATATTAAATTAATACAAGAACAAAAAAAGAAAAAAAAAACTTTCATTCCTTAGATGTTGGGAATAGCTAATACCATGGTTGGGGAAGGAATGGCTAATCCCTTATCCAAGGGAATAGGAATTCCCATGGGAATGGGGATTCCCAAACCTAAAGCATACCAATCAAAGGTATAGGAATGGACTTGGGAATGGAATGGCCATTCCTACATACCAATCACACCCTAACTTAAAACATACCAGTCAAAGGTTGCGAGAATGGACTTGGGAATCATCATTCTATTCGTACTTCATTCATACGTACCAATTGCACCCCAAATAACAGAGAGAGAGAGAGAGAGAGAGAGAGAGAGAGATAGTTCATTACTAGTACGCTCGTGTGTACTAGAAAAAAAAAATAAAAGTATAAGTTCTCTCTTTGTGTTTCTTTCTCTCTCTCTCTCTCTCTCTCTGACTGGCCGCACACAAAATTCATCGCCACATACAACGTGATGAAGTTTTTTGACGCTTCCACGTCTCTCGATGGGCCCCACATATATATAACAAATAATTTTGGAATGGCTGATTTCTTATCTAAGGTATGTGAATAGGGATTCCCAAACTTAAAACATACCAATCAAAGATATAGGAATGGACTTTGGAATGCTCATTCCAATCCTACTTCATTCCTACATAAAAATCCCACCCTAAATGACACGAAGAGACAGTTAGTTACTAGAACACTCGTGTTTACTAGAAAAAAATAAAAGTGTAAGTTCTCTATCTCTCTCTCTCTCTCTCTCTCTCATAGGCCGTTGACAAACTTCATCTCCACAGACAACATAATGAAGCTACATGAAGCTTTCACTCCTCTCTATGGGCCCCACCTATTGTAACAAATAATATATATATATATATATATATATATATATATCCTCAAATCACCACTTTAGTTCATTAACTACCATATATATATGTATATACATCTATGAATATGTACCATTTGACAACAAAGTACGCTTTAATCAATTCCTGCGTCCTGATTAATTATAACAATAATCGTTGTTCTATTTAATATTTTTTCTTGCAATTGAAAACATACAAATACAACTATTTAATTTTTTACGTAAATACCATGTTGGGGGAGTAAATGGCTAATATCTTATCTAACCGAATAAGAATTCCCATGGAATGGGGATTCCTAAACTTAAAACGTACCAATCAAAGGTATAGGAATGGACTTGAGAATGCTCATTCTATTCCTAATTCATTCCTACATACCAATCGCACCCTAAATGATAGAACGAGAGAGTTAGTTACTAGTACAATCGTGTGTACTAGGAAAAAATAAAAAGTGTAAGTTCTCTCTCTTTCTGTTTCTTTGACTGGCTGCAGACAAACTTCATCACCACAGTCAACGTGATGAAGTTGTTTGAAGCTTTCACTTCTCTCGGTGGGCCCCAGCTATATGACACACAGAGAGAGTTAGTTGCTAGAATACTTGTTGTATTGGGAAAATAAAAGTGTAAGTTCTCTATCTTTTCTCTCTCTCCCTCTCTCTCATAGGCAGCGGACAAACTTCATCGCCGTAGACAATGTGATGAAGTTATTTGAAGCTTCCACTTCTCTTAGTTCTCTCCCTCCCTCTCTCTTTCTTCCCCTCTCTCTCTCTCTCTTGCTCATAGGCGCAAACAAACTTCATCGCCACAGACAACGTGATGAAGTTGTTTGAAGCTTCCACTTCTCTTGGTGGCCCCACCTATAGATAACAAATAATATAATATATACATATATATACATATATATATCTCCTCAAATCACCACTTTAGTTAATTAACTACCGTATATACATATTTATATATGAATTTGTACCATTAATTATCTTTCACCTTGACAACAAAGTAGGCTTTAATCAATTCCTGCATCCTCATTAACTATTGCAATAATCGGTCTCTTGTCTAATATGTTTTTTTTTCATGCAATTCAAAACATACGTATACAACTATTTAATTTTGTACGTAAAAACCATGTCGGGGGAGGGAAAGGCTAATAACTATTCTAAGAGAATAAGAATTCCTATCGAAATGGGGATTCCCAAACTTAAAAAATACCAATCAAAGGTATAGAAATGGATTTGGGAATGCTAGTTCTATTCCTACTTAAGTCGTATATATCAATCACCCTAAATGATATATATATATAGAGAGAGAGTTAGTTACTTGTACACTCGTGTGTATTAGGAAAAAAATAAAACTGTAGGTTCTCTCTCTCTGTCTGACCGGCTGCAGAAAAACTTCATCACCATAGACAACGTGAAGAAGTTGTTTGAAGCTTCCACAACTTCGGTGGGCCCCACCTGTATACAACAAATAATATAGTAATGGCTTATCCCTTATAAAAAGTATGCGAATGGAGATTCCCAAACTAAGAACATATCAATGAAACGTATAGGAATAGATTGGGGAATGCTCATTCTATTTCTACTTCATTCATACATACCAATTACACCCCAAATGACAGAGAGAGAGAGAGAGAGAGGGAGGGAGAACTTACACCAGTTTTCTTAGTACACAGAACTTTCTTAGTAGCTAACTAGAGAGAGAGAGAGAGAGAGAGGGAGAACTTACACCTGTTTTCTTAGAACACAAGAGTTTACTAGTAACTCTCTCTCTCTCACTCTCTCTCTCGTCGCAGACATACTTCATCGCCTCAGACAACGTTATGAACTTTTGAAACTTTCAGCTCTCTTAGTGGGCCCCACCTATATATAACAAAGTATATATATATATATATATATATATATATATATATCTCCTCAAATCACTATTTTAGTAAATTAACTACCATATATATATATATATATATATGAATACGTACCATTAATTAATCATTACAAGAAATTCTACATCTCGTAAGGAAAAAATTCGTTACAATATGTCCAAAATTCGTCGCCAATCTTTTGATAACGAAAATGTGTCGTTACAAGGTTTCTACTGGAAAGCCCGTCGCTAAAAGTTCTTATAACGAATCAGAGTTTGTCGTCACAAATGTATTCGTAACAAATGTTGATTCCTTACAATAGTATAGTACTAGAAACACCTGTGTCCTCACAAGAGCGTATGATATCGTTAAAAAAAAACATATTTGTTACTAAAAGTATGACTTACAATAGTATTTTCGTTACGAATAGTTATTATGAGAACAAACTATCCTCACTAAAACTCAAAATGAATAATATATTCAATTTATATACTATAAAAAGTTTGTCACAAACAAGTTATTGTGAGAATTCCTTTCCTTACTAATAGTAATTTATAGTGATTTATTTTATGTTAAAACATGCTTAAAAACTTGTTTCCAAAAGTGCACAAATACAATAATACTTGTCCATATAAACATAAAGAAAAGTAAACCTAACATAAATAAATCCCATAATGACTACATAGCAAGCCAAAAATTTAAGTAATACTTCAATACATAAGTCTATGGTAAAACATTAATGCACTAGCTACAAAAGCGCAACAAAAAGATATCCTAAGAAACTTTCCAACATAGTAGTTTCAAGGGTACAAAATAAAGTAAATTTTTTTCAAACATAGCTATCGTCAAGTGAGATAAAGCCACCAAAATACATGTGAATCCTTGGAATGTCATATTGCATTTCTTTACCCTTTGATGCACCAACTTCAAACCTGCAGATGTCCTGCTCAAACAAAAGGACAATGAGACAATTCAACTATTTAAAAATCGATACAACAATATACATACAATACCCAATATACCAAAAGTTCTAATCAAAATACCAAAACACCAATCAAAACTTCAAAGAAATAATAAATAATGCAAGAAATTCCAACTAAAATGTCAAAACACAAACCAAAACTTCAAATGAAATAATAACCAATATACGAACTCCCAACTAAAAATATCTAAACACCAACCAAAACTTCAAAGAAACAATAACCAATATATGAAATCTCAACTAAAATATCAACACCAACCAAAATTTCAATGAAACAATAGCATATATACAAAAACACAAACCAAAATACCAAAACACCAATCAAAATTTCAAAGAAGCAATAACCAATATACCAAAAACACTAACAGAGCCATCAAATTCCAACCAAGATACCAGAACACTAACCAAATACCAAACACACCAATCAAAGGCTTCTGCACATTTTGAAAATGAGAATTTTTTCCCCCAATTATCTCTCAAGTAAAGTTTCAAGCTTGAACAAAAATGGTGAAAATTGATGTTTTTAACCAATTTCATGAAGTATTCAAGCTCCAAGGTGGGAGAAAGGAGGTTTTTCTTTTCCCCTCTAATGCTGCCTCTATCAGTTTTAACTGAAAATCTAACAGCATGCACCAAAATTGTTGAAAAGTGTTAATTTGAGGACTCATATTGTCAAGCTAAAAGTTAGGGAGAAAAATTGAATAAGTGGTTACGTATAGGGACCAAAAACATAATTCTGCCCCGTCAAAACTAACAAAAATGACCACGTTGAACGTGAGAAAGGGGAAAAATTAGTATGCTTGATTTTGCGCTGAAAATCGGGAAATGATTAGGTATATACTATTAGCACAAAATTTGGGGCCAAAAAGTAACAAATTCCCCAATTTTGCCTTACGTGACATAACAAATGGGACCAGCTCTATCCAAAATTGATTACTTTAGGGATAAAAAGTGTCAATTGTGAAATAAGAGAGACAAGAAAACATACTAATGATATTGTTGATCAGAGACCAAAAATATATTTTTCTCAAAATCATCCAAAGAATATAAACCATAAAATTTTAAATATTTGACATGAAAAAAAGTATTCAAGTACTTTTTGATTGAAAATAAAAATAAAATATCCTACATAAAGAAATTAAATTGGGTAGGAGAACTAAAAAAATGGTGGTAATTAAAATTCAAGAATTTCGTCAGAAACCCAGATTTTGGACAGAATTTCAAAAAAAAAAAAAAAAATATGTTTTCGGACAGTTCGGATTTCCAAAAAAAATTAATACAGTTGGAAGTGACGTTAGAAATCTCGGCGGAGATATTGTCGACAAAATAGCAAAATTTGTTAGATGTTATACCTCTACATTTGTTGATTGGATTCATTTTAAACTTTCAATTCATCATATATTAGATAACGTCCAATGGTTGTTAAAGAATATAAAAAAATAATGATTTTAAAAAAAGAGAGAAAATTGTGCGTGCATTTTCCCAAACCAGTGAAGTGGCATTTGCATAATTTTCAAAAATTAAGAGCAGTAATTTTGTGTGTGTGTGGTTTTTTTTTATTAAAGGGTGGCTATTTGCTTATTTCCTGTATGTATCATAAGTAGGTGCAATTTACTAGTGAGTTTTCGAGTAAATAACTATCCATATAAAATTGAGAAATATGTATATGCCTGTTTTATAAGAGCTTAATGAGTTTGAAATTTAAAACAAGAAGGACGACAATTTTGATTTCAGCTTAATACGAAAAAAAATTTGAACATGCACTAATTTATAATACACCAACTTTAATTAAAAAATATAAAAAATAAGTACTTTAATTTAATAGAAAATCTTAAAAGGATTAATTAAAGGATAACCTGAATCTTTTCATGAAATAATTAGGGAAAAAATAAAAAATAAAAATCGTCTACAAAGAAAGTGGGTAATTATTTTGTGCTATAGAATAATTCTTCAATTCACATGGGATTTATGTATTAATTTTCATGTGAGCAATACGAAAACGGAGAAATTCGCATAATTTTTGATCAATACCGTAAGATAAATCATGCTCAAATTAATTTTCACACATTAAATTCTTGCGGCCATAGCAATTGAATGACGAATAACTAGCGAAATTTTGGTAACATTATCATTGAGCGACAACATTTTTTTTTTTTCACTTAATCTAAAATAACCCAACTGAGTTGGATCTGGATGGGGGTTGCTTCTTGTGCTTTGCTGACGGTGCTGGTGCACTTGAAGGGGGTGAGATGGCTTGTGTTCGAGCTTTATTTGATTAAATTCCTCCACATCGACCGATACTTTCGAACGCGGCGCTTTGGCCTTTGGTGCAGGTGCTGGTGCATGTTTATGTGGATGATGCCGCTTGTGATTTAGTCCGATTGTATTTTTATTTGTGTTTTACTGTACATGTAACCCTTACATTATTTTCAACCAGTGCACTATCTTTACGATTTTTTTATTGTTATTTAAAATCTTATTGCATTTATTACATATATATATATATATATATATATATATATATATATATGTAAGCCATCAAATAGCAGGAATAAATGGTCTATTATATTAAAAAATATATTGCCCTCATATTTTTTAAATATTATATCTTATAATGAATAAAGGATAATCTATAATTAAAAAATTATGTTTAATTATGTAATGTGTTCTGAATTAGGAATTGCGAACTCATTCTCTGGATGATTTTTTCAATTAAAAATATTCGTGGGAAAATTTTAATGGATTTTCTGACAACATAATTTGTTTTACCAACGGTTACGCTTGACGCATAACATTATGAAGAAGGGAATTTGTGACGGAATGCAAATTATTTATTGGTGGGTGTTGGTCCGTAAGATTTTGGTGAGATATTTCCGACGCGAGAAGGCCACTGAAAAGATTTATATTGTTTAGTTCCTATTGCACCTTTATTTACATTGAAAATAATTTGAAATGCTACAATTTTGGTCACACAACAATATCACAAAAATGGTTTTGTTTCCCCCTTCACCACAAGAAATAATGCTAAGGTATTCATTTCTAATCTGTAAGAATTTTACTTGGTAATTAGCTCGACCCAGATTTATCATTGAGTTTTTTCGTAGTTGCTGAACTATTTTCGCGAGTTACACGATTGCTCCCCAAGTTACCAATTTCCATTAGAGTCGGCCCTAATTATTATATCTCCGTCAAAAGGGACAATTGTGACATTTGGTCCCGATACTTAACCACTTATTCAGTTTTGGTCTCCAAACTTTCGGCCTTAGCAATATTAGTTCTCAAACGGATAATTTTTTAGCACTTTTTTCCTTGCCGTTAGATTCAGTGTTAGAATTGATAGAAAATATCATGTATGTACACGTGGGGCGAAAATGATTGAGAAGAAATAGGGAGAATTAAAGTTTTGGTCCCTAAAATTCACCGCTTATTCAATTTTGATCTTCAAACTACCTGGCTTGACAACATTAGTCGTTAATATAACCATTTTTTAACATGTTACGCTTCTCTCTCTCTCTCTGTCTCTCTCTCTCTCTCTCTCTCTTTTTAACTCCCTTTCATTCCCAAAGGAACCCTAACTCAATTTCCAATTGATTTTCTCAAATTCACTGATAATTTTTTATTATTCACTAAACAAAACTAATTCTCGTCATTTTTATTCATAATCCATTTGATGGTTTTAAGTTGTTGGGCCCAAATCGACATACTGTGGATCCCTCATACCCTAATCATGAATTGTGAGGAGTCCATAATTCTAAAAATAAAGGCTTAAATCTACAATTGCAGAAGAATGGAGACTAGGCTACTTCGCAGTTTTGAAAATGAGAATTTTTTTCCCCAATTATCTCGGAAGTAAAGTTTCAAGCTTGAACAGAAATGTTGGAAATTGATGTTTTTAATTAATTCCATGAAGTATCCATGCTCCAAGGTGGGAGAAAAAAGGTTTTGTTTCCCCTCTAATCCTTCCTCCATCAATTCTAACAGAAAATCTAATAGCATGGACCAAAATTGTTGAAAAGTGTTAGTTTGAGGACTCATATTGTCATGCTGCAAAGTTTGGGGAGAAAAATTGAATAAGTGGTTACGTATAGGGACCAAAAACATAATTCTTCCCCGTTGAAACTAACAAAAATGACCACGTGGACCAAGAGAAAGGACGAAAATTAGTATGCTTGATTTGGCGCCAAAAATCGGGGAATGATTAGGTATATATTATTAGCACAAAATTCGGGGCCAAAAACCAACCAATTCCCATATTTTTTACGGGACCATGCCCCTCTTGTGCGCAACACTGTTGCTTTTTTTAGAGACATAACAAATGGGACCAACCTTGTCGAAAATTGATCACTTTAGGGATAACAATGTATGTTGTGAAATAAGCGAGACAAGAAAACATACTAATGATATTGTTGATCAGCGACCAAAAATATATTTTTTTCAGAATAATCCAAAGGATATAATCCATAAAAATTTAGATATTTGACATGAAAAAAAGTATTTAAGTACTTTTTGAAGAAATTAAAAATAAAACATCCTACATAAACAAATTAAATTGCGTAGGAGAACTAAAAAAAATGGTGGTAATTAAAATTCAAGAATTTCTTCAGAAACACAGATTTTGGAGAGAAATTTAAAAAAAAAATATGTTTTTGGATAGTTAGGATTTCTAAAAAAAATTAATACAGTTGAAAGTGACATTAGAAATCTCGGCGGAGATGTTTTTGACAAAATAGCGTAATTTGTTAGATGTTATACCTATACATTTGCTGATTGATTCATTTCAAACTTTCAATTCATCATATATTGCTGAAAGTAAAATACAAACCATCTATTTTTATTAGATAACATCCAATGGTTGTGGAAGAATAAAAAAAAAAAATTAAAAAGAGAGAAAATTTTGCGCGTGCATTTCCCCAAACGCGTGAAGTGGTATTTCCATAATTTTTAAAAATTAAGAGCAGTATTTTTTTTTTTTTTTTTTTCATTAAAGGGTGGCTATTTGGTTATTTTCTGTAGGTGTCACACGTAGGTGCAATTTACCAGTGAGTTTTAGAGTAAATAACTATCCATATCAAATTGAGAAATATATATATGCCAGTTTAATAAGAGCTTAATGAGTTTGAAATCTAAAAAACGAAGGACGACAATTTTGAATTGAGCTTAATATGGAAAAAATACGAACATGTACTAATCGCTAATGCGCAGATTTTAATAATAAAAAAATATAAAAAATAAGTACTTTAATTTAATAGAAAATCTTAAAAGGATTAATTAAAAGGATAACCTGAATCTTTTCATGAAAATAATTAGGGAAAAATAATAAATAAAAATCATCTACAAAGAAAGCTGGTAATTATTTTGTACTATGGAATAATTATTCAATTCATATGGGATCTATGTATTAATTTTCATGTGAGCAATAAGAAAACACAGAAAATTCGCATAATATTTGTTCAACGCCTTAAGATAAATCATGATCTAATTAATTTTCACACAATAAATTATTGTGGTGATAGCAATTGAATGACAAATAACTAGAGAAATTCTTATCACATTTTCATTGAGCAACAATATTTCTTTTTTTTTTTTTCACTTAATCTAAAACAACCCAAATGAGTTGGATCTAGAAGGGGGCTGCTTCTTGTGTTTTGGTGACGGTGCTGGTGCAGTTGAAGGCGGGTGAGATGGCTTGTGTTTGAGCTTGACTTGATTAAATTCATCCACATTATCCGATACATTTGAACGTGGTGCTTTGGCCCTTGGTGCTGGTGCAGGTGCATGTTTATGTGGATGATGTCGCTTGTGCTTTAGTTCGATCTCATTAATTTCCTCTTCAAATTCAACACCATCATCCGATAGTTGTGAATGCGGTGAATTAGGCTTTGGTGTTGGTGTTGGTGCATGTCTAGGTGGATGATGTGGTTTGCGCTTGTGCAGTTCTTGCCCGTCGCCAAATTTGTCATTGGCGATCGCTGGGATTGCAAAAAGCGCACCAAGCAAAAAGACTAAGAAATATGCTCTCGACATGATTGGGATGTTGGGTTAATTTTTTTTGGTGTTGAAAATGTTGGAGAGGTGTTGGTTTTTATAGTGAAATATTGTAAACCCCTCTCAGAGGAGCAAATTTCACTCCACTTGTATATGGAATATAAATTCATTCAGTTATAAAGGTATGTATGAAGCCATCCTGCATCTTCGTACACGTGGTGTATACACAGTATTCTCAGTCAATACACTAGTTGTATATTAGCTTTTATTTATTAATGTAATGTTTATTACATTTATTATATGCTATTTTAATAATTACACAATTTGTACTATAGATTGTATTATGTATTGTCAGTGGTATTACGTTTAAAGTATACATTATTTTCAATCAATGCAATAGTTATATAGTAGATTGTATTTTTATTTATGTTTTACTATACATGTAACCCTTACATTATTTTCAACCAATGCACTATTTTTACGGTGTTTTTTATTGTTATTTTAAATTTTATTGCATTTGATACATATATATATATATATATATATATATATATATGTATATATGTAAGCCATCAAAGAGTTGGAATAAATGGTCTATTATATTAAAAAATATATTGCACTCATATTTTGTATATATTATATCTTATAATGAAGAAAAGATAATCTATAATTAAAAAAATAAGTTTAATTATGTAATGTGTTCTAAATTAGGAATTGAGAACTCATTCTTTGGATGATTTTTTGAATTAAAAATATTCGTGGGAAAATGTTAATGGATTTTCTTACAACTTAATTTGTTTTACCAACGTTTACGCTTTACGAACAACATTATCAAGAAGGAAATTTGTGACGGAATGCAAATTATTTATTGGTGGGTGTTGGTCTGTATGATTTTGGAGAGATATTTCCGATGCAAGAAGCCCGTTGAAAAGATTTATATTTTTTTAGTTACTATTGCATCTTTATTTTCATTAAAAATAATTTGAAATGTTACAATCTTAGTCACGCAACTATATCACAAAAATGATTTTGTTTCCCCCTTCACCACAAGAAATAATGCTATGGTATTCATTTCTAATTAGTAACAATTTTAGGGATAATTTCACTTTTCGTACCCTAACTATACCCTAATTTCAGTTTTAGTACCCAATGTTTCCAAATCATCAAAATTGGTACCCAAAGTTAACGATTTTCATCCAAATGAATACCTCCCGTTAAATTGACCGTTAAATTTAACGGTCAATCGAACACGTGACGCACGTGACCAGCTGGTGTTTCTCTTCCAAATCAATCGTTGGCCTTTGACTGAGGTTCTTCTCATTTTTCTCTCCCAAAAGCCCTAAATCCCCAAATGCTCGTCTCCATTTTTTTCGTCTATTTCTGATATAATTCGACTACCAAAATTTGCTTTCCACCATTTATGCAGTGAAGGAGGACTGGTTTTCCAAATTTTTTTGGAGATTTGGCGAGTTATAAGTTGAAGAAAAGAGAATGGTGCGAAAAAGAGACCCGCAGTTAATCGATGGCCCTCAATACGGTACGTTTTGTTTTTCTTTTTGCTATGAACTTGGTTAGAAACGAAGACATGAAATCGGAACTACGAAATAGAAAGAGAGACTCAAAATCTTGTGGTTTTCGAAATTAGGGTTTACAAATTGGGGCTTTTTTGAAATTAGGGTTTATACAATCAAACGATTGGGGCTTTTCTGAAATTAGGGTTTATACAGTGAAACAATTGGATTTTTTTCGAATTTAAGGTTTATACAATGTAAAGTTTAAAGTTTTGTGATGTATTCTAATGGTTTTGTGCTGGAATTATTCTGACAGGGATCATTTTTAATGAATTCTGATTCTATTTTTTCTTCCTTGAATTATGATTTTTGTTGGAATTATGTCGGTATTGTATTTTTCTGATTTTTGTTGAATTCTATTTCTGTATTTTTTTATTTTTGAAAATTTTTGTTGAATTCTGATTGTTTTTTATTTGTTGTTATATAGATCCAAACTCTGAAGCTACAATGATTAGTATAAAATTACATCATGGGGGTATATTGAACACTGAGCCACTTAGGTATTATGTAGGAGGGCAAGTTGATTTTTTTGATTATGTAGATGTAGAAATGTTTGGGTTGATTGAAATGAAGGAGTTTGTTGAGGAATTAGGCTATGATAAACAAAAGGTTAAATTTTGGCATCAATTTGGGCATAGCTTGCATCTGGGCAGTGCTTGTCTTGAGACAGATACTGATATATATGGGATAATCAACCACATATGCAAGAACAGGGTAGTTGAAATTTTTGTAGAACACTTAAATGAACCTGAAATTGACTTTTCTTTCCTTGATAATGACAATAATTCTAATCCCCTTCTCAGCCAATCTAGTGAGTCAGAGTGTGATGATTTTGGGGATAGTGATTTTGACATGGAGGAGGATGACAGGTTATTATCAGTAATAATGACAAGAACAGATAGTGATTATTGCCACCCAAGTATGAAAACAAACCTGGGAGGCCAAAGAAAATGAGACGAAGACAGCCTGATGAGCCACCTGCTGCAACCAACACAACAAGATTAAAGAAGTGTTCGAAAAGTCTAAAATGTGGCAAATGTGGAGTTGTAGGGCACAATGCTAGGACATGCAACAAGAGGAGTGGACAGGCTGAAGAGATGCCTATTGGGACATCTCAATCCCCCAGCACTCAAGAGAGCAATCATACTCAATCTACATCCTTGGAGCCTTTCAATGCACAATCTGCTTCTTCACAGCCTGCAACAACAGTTCCAAGAAGGAAAAAACTGCCTGTAAGTTGCAAATCTATCTATTTCACCTATTATTTACTATGTTATTATACATAATGTGGGGTTTTCCTGTTTCAGGTCAGGAAAGCTGGAAGCAAAAATATGGGATTAAAGCTAGTTGGCAAGTCAAACAATATTTCCTTAGTTAATGTAAATGTAAGTGTGGTTGGAGTTTGATAAAAAAAAAAAAAACTCATTTTTTTCCCTATAACAAACAATCTAACTCTCATCATCGTATGTTGATTGCAATTTTATAGGTTACTCAATCTTCAAGGATCAACTCTCCGGTTACCGTGAGAGGAGGGATAAACTTTATCACCCTCCCAAATTTGAGGGCAACCCTTGGTACTCAACAAACAGAAAAGGGACAATCCAGCCATGATAAATGAAGAACTATTATTGTTTGTATTTGTTTGTATCTGTTGCTAGTGTGTTCAGTTGGACATGAATTGTTGGTATTACCACTGTTAGTAAGACTCTTGTTGTTGAGCTAGTTTTAAAAATTGATGAAGTATTTGTGTTGATTGTGAATTGTTGTTGTTTATTGAAGGGATTTAATGAAGTGTTGAAGTGTTGTTGTTGACACGTATAATTGTTCATCGTTCATTAATTTGTTTCAGTTTATGTTTCTATTCATCCTTCTTTGCAAAATTTTCCTCAATTTGACTCTTTCAACTCTAATTTTTGTGGTGAATGAAATAGTAGCAAAAAATGCCCTTAATTAGACAAACTACCGCCTATTTTTTCCTCCAAAAATGGCTTGACCGTTAAATTTAACGGTCAATTTAACGGGAGGTATTCATTTGGATGAAAATCGTTATCTTTGGGTACCAATTTTGATGATTTGGAAACATTGGGTACTAAAACTGAAATTAGGGTATAGTTATGGTACGAAAAGTGAAATTATCCCACAATTTTACTTGGTAATTAGCTCGACCGAGATTTTATCATTTATTTTTTTCGTAGTTGCTGAACTATTTTCTTGCAGTGCTCGTTTCACGAGTTACACGATTGCTCCCCAAAGTACCAATTTCCAACAGAGTCGGCCCTATTTATTGTATCTCCATCAACAGGGACAATTGTGACTTTGGTCCCGATACTTAACCATTTATTTAGTTTTAGTCCCCAAACTTTCGGCCTTAACAATATTATTTCTCAAAAGGATAATTTTTTAACACTTTTTTTCCTTGCCGTTAGATTCTGTGTTAGAATTTATGGAAAAATATCATGTATGTATACGTGCGGCATAAATGATTGGGAAGAAATAGGGAGAATTAAAATATTGGTCCCTAAACTTCACCACTTATTCAATTTTGATCTACAAACTAGCGGGCTTGACAACATTAGTCGTTAATATAACCATTTTTTAACATGTTACGCTTCGTTCTCTCTCTTTTTAACTCGAAGGAACCCTGACTCGATTTTCACTCGATTTTCTGAAATTCACTGATAATTTTATGTTATTCACTAAACTAAAATAATTCGCCTCATTTTCTTCATAATACATTTAAAAGTTTAATGTTTTTTGGCCTAAATCCCTCAAACCGTAATCATGATTTGGACAAGCATGAATTTTTCTACCCGGATGGTGAGGAGTCCATAATGCTGAAAATAAAGGCTTAAATCTACAATTGCTGAAGAATCGAGACTAGGCTTCTGCGTAGTTTTGAAAATGAGAAATTTTTTCCCCAATTATCTCGCAAGTAAAGTTTCAAGCCTGAACATAAATGTTGATAATTGATGTTTTTAATCAATTTCATGAAGTATCCAAGCTCCAAGGTGGGAAAAAGAAGGTTTTCTTTCCCCTCTAATGCCGCCTCCATCATTTCTAACTGAAAATCTAACAGCCTGGACCAAAATTGTCGAAAAGTGTTAGTTTGAGGACTGATATTGTCAAGTTGAAAAGTTTGGGGCAAAAAAATTGAATAAGTGGTTACGTATAGGGACCAAAAACATAATTCTCCCACGTCAAAACTAACAAAAATAACCAAGTGGACCATGAGAAAGGGCGGAAATTAGTATGCTTGATTTGGTGCCAAAAATAGGGGAATTATTAGGTATATACTATTAGCACAAATTTCGGGGCCAAAAACCTACCAATTCTCACATTTTTTACGTGACCATGCGCCTCTTGTGCGGATCAACCCTGTCAAAAATTGATCACTTTAGGGATAAAAGTGTCAGTTGTGAAATAAGAGAGACAAGAAATCATACTAATGATATTGTTGATCAAATACCAAAAATATATTTTTTTCGAAATAACCCATAGGATATAATCCATAAAAATTTAAATATTTGATATGAAAAAATGTATTTAAGTACTTTTTGATAGAAAATAAAATAAAAAATCCTACATAAACAAATTAAATTGCGTAGGAGAACTAATAAAATAGTGGTAATTAAAATTAAAAAATTCGGTCAGAAACCCAGATTTTGGAGAGAAATTTAAAAAAATGTATATATGTTTTCGGACAGTTAGGATTTCCAAAAAAAATTAATACAGTTGGAAGTGACATTAGAAATCTCGACGGAGATGTTTTTGATAAAATAGCATAATTTGTTAGATGTTATACCTATACATCTGTTGATTGGATTCATTTCAAACTTTCAATTCATCATATATTACTGAAAGTAAAATACAAACCATCTATTTATATTAGATAACGTCCAATGGTTGTGAAAGAATAAAAAAGATAATGAATTTAAAAAAAGAGAGAAAATTTTGCGCGTGCATTTCCCCAAACGCATGAAGTAGTATTTGCATAATTTTTAACAATTAAGAGCTGTAACTTTGTGTGTGTTTTTTATTAAAGGGTGGCTATTTGGTTATTTCCTGTAGGTGTCACACGTAGGTGCAATTTACCAGTGAGTTTTAGAGTAAATAACTATCCATATCAAATTGAGAAATACGTATATGCCAGTTTGGTAAGAGCTTAATGAGTTTGAAATCTAAAACAAGTAGGACGACAATTTTGATTTGAGCTTAAGATGGAAAAAATATGAACATGTACTAATCGCTAATGCACAGATTTTAATAAAATAAAATATAAAATATAAGTACTTTAATTTAATAGAAAATCTTAAAAGGATAACTTGCATCTTCTCACGAAATAATTCGAAAAAAAAAAATAAAAATCATCTGCAAAGAAAGAGGGTAATTATTTTGTGCTATGGAATAATTATTCAATTATATGAGATCTATGTATTAATTTTCATATGAGAAATAAGAAAACGAAGAAATTCGCATAATTTTTTTTCAACACCCTAAGATAAATCATGATCTAATTATGTTTCACACATTAAATTCTTGTGGCCATAGCAATTGAAAGACAAATAACTAGTCAAAGTCTGGTCACATTTTCATTGAGCAACAACATTTCTTATTTTTTTAACTTAATCTAAAACAACCCAAATGAGTTGGATCTGGAAGGGGGCCACTTCTTGTGCTTTGGTGACGGTGCTGGTGCACTTGAAGGCGGGTGAGATGGCTTGTGTTAGAGCTTGATTTGATTAAATATCACCACATCGTCCGATACTTTCGAATGTGGTGCTTTCGCCATTGGTGCTGGTGCAGGTGCATGTTTATGTGGATGATGCCGCTTGTGCTTTAGTTCGAGCTCATTAATTTCCTCGTCAAATTCAACATCATCATCGGATAGTTGTGAATGTGGTGAATTAGGCTTTGGTGTTGGCGTTGGTGCATGTCGAGGTGGATGATGTGGTTTGCGCTTGTGCAGTTCTTGCCCGTCGCCGAATTTTTCATTGGCAATCGCTGGGATTGCAAAAAGCGCACCAACCAAAAAGAGTAAGAAATATGCTCTCGACATGATTGGGATGTTGGGTTAATTTTTTCGGGTGGTGAAAATGTTGGAGAGAGGTGTTTGTTTTTATAGTGAAATATTGTAAATCCCTCTCCTAGGAGCAAATTTCACCCCACTTGTATATGGAATATGAATTCATTCAGTTATCAAAGTATATATGAAACCATCCTGCATCTTCGTACACGTGGTGTATACACAGTATTCTCAGTCAATACACTATTTGTATATTAGCATTTATTTATTAATATAATGATTATTACATTTAGTTTGTGCAGTGTTTTTTCTAACTACACAATTTGTACAATAGATTGTATTATGTATTGTCAATGGTATTACATTTAAAGTATACATTATTTTCAATCAATGCAATAGTTATATGGTAGATTGCGTTTTTATTTATGTTTTACTATACATGTAACCCTTATTTATGTTTTATTTATGTTTTACTATAGTTATATGGTAGATTGCGTTTTTATTTATGTTTTTGATTGTTATTTTAAATCTTATTGCATTTAATACACATATATATATATATATTTATGTATATAAGTAAGCCATCAAATAGAAGGAATAAATGGTCTCTTATATTAAAAAATATAATGCACTAATATTTTGTATATATTATATCTTATAATGAAGAAAAGATAATCTATAATTAAAAAAATAAGTTTAATTATGTAATGTGTTCTGCATTAGGAATTGAGAATTCATTCTTCGGATGATTTTTTCAATTAAAAATATTCATAGGAAAATTTTAATGGATTTTCTGACAGCTTAATTTGTTTTACTAGTGGTTGCGCTTGACGCACAACATTATCAAGAAGGGAATTTGCGACGAAATGCAAATTGTTTATTGGTGGTGTTGATCTGTTAGATTTTGGAGAGATATTTTCTCATGCAAGAAGGCCATTGAAAAGATTTATATTTTTTAGTTCCTATTGCATCTTTGTTTTCATTGAAAATAATTTGAAATGTTACAATCTTGGTCACGCAGTAATATCACAAAAATGGTTTTGTTTCCCCCTTCACCACAAGAAATAATGCTATGGTATTCATTTCTAATTAGTAAGAATTTTACTTGGTAATTAGCTCGACCCAGATTTTATCATTGATTTTTTTCGTAGTTGCTGAACTATTTTGTTGCAGTGCTTGTTTCATGAGTTACACAATTGCTCCCCAAATTACCAAGTTCCAACAGAGTCGGCCCTATTTATTGTATTTCCGTCAACAGGGACAATTGTGACTTTGGTCCCGATACTTAACCACTTATTCAGTTTTAATCCCCAAACTTTCGGCCTTAACAATATTAGTTCTCAAACGGATAATTTTTTAATACCTTTTTTCCTTGTCGTTAGATTCGGTGTTAGAATTGATAGAAAAATATCATGTATGTACACGTGGGGCATAAATGATTGGGAAGAAATATGGAGAATTACAATATTGATCCCTAAACTTCACCACCTATTCAATTTTGATCTTCAAACTACCAGGCTTGACAACATTAGTCCAGGCTTGACAACATTAGTCCTTAATATAACCATTTTTTAACATGATACGCTTCGTACTCTCTCTCTCTCTCTCTCTCTCTCTTTTTAACTCCCATTAATTCCCAAAGGAACCCTAACTCGATTTTCTCAAATTCACTGATAATTTTCTATTCTTCACTAAACTAAACTAATTCTCCTCATTTTTCTTCATAATCCATTTAAAAGTTTAAAGTTTTTTGGCCCAAATCCCTCATACCGTAATCATGATTTGGACAAGCATGACTTTTTCTACCCGGATTGTGAGTAGTCCATAATGCTGAAAATAAAGGCTTAAATCTACAATTGCTGAAGAATGGAGACTAGGCTTCTGCGCAGTTTTGAAAATGAGAATTTTTTTCCCCAATTATCTTGCATGTAAAGTTTCAAGCTTGAACAGATAAGTTGAAAATTGATGTTTTTAATCAATTTCATGAAGTATCCAAGCTCCAAGGTGGGAGAAAGAAGGTTTTCTTTCCCCTCTAATGCCGCCTCCATCAATTCTAACTGAAAATCTAACAGCCTGGACCAAAATTGTCGGAAAGTGTTAGTTTGAGGACTGATATTGTCAAGGTGAAAAGTTTGGGGCGAAAAATTGAATAAGTGGTTACGTATAGGGACCAAAAACATAATTCCCCCACGTCAAAACTAACAAAAATAGCCATGTGGACCATGAGAAAGGGCGGAATTAGTATGCTTGACTTGGTGCCAAAAATCGCGGAATGATTAGGTATATACTATTAGCACAAAATTTGGGGCCAAAAACCAACCAATTCTCACATTTTTTACGTGACCATGCGCCTCTTGTGCGCAACACTGTTGCATTTTTTAGAGACATAACAAATGGGATCAACCCTGTCGAAAATTGATCACTTTAGGGATAAAAGTGTCAGTTGAGAAATAAGAGAGACAAGAAATCGTACTAATGATATTGTTGATCAAATACCAAAAATATATTTTTTTCGGAGTAATCCATACGATATAATCCATAAAAATTTAAATATTTGATATGGAAAAAAGTATTTAAGTACTTTTTGATAGAAAATAAAAATAAAAAATCCTACATAAACAAATCAAATTGCGTAGGAGAACTAAAAATATAGTGGTAATTAAAATTCAAAAATTCCGTCAGAACCCAGATTTGGAGAGAAATTTAAAAAAAAAATATATGTTTTCGGACAGTTAGGATTTCCAAAAAAATTAAAACAGTTGGAAGTGATATTAGAAATCTGGGGCGGAGATGCTTTTGACAAAATAGCGTAATTTGTTAGATGTGATACCTATACATCTGTTGATTGGATTGATTTCAAACTTTCAATTCATCATATATTACTGAAAGTAAAATACAAACCATCTATTTATATTAGATAACGTCCAATGGTTGTGAAAGAATAAAAAAAGATAATGATTTTTAAAAAAGGGAGAAAATTTTGGGCGTGCATTTCCCCAAACCCGTGAAGTAGTATTTGCATATTTTTTAACAATTAAAAGAGGTAACTTTGTGCGTGTTTTTTATTAAAAGGTGGCTATTTGGTTATTTCTTGTAGTTGTCACACGTAGGTGCAATTTACCAGTGAGTTTTAGAGTAAATAACTATCCATATCAAATTGAGAAATATGTATATGCCAGTTTGGTAAGAGCTTAATGAGTTTGAAATCTAAAACAAGTAGGACGACAATTTTGATTTGAGCTTAAGATGGAAAAAATATGAACACGTACTAATCGCTAATGCACAGATATTCATAAAAAATATAAAATATAAGTACTTTAATTTAATAGAAAATCTTAAAAGGATTAATTAAAAGGATAACTTGCATCTTCTCATGAAATAATTAGAGAAAAAATAAAAAAATAAAAATCAACTACAAAGAAAGCAGGTAATTTTTGCTATGGAATAATTATGGGATCTATGGAATATGGGATCTATGTATTAATTTTCATGTGAGCAATAAGAAAACGAAGAAATTCTCATAATTTTTTTTCAACACCCTAAGATAAATCATGATCTAATTAAGTTTCACACATTAAATTCTTGTGGCCATAGCAATTGAATGACAAATAACTACTGAAATTCTTGTCACATTTTCATTGAGCAACAACATTTCTTATTTTTTTAACTTAATCTAAAACAACCCAAATGAGTTGGATCTGGAAGGGGGCCGCTTCTTGTGCTTTGGTGACGGTGCTGGTGCACTTGAAGGCGGGAGATGGCTTGTGTTTGAGCTTGATTGATTAAATTCCTCCACATCGTCTGATACTTTCGAATGTGGTGCTTTGGCCTTTGGTGCTGGTGCAGGTGCAGGTGCATGTTTATGTGGATGATGCCGCTTGTGCTTTAGTTCGATCTCATTAATTTCCTCGTCAAATTCAACATCATCATCGAATAGTAGTGAATGTGGTGAATTAGGCTTTGGTGTTGGTGTTGGTGCATGTCGAGGTGGATGATGTGGTTTGCGCTTGTGCAGTTCTTGCCCGTCGCCAAATTTGTCATTGGCGATCGCTGGGATTGCAAAAAGAGCACCAAGCAAAAAGACTAAGAAATATGCTCTCGACATGATTGGGATGTTGGGTTAATTTTTTCGGGTGGTCAAAATGTTGGAGAGAGGTGTTGGTTTTTATAGTGAAATATTGTAAATCCCTCTCCTAGGAGCAAATTTCACCCCACTTGTATATGGAATATGAATTCATTCAGTTATCAAAGTATATATGAAGCCATCCTGCATCTTCGTACACGTGCTGTATACACAGTATTCTCAGTCAATACACTAGTTGTATATTAGCTTTTATTTATTAATATAATGATTATTACATTTAGTTTGTGCAGTGTTTTTTATAACAACACAATTTGTACAATAGATTGTATTATGTATTGTCAATGGTATTGCATTTAAAGTGTACATTATTTTCAATCAATGCAATAGTTATATGGTAGATTGTGTTTTTATTTATGTTTTACTATAAATGTAACCCTGACATTATTCTCAACCAATGCACTATTTTTACGGTGTTTTTTATTATTATTTTAAATCTTATTGCATTTAATACATATATACATACATATATATATATATATATATATATATATATATTTATGTATATAAGTAAGCCATCAAAAAGAAGGAATAAATGGTCTCTTATATTAAAAAATATAATGCACTAATATTTTGTATATATTATATCTTATAATGAAGAAAATATAATCTATAATTAATTTTGGAGAGATATTTCTCATGCGAGAAGGCCATTGAAAAGATTTATATTTTTTAGTTCCTATTGCATCTTTGTTTTCATTGAAAATAATTCGTAATGTTACAATCTTGGTCACGCAATAATATCACAAAAATGGTTTTGTTTCCCCCTTCACCACAAGAAATAATGCTATGGTATTCATTTCTAATTAGTAAAAATTTTACTTGGTAATTAGCTCGACCCAGATTTTATCATTGATTTTTTTCGTAGTTGCTGAACTATTTTGTTGCAGTGCTTGTTTCACGAGTTACACAATTGCTCTCCAAATTACCAATTTCCAACAGAGTTGGCCCTATTTATTGTATTTCCGTCAACAGGGACAATTGTGACTTTGGTCCCGATACTTAACCACTTATTCAGTTTTAGTCCCCAAACTTTCGGCCTTAACAATATTAGTTCTCAAACGGATAATTTTTTAATACTTTTTTTCCTTGCCGTTAGATTCGGTGTTAGAATTGATAGAAAAATATCATGTATGTACACGTGGGGCATAAATGATTGGGTAGAAATAGGGAGAATTACAAATATTGGTCCCTAAACTTCACCACTTATACAATTTTGATATTCAAACTACCGGGCTTGACAATATTAGTCCTTAATATAACCATTTTTTAACATGATACGCTTCATTCTCTCTCTCTCTCTCTCTCTCACTCTCTCTCTAACTCCCATTATTTCCCAAAGGAACCCTAACTCGATTTTCACTCGATTTTCTCAAATTCATTGATAATTTTCTGTTCTTCACTAAACTAAACTAATTCTCCTCATGTTTCTTCATAATCCATTTAAAAGTTTAAAGTTTTTTGGCCCAAATCCCTCATACCGTAATCATGATTTGGACAAGCATGAATTTTTCTACATGGATTGTGAGGAGTCCATAATGCTGAAAATAAAGGCTTAAATCTACAATTGCTGAAGAATGGAGACTAGGCTTCTGCGCAGTTTTGAAAATGAGAATTTTTTTCCCCAATTATCTCGCATGTAAAGTGTCAAGCTTGAACAGAAATGTTGAAAATTGATGTTTTTAATCAATTTCATGAAGTATCCAAGCTCCGAGGTGGGAGAAAGAAGGTTTTCTTTCCCCTCTAATGCCGCCTCCATCAATTCTAACTGAAAATCTAACAGCCTGGACCAAAATTGTCGAAAAGTGTTAGTTTGAGGACTGATATTATCAAGTTGAAAAGTTTGTGGAGAAAAATTGAATAAGTGGTTACGTATAGGGACCAAAAATATAATTCTCCCACGTCAAAACTAACAAAAATAACCATGTGAACCATGAGAAAGGGCGGAATTAGTATGCTTGATTTGGTGCCAAAAATTGGAGAATGATTAGGGATATACTATTAGCACAAAATTCGGGGCCAAAAACCAACCAATTCTCACATTTTTTACGTGACCATGCGCCTCTTGTGCGCAACACTGTTGCATTTTTTAGAGACATAACAAACGGGATCAACCCTGTCGAAAATTGATCACTTTAGGGATAAAAGTGTCAGTTGAGAAATAAGAGAGACAAGAAATCGTACTAATGATATTGTTGATCAAATACCAAAAATATATTTTTTTCGGAAATAATCCATACGATATAATCCATAAAAAAATTAAATATTTGGTATGGAAAAAAGTATTTAAGTACTTTTTGATAGAAAATAAAAATAAAAAATCCGACATAAACAAATCAAATTGCGTAGGAGAACTAAAAATATAGTGGTAATTAAAATTAAAAAATTCGGTCAGAAACCCAGATTTTGGAGAGAAATTTAAGAAAAAATATGTTTTCGAACAGTTAGGATTTCCAAAAAAAATTAAAGCAGTTGGAAGTGACATTAGAAATCTGGGCGGAGATGTTTTTGACAAAATAGCGTAATTTGTTAGATGTGATACCTATAAATCTGTTGATTGGATTCATTTCAAACTTTCAATTCATCATATATTACTGAAAGTAAAATACAATTCATCTATTTATATTAGATAAGGTCCAATGGTTGTGAAAGAATACAAAAAGATAATGATTTTAAAAAAAGAGAGAAAATTTTCCGCCTGCATTTCCCCAAACGCGTGATATAGTATTTGCAAAAATTTTAACAATTAAGAGAGGTAACTTTGTGTGTGTTTTTTATTAAAAGGTGGCTATTTGGTTATTTCTTGTAGGTGTCACACGTTGGTGCAATTTACCAGTGAGTTTTAGAGTAAATAACTATCCATATCAAATTGAGAAATATGTATATGCCAGTTTGGTAAGAGCTTAATGAGTTTGAAATCTAAAACAAGTAGGACGACAATTTTGATTTGAGCTTAAGATGGAAAAAATTTGAACACGTACTAATCTCTAATGCACAGATTTTAATAAAAAATATAAAATATAAGTACTTTAATTTAATAGAAAATCTTAAAAGGATTTATTAAAAGGATTACTTGCATCCTCTCATGAAATAATTAGGGGAAAAATAAAAAAATAAAAATCAACTGCAAAGAAAGCAGGTAATTATTTTGTGCTATGGGATAATTATTCAATTATATGGGATCTATGAATTAATTTTCATGTGAGCAATAAGAAAACGAAGAAATTCGCATAATTTTTTTTCAACACCCTAGGATAAATCATGATCTAATTAAGTTTCACACATTAAATTCTTGTGGCCATAGCAATTGAATGACAAATAACTACTGAAATTCTTGTCACATTTTCATTGAGCAACAACATTTCTTATTTTTTTAACTTAATCTAAAACAACCCAAATGAGTTGGATCTGGAAGGGGGCCGCTTCTTGTGCTTTGGTGACGGTGCTGGTGCACTTGAAGGCGGGCGAGATGGCTTGTGTTTGAGCTTGATCTGATTAAATTCCTCCACATCGTCTGATACTTTCGAATGTGGTGCTTTGGCCTTTGGTGCTGGTGCAGGTGCAGGTGCATGTTTATGTGGATGATGCCGCTTGTGCTTTAGTTCGATCTCATTAATTTCCTCGTCAAATTCAACATTATCATCGGATAGTTGTGAATGTGGTGAATTAGGCTTTGGTGTTGGTGTTGGTGCATGTCGAGGTGGATGATGTGGTTTGCGCTTGTGCAGTTCTTGCCCGTCGCCAAATTTGTCATTGGCGATCACTGGGATTGCAAAAAGCGCACCAAGCAAAAAGACTAAGAAATATGCTCTCCACATGATTGGGATGTTGGGTTAATTTTTTCGGGTGGTGAAAATGTTGGAGAGAGGTGTTGGTTTTTATATTGAAATATTGTAAATCCCTCTCCTAGGAGCAAATTTCACCCCACTTGTATATGGAATATGAATTCATTCAGTTATCAAAGTATATATGAAGCCATCCCTGCATCTTCGTACACGTGGTGTATACACAATATTCTCAGTCAATACACTATTTGTATATTAGCTTTCATTTATTAATATAATGATTATTAAATTTAGTTTGTGCAGTGTTTTTTAACAACACAATTTGTTCAATAGATTGTGTTATGTATTGTCAATGGTATTACATTTAAAGTATACATTATTTTCAATCAATGCAATAGTTATATGGTAGATTGTGTTTTTATTTATGTTTTACTATAAATGTAACCCTTACATTATTCTCAACCAATGCACTATTTTTATGGTGTTTTTGATTATTATTTTAAATCTTATTGCATTTAATACATATATAAATATATATATATTTATGTATATAAGTAAGCCATCAAATAGAAGGAATAAATGGGCTCTTATATTAAAAAATATAATGCACTAATATTTTGTATATATTATATCTTATAATGAAGAAAATATAATCTATAATTGAAAAAATAAGTTTAATTATGTAATGTGTTCTGAAATAGGAATTGAGAACTCATTCTTCGGATGATTTTTTCATTTAAAAATATTCATAGGAAAATTTTAATGGATTTTCTGAAAGCTTAATTTGTTTTACTAGTGGATACGTTTGACGCACAACATTATCAAGAAGGGAATTTGCGACAAAATGCAAATTGTTTATTGGTGGGTGTTGGTCTGTTAGATTTTGGAGAGATATTCTCATGCGAGAAGGCCATTGAAAAGATTTATATTTTTTAGTTCCTACTGCATCTTTGTTTTCATTGAAAATAATTTGAAATGTTACAATCTTGGTCACGCAATAATATCACAAAAATGGTTTTGTTTCCCCCTTCACCACAAGAAATAATGCTATGGTATTCATTTCTAATTAGTAAGAATTTTACTTGGTAATTAGCTCGACCCAGATTTTATCATTGATTTTGGAGAGAACTAAAATGGGCTCAAATTGCGTAGGAGAACTAAAAATATAGTGGTAATTAAAATTCAAAAATTCCGTCAGAAACCCAGATTTTGGAGAGAAATTTAAAAAAAAATATATGTTTTCGGACAGTTAGGATTTCCAAAAAAAATTAATACAGTTCGAAGTGACATTAGAAATCTCGGCGGAGATGTTTTTGACAAACTAGCGTAATTTGTTCGATGTTATACCTATACATCTGTTGATTGGATTCATTTCAAACTTTCAATTCATCATATATTACTGAAAGTAAAATACAAACCATCTATTTATATTAGATAACGTCCAATGGTTGTGAAAGAATAAATATAGATAATAATTTTAAAAAAAGAGAGAAAATTTTGCGCGTGCATTTCCCCAAACGAGTGAAGTAGTATTTGCATAATTTTTAAATTAAGAGAGGTAACTTTGTGTGTGTTTTTTATTAAAGGGTGGTTGTTTGGTTATTTCATGTAGGTGTCACACGTAGGTGCAATTTACCAGTGAGTTTTAGAGTAAATAACTATCCATGTCAAATTGAGAAATATGTATATGCCAGTTTGGTAAGAGCTTAATGAGTTTGAAATCTAAAACAAGTAGGACGACAATTTTGATTTGAGTTTAAGATGGAAAAATATGAACATGTACTAATCGCTAATGCACAGATTTTAATAAAAAAAATATAAAATATAAGTACTTTAATTTAATAGAAAATCTTAAAAGGATTAATTAAAAGGATTACTTGCATCTTCTCATGAAATAATTAGGGAAAAAAAAAAAAATAAAAATCAACTACAAAGAAAGCAGGTAATTATTTTGTGCTATGGAATAATTATTCAATTATATGGGATCTATCAGATTTCTCAGTCAATCCAAAAGTTTGTTCCATTAAATATTAGCCTCAAGTATAGTTAAGTGGATTCTTAGAAATTAACAATAAACAGAAAAATAAGCAGATTATTATAATATTAGGTTCAAGTTAAGGACTTGGACTTCAGTCATTAACCCTCCCACTATTTCTGCGAAAGCTCATCACTCTCAAATGGGGTTTCGGGAAAACCATTTTCCTAGTGGGCTTGAGGTCCACAAGCGAAATTCTCCATGCCCCGCTTTTACGATTCACATGGAAATAACCTTGTGGGAGGTATCCAATACCATTCTCGTCCTACGAGATCCCCAAGATATTTTGCCTCACCTTTTCACGTGATTCCGAGGACTCCAAGCAAATCACTTTACTTGGTGTTAGACCGACCCATCTACCGAATCATAACGCAAATATTGATTCCTCACTACATTATTGTGGATGGAAGGCACGGAAATTAGATCACTTGGCATTAGTCCTAATCCATCAACCGAATCATAGCACACACTATCGCCTCCCACGACTCGTGAGACAGGGAAATAGGTGTGTAATCACTTCGTTCACAGTAACAGTGCAGTTCATTTCAGTCCAAACGTGCCACGACTCGTGAGACCACGTATGGGTGAAATTGGCTTCCTCACTATATTACTGTGGATGAAATGTATGGAATAACGAGCCATTGCGTTTTTTAGGGTCTAATATTATTAACTTGGTCCAACCAAGTGAGAGTTCATTTTAGTAGTTTGACCGAGGCCTCATCACAATTAATATCTTGGATGACAATATATCTAATATATAATGCATTTAAATAAAAACACATCGCATGCAAAATAAAAACCTAGCATGCCCCTGTTGGATGATCACAAGCCCAAAACCTATGTGACCCACTGAGCCCGCAGTGGATCTATGGTCAGTCTAAGGGTAGGCCTATGCTATTACAAGATGTTTAACCCATTAACACATTATGGGCCTTGTAATCTGTCTTTATTTCTTCATCTCCTTCGTGGGCTCCATCTTTCGAGCCTCTTATCCATGGATCTCTATCGTATGGGCTTGCTCTTTATAATTATTAAAAATAAAAATAAAGGTAAAACCTCTCCACCTATTCTACTCTTATTACAACATAAAAAGAAACCCCAATCATCAGTTGGGGGGAGTACATTAACAGGGAGAAAGCAAGTCTTAAACATAATAGGCTAAAACGAAGAGATAGAGAAATAAGAGGCTCCAACCCAACAGAAAATAAACCATACACAGGGTCCAATAGGCTTTGAACATCCATGTTAATCCAATTAACAAAATAGCACATTTAGTTCAAAAATAAACATGCACCCAAAATATAATGCAAACCATGCATTATAATTAATGACATCCAATATCATAAATTAATTACACATCAAATCTCAGAAATTTATATATAAAATAATGCAACTTAATAATGAACATAAGTGCAATCCATGCAAAAATCAATTCTCGTTTGAAAATCCATTCAAATTAATTTTAGTAATTTAATCTCGGGAAATACCAAATCTCAACAAAAAATTAAATTCACCAAAAAATCAAAAATGAAAAATTCTGACAAAATCAGAAAAAATCAGGTCAGACAGCCGGCCGGCCAAGCCGGTGGCAGCAGGCGCGAGCGCGCCCCTGCCTGCTGTAGCACGCACGCCCAGCGCGCAGGCCGGCCGGCAGCGTCGGCCGCTGCTCGTTTTTTTTTCGATTTTTTGAAACCTTTTTTTCTGCAATTTCTGAAACAACAAGAAAATAATCAATTTTCAGAAATTCCAAATTTCAATAAAAAATCAAATGTCCAAAATTAAATGGAAAATAAAATACATAAACCCTAGATTTAGATATGCAATTAAAATAAAAAAAATATGCTTCCAAAGCCGATTAAAAACATGTGAACATGGTGAAACACGTAATACACGTTAGATTCTAGGCCTATACACCGAACTGGGCTCTGATACCACTTGAAGGAAGCCGATCAGCCCGGGAAGCGCGGCGGAAGCGCGAATAATCGAAAAAACGGTAAAACAAGCAATAATTAACGAAATTAATTCTGATCAAAGGGTGTACCCTGGATCGTTCCCGGGCGTTCGGTGTATTAAACAATACATAGGCCAAGAATAATATGAGAAAAATAGAAAGTGGAAAAACGAAGTTTACCTTTGTAGTTTTCTCGTACGGCTACAAGCATTGATCCCTTTTTCAACTAGATTCTTCTCCACGAGGTTTCAACATTGAAACCCTCTAAATCCGTCCACTATAATCACCGTGGATCTCCCTTTTTCTCGTGCTAGCAAGATAAAGAAAAAGAAGGGAGAAATCAGCAACACGTTATTAGTTAATCGAATTTGGAGAGCAAATTCGTAGGTTAGGGTTGTTAGAGTTAGGAGAGTGTGTTAGTGTTTTTGACCTAGTCACAACACCACACTGGATGAGACTTATCTCATCACTGGATGAGACTTATCTCATCCAAACTCTCTCCTCTCTTTTCCTTGAAACCCTAGCCGCTTTCTCATAAAAGTTGGCTGAAAATTTCGTGCACTCCATATTATCAAACCAACGAACTCTTCCTTTAACTTATACAAAGTCAAAACAGGTCATGGGCTTGGTGTAAAGTGGACTAGGCTCCAATAGATTGAGCCCATGTCCAATGGCCCTAAATTAAATCTAATTTAATCTTTAAGCCCATCACTTTAAGTCCTTTAATCCAATTAAAAGACCCAAGCCCATTCTCTCTTTTAATTTATGAATCCAATTCATAAATAGAATCAAGCCGATTAAATTAATTCAATTAATTCAAAAAGGCTTAAAGCCCAAAAATTAACTAATCCAATTAATTAATCTTTGGGAAATTCCAACCTATGGATTTATTTATAAATGATCTAATCATTTATCCTCTCCAAAAAATTAATTTAATCCAATTAAATTAATCTCTTCCTTCCGAAATTAATTTAAATTAATTCCATCGCATGTCGGTGATTAGAGTGTGACTCTTTAGGTTCACCCTCAACTAGACGTTGGCGTGTGTTACCAACACAATTAATTAAATCTAATTTAATTAATTATCTCTAATTATCCCATAATTAGAAATCGCCCGTTACCATGGGTGGTCGTCTAGCAACGGTACATGGCACTAGAGACTAGGTGAATGTTGGCGTGAACATATAGGCTCCGAATCCATACGAGTACGGTCCTATTGTCAACCGTCTCCTAGCCTTGGTCTAGGGCATGGAATTGAGTGTCTGTTCCCATCCTTGACTAGGCAACTATGCTTAACACTCAAGATGCGTTTACTCTACTGATCCGATCTAGGAAACATATTCCTGATCGAGCAATCGCTTTGGCCAAAGACTTTTAGAGTCTAAACCATCTCTAGGTGCATGGGAGAACTCTTTGTCATATAATGACAGGGGACAGATCCTCTCTTGGAATCCACCGTCCTCTCTACATACTCCGACTACACTGGATAAGGCTTATGATGACCATGCCTTACGACACAACCACCTCTTGCCATATCCAAGATACAGTCTTCATATGCACGTAACTGCCATGATTCTCAAGTTAGAGGACTAATTCTCGTACTATCGGAACCGAAAATCCCAATCATACCGACCAAGCCGTAAGAGGCTTCCATGTGACGATTCCCGCGAGTCATTTCAGTCAGTTGACTACCTGGCCAACCAACCTACTAAAACTTAGTGCAAGTTTCCATAGGATCCTCGATGCCCAATCTCGAGGTCCTCGACTTGGAACGTTCCACACCGACCCTTAGGAGTTGGTTTCATAGCTGCCAAACTTATGCGCAACCCAACTCCACGGGTTAACCTTTCGATCCGTGGGCATTTCGTTGTAACATTGAAATTATGTTCAATATCAGTGGAAAGCTCAACGAAACAGATTGCCATCTGATAAATTCTTACCATATTCACCAATCTAATAATATTTAATAAAGATTGTCAAATGGAAAACGTCCAATCCAATTGGCTTTGGTCACCCATTCCAATACTTTGGCTTTTGGAGCTGGTGCAGGTGCATGTTTACGTGGATGACGCCACTGGTGCTTTAGTTCGATCTCATTAATTTCCTCGTCAAATTCAACATCATCATCGGATAGTTGTGAATGTGGTGAATTAGGCTTTGGTGTTGGTGTTGGTGCATGTCGAGGTGGATGATGTGGTTTGCGCTTGTGTAGTTCTTGCCTATCGCCAAATTTGTCATTGGCGATCGTTGGGATTGCCAAAAGTGCACCAAGCAAAAAGACTAAGAAATATGCTCTCGACATGATTGGGGTGTTGGGTTAATTTTTTCGGGTGGTGAAAATGTTGGAGAGAGGTGTTGGTTTTTATAGTGAAATATTGTAAATCCCTCTCCTAGGAGCAAATTTCACCCCACTTGTATATGGAATATGAATTCATTTAGTTATCAAAGTATATATGAAGCCATCCTGCATCTTCGTACACGTGCTGTATATACTATTAGCACAAAATTCGGGGCCAAAAACCAACCAATTTCCACATTTTTTACGTGACAATGCCCCTGTTGTGCGCAACATCGTTGCTTTTTTAGAGATAACAAATGGGACCAACCGTGTCCAAAATTGATCACTTTAGGGATAAAAGTGTCAGTTATGAAATAAGAGAGACAAGAAAATGTTATAATGATATTGTTGATCAGAGACCAAAAATATATTTTTTTCGAAATAATCCAACGGATATAATCCATAAAAATTTAAATATTTGACATGAAAAAAGTATTTAAGTTTTTTTTTTATAGAAAATAAAAATAAAAAACCTGCATAAACAAATCAAACTGCATAGGAGAACTAAAAAAATAGTGGTAATTAAAATTCAAAAATTCTGACAGAAACCCCTATTTTGGAGAGAAATATAAAAAAAAATATATGTTTTCGGACAGTTAGGATTTCCAAAAAAAATTAATACAGTTGGAAATGACATTAGAAATCTCGGCGGAGATGTTTTTGACAAACTAGCGTAATTTGTTAGATGTTATACCTATACATCTGTTGATTGGATTCATTTCAAACTTTCAATTCATCGTATATTACTAAAAGTAAAATACAAACCATCTATTTATATTAGATAACATCCAATGGTTGTGAAAGAATAAAAAAAGATAATAGTTTTAAAAAATGAGAGAAAATTTTGCGCGTGCATTTCCCCAAACTCGTGAAGTGGTATTTGCATAATTTTTAACAATTAAGAGCGGTAATTTTGTCTGTTTTTTTTTTATGAATGGTGGCTATTTGGTTATTTCCTGTAGGTGTCACACGTAGGTGCAATTTACCAGTGAGTTTTAGAGTAAACAACTATCCATATAAAATTGAGAAATATGTATATGCCAGTTTGATAAGAGCTTAATGAGTTTGAAATTTAAAACAAGAAGGATGACAATTTTGATTTGAACTTAATATGGAAAAATACGAACATGTACTAATCGCTAATGCGCAGATTTTAATAAAAAAAAATAAAAAAAATAAGTACTTTAATTCAATAGAAAATCTTAAAAGGATTAATTAAAAGGATAACCTGAATCTTCTCATGAAATAAGTAGGGAAAAAATAAAAATAAAAATCATCTACAAAGAAAGCGGGTAATTATTTTGTGCTATGGAATAATTATTCAATTCATATGGGATCTATGTATTAATTTTCATGTGAGCAATAAGAAAACGCAGAAATTCGCATAATTTTTGTTCAACACCCTAAGATAAATCATGATCTAATTAATTTTCACACATTAAATTCTTGCGGTGATAGCAATTGAATGACAAATAACTAGCGAAATTCTTATCACATTTTCATTGAGCAACAACATTTCTTATTATTTTTTTCAGTTGATCTAAAACAACCCAATTGAGTTGGATCTGGAAAGGGGCTGCTTCTTGATATTTGGTGACGGTGCTGGTGCACTTGAAAGCGGGTGAGATGGATTATGTTTGAGCTTGATGTGATTAAATTCCTCCACATCGTCCGATACTTTCGAACGTGGTGCTTTGGCCTTTCGTACATTTAATATGTGCAGTGTTTTTAATAATTACACAGTTTGTACAATAGCTTTTATTATGTATTGTCAATGGTATTACATTCAAAGTATACATTATTTTCAATCAATGCAATAGTTATGTGGTAGATTGTATTTTTATTTATGTTTTACTGTACATGTAACCCTTACATTATTTTCAACCAATGCACCATTTTTACGGTGTTTTTTATTGTTATTTTAAATCTTATTGCATTTAATACCTATATATATATATATATATATATATGTATATATGTAAGGCATCAAATAGTAGGAATAAATGGTCTATTATGTTAAAAAATATATTGCACTCATATTTTGTATATATTATATCTTATGATAAAGATAATCTATAATTAAAAAAATAAGTTTAATTATGTAATGTGTTCTGAATTAGAAATTCTAAACTTTGGATGATTTTTTCAGTTAAAAATATTCATAGAAAAATTTTCATGGATTTTCTGACAAGTTAATTTGTTTTACCAACGGTTACGCTTGACGCACAACATTATCAAGAAGGGAATTTGTGACGAAATGCGAATTGTTTATTGGTGCGTGTTGGTCTGTAAGATTTTGGAGAGATATTGTCGACGTGAGAAGGCCATTGAAAAGATTTATATTTTTTAGTTCCTATTGCATCTTTATTTTCATTAAAAATAATTTAAAATGTTACAATCTTGGTCACGCAACAATATCACAAAAATGGTTTTGTTTCCCCCTTCACCACAAGAAATAATGCTATGGTATTCATTTCTATTTTATAGGAATTTTACTTGTAATTAGCTCGACCCAGTTTTATCATTGATTTTTTGTGTTGCTGAACTATTTTGTAGCAGTGCTCGTTTCACGAGTTACACGACTACTGCCCAAATTACCAATTTTATTATCATATCTCCATCAAAAGGGACAATTATGACTTTGGTCCCGATACTTAACCACTTATTCAGTTTTGGTCCCCAAACTTTCGGCCTTAACAATATTAGTTCTCAATCGGATAATTTTTTAACACTTTTTTCCTTGCCGTTAGATTCGATGTTGGAATTGAATGAAAAATATCATGTATGTACACGTGAGGCAAAAATGATTGGGAAAAAAATAGGGAGAATTACGATTTTGGTCTCTAAACTTCACAACTTATTCAATTTTGATCTTCAAACTATCGGTCTTGGTAACATTAGTCCTTAATATAATCATTTTTTAACAAGTTACGCTTCGTTCTCTCTCCCTGTCTCTCTCTCACTCTCTCTCTCTCTCTCTCTCCCGTTTTTTAACTCCCATTCATTCCCAAAGGAACCCTAACTCGATTTCCACTCGATTTTCTCAAATTCACTGATAATTTTTTGTTATTCACTAAACGAAAGTGATTATCCTCATTTTTCTTCATAATCAGTTTGAAAGTTTTAAATTTTTGAGCCCAAATCCACATAGTGTGGATCCCTCATACCCTAATCATGATTTGGACACGCATGGATTTTTCTACCCGGATTGTGAGCAGTCGATGATACTTAAAATAAAGGCTTAAATCTACAATTGCAGAAAAATGGAGACTAGGCTTCTGCGCAGTTTTGAAAATGAGAATATTTTTCCCCAATTATCTCGCACTTTCAAGCTTGAACAGAAATGTCGAACATTGATGTTTTTAATAAATTCATGAAGCATCCAAGCTCCAAGGTGTGAGAAAGAAGGTTTTTTTCCCCTCTAATGCTGCCTCCATCAATGCTAACTGAAAATCTAACAGCATGGACGAAAATTGTCGGAAAGTGTTAGTTTGAGGACAAATATTGTCAAGTTGAAAAGTTTGGGGAGAAAAATTGAATAAGTGGTTGAGTATAGAGGCCAAAAACATAATTCTCCCCCATCAAAACTAAAAAAATAATCTCGTGGACCATGAGAAGGGGTGGAAATTAGTATGCTTGATTTGACGCAAAAAATCAGGGAATGATTAGGCATATACTATTAGCACAAATTTCGGGGCCAAAAAACCAACCAATTTCCACATTTTTTACGTGACCATGCCCCTCTTGTGCGCAACACTGTTGCTTTTTTAAGAGACATAACAAATGGGACCAATCCTGTCCAAAAGTGATCACTTTACGGATAAAAGTTTTAGTTGTGAAATAAGAGAGACAAGAAAACGTACTAATGATTGTTGATCAGAGACCAAAAATATATTTTTCTCGAAATAATCAAAATGATAAAATCCATAAAAATTTAAATATTTGACACGAAAAAAAGTATTTAAGTACTTTTTTATAGAAAATAAAAATAAAAAATCCTACATAAAGAAATTAAATTGTAGGAGAACTAAAAACATGGTGGTAATTAAATTTCAAAAATTCCGTCAGAAACCCAGATTTTGGAGAGAAATTTCAAAAAAAAAAAAAATTTTCTGACAGTTTGGATTTCTAAAAAAAATTAATACAGTTGGAAGTGCAATTAGAACTGTCAGCGGAGATATTTTTGACAAAATAGCATAATTTGTCAGATGTTATACCTCTACATCTGTTGATTGGTTCATTCAAACTTTCAATTCATCATATATTACTAAAAGTAAAATACAAACCATCAATTTATATTAAATAACGTCCAATGGTTGTGAAAGAATAAAATGTTTTTTAAAAAAGCGAGAAAATTGAGCGCGGGCATTTTCCGAAATGCGTTAAGTGGTATTAGCATAATTTTTAACAATTAAGAGCAGTAATTTTCTCTGTGTGTGTGTGTGTTTTTATTAAAGGGTGGCTATTTGCTTATTTCCTGTAGGTGTCACACATAGGTGCAATTTACCTGTGATTTTTAGAGTAAATAGCTATCTATATAAAATTTAGAAATATGTATATGCCAGTTTGATAAGAGCTTAATGAGTTTGAAATCTAAAACAAGAAGGACGATAATTTTGATTTGAGCTTAATATGGAAAAAAATAGGAACATGTACTAATTGCCAATTCGCCAATTTCAATTAAAAAGTTATAAAAAAAATAAGTACTTTAATTTAATAGAAAATCTTAAAACGATAAATTAAAAGGATAACCTGAATCAAGAAATTATTTTGTGCTATGGAATGAGTACTTCTTGATAGAAAATAAAAATAAAAAATCCTATATAAAGAAATTATATTAGGTTGGAGAACTAAAAAGATGGTGGTAATTAAAATTTAAAATTTCCGTCAGAAATCCTGATATTGGAGAGAAATTTAAAAAAAAAGTATATGTTTTCGAACACTTAGGATTTCCAAAAAAAGTAATACAGTTGGAAGTGACATTAGAAATCTCGGCCGAGACGTTGTCGACAAAATAGCGTAATTTGTTAGATGTTATACCTATACATCTGTTGATTGGATTCATTTCAAACTTTCAATTCATCATATATTACTGAAAGTCAAATACAAACCATCTATTTATATTGGATAACGTCCAATGGTTGTGAAAGAATAAAAAGAAATAATAGTTTTAAAAAAAGAGAGAAAATTTTGCGCGTGCATTTCCCCAAACTCGTGAAGTGGTATTTGCATAATTTTTAACAATTAAGAGCGGTAATTTTGTCTATTTTTTTTTTTATGAAAGGGTGGCTATTTGGTTATTTCCTGTAGGTGTCACACGTAGGTGCAATTTACCAGTGTGTTTTAGAGTAAATAACTATCCATATAAAATTGAGAAATATGTATATGCCAGTTTGATAAGAGCTTAATGAGTTTGAAATCTAAAACAAGAAGGACGACAATTCTGATTTGAGCTTAATATGGAACAAAATACGAAAATGTACTAATCTCTAATACGACAATTTTAATTAAAAAAATTTTAAAATAAGTACTTTAATTTAATAGAAAATCTTAAAAGGATTAATTAAAAGGATAACCTGAATCTTCTCATGAAATAATTAGGGAAAAATAAAAAATAAAAATCTTCGACAAAGAATGTGGGTAATTATTTTTTGCTATTATGGAATAATTCTTCAATTCAATGGGTGTGAGCAATACGAAAATTGAAAATTCGCATAAATTTTGTTCAACATCCTAAGATAAATCATGATCTAATTAATTTTCACATTAAATTTGTGGCGATAGCAATTGAATGACAAATAGCTAGCGAAATTCTTGTCACATTTTCATTGAGCGACAACATTTATTAATTTTTTTCACTTAATCTAAAACAAACCAAATGAGTTAGATCTGGAAGGGGGCTGCTTCTTGTGCTTTGGTGACGGTGCTGGTGCACTTGAAGGCGGGTGAGATGGCTTGTGTTTGAGCTTGATTTGATTAAATTCCTCCACATCGTCTGATACTTTCGAAAGTGGTGCTTTGGCCTTTGGTGCTGGTGCAGGTGCATGTTTATGTGGATGATGCCGCTTGTGCTTTAGTTCAATCTCATTAATTTCCTCGTCAAATTCAACATTATCGTCCGATAGTTGTGAATGTGGTGAATTAGGCTTCGGTGTTGGTGTTGGTGTATGTCTAGGTGGATGATGTTGTTTGAGCTTGTGCAGTTCTTGCCTATCGCCAAATTTGTCATGGCGATCGTTGGGATTGCAAAAAAGCGCAGCAAGCAAAAAGACTAAGAAATATACTCTCGACATGATTGGGATGTTGGGTTAATTTTTTTTGTGGTAAAAATGTTGGAGAGAGGTGTTGGTTTTTATAGTGAAATATTGTAAACCCCTCTCGTGGAGCAAATTTCACCCCACTTGTATATGGAATATAAATTCATTCAACTATCAAAGTATATATGAAGCCATCCTGCATCTTCGTACACGTGGGGTATAGATAGTATTCTTAGTCAATACACTAGTTGCATATTAGCTTTTATTTATTTAATGTAATTTTATTACATTTAATATGTGCAGTGTTTTTAATAATTACACAATTTGTACAATATATTACATTATGTATTGTCGATGATATTACATTTAAATTACACATTATTTTCAATCAATGCAATAGTTATATAGTAGATTGTATTTTTATTTATGTTTTACTATACATGTAACGCTTACTATTTTCAACCAATGCACTATTTTTACGGTGCTTTTGATTGTTATTTTAAATCTTATTGCATTTAATAAATATATATATATGTGTGTGTGTGTATATTGTAGGAAGCAGATCGGCCCGGGATGCGCGGCGGAAGCGAGACAAAATGAAAAATCGATTTAACTTGAATTAAAGCAATAAACAAATCCCGATCAAGGGTTGTACCTTTGATCTTTTCCGGGCGTTCGGTGTATAAAATAAAAACATAAGCCAAGAATAATACTAGAAAAACAGAATGAGCAAAAAACAGAATTTACGTTTTGTCGTTTTCTCGTACGGTTACATGCATTGTCTCCTCTCCGTTTTCATTTCCGGATCCGTCCACGACGAGATCTCGATCTAGAAACCCTCCCAAGAATGACACACCACCACTAAAGGATGTGGAGATTTTCGTGCTCGTAAAATCTCCACATAATAGTTGGAGATCAAAACAATCACTATGAATTAATGTATTTTGATCTCTCTTTCGTTTTTCTTTTGATCTCTAAGACCAAAAGACAAAACATAAGGATGGAGAATGTTAGGGAGAGAGAGGGGCAAGAAATTTTCGGAAGTTTTGAGGCTAGTCTGTGTTGTGTGTGTGGCTAGGGTTTAATGAAGGTATGTATATTACCTAGTCATACACATACAAGGAGTCATGACCTAGTTAGGCTCCAAAACAACCATTCTAGCCACCCTCATGCACGAAATTTACTTCCAAAATCAGCCAAAGAACCTTCCAAAATTGTCCTCCTTGACTTAGCCAAGGTCCAACAAAGACCTTGAGCTTGTATTTAATGAACTGAACTCAGGATCAAGCCCACGTCTCATGGACTTCTATAAAATCTCATTTAATCATAAGCTCAACATTAAACTCCTTAATTTAAAGATCCAAGCCCATGCTCTGTCTTTCAATTTATAAATTGGACCAAGCCCAATAAAATTAATTCAATTAATTTTACTAGGTAACTTGAAATTCTAATTAATCCAATTAATTAAATTTCAAGTCATCCATCAAATGGATTGGTCCAAATAAATGATCCAATTATTTATTCTCTCCAATAATTAATTTAATCCAATTAAATTAATCTAAATCTTCTAGAATTAATTTCAAATTAATTCCATCCACTATAGTGGTAGGTGTGACTCTTTAGGTTCACCCTTAGCTAGACTTGGGCATGTGTGAACAACACAATTAATTAAATCTAATTTAACTAATTATTTCTGATTATCCCATAACTGAAAATGGCCCGTTAACATGGGTGGTTGTCTGGCAACAGTCCATGGCACTAGAGACTAGGTGAATGTTGGCGTGAACATTTAGGCTCCGAACCATACGATTACAGTCCTACTGTCAACCGTCTCCTGACCTTACTCTAGGGCATAGAATTGGGTGTCGATTCTCATCCTTCACTAGGCAACTATGCTTTACACTTGAGATGCGTTTATTCTACTAATCCAATCTACGAAACCTATCCCTAATCGATCAATCGCTTTGGCCAAACACTTTTAGAGTTTAAACCATCTCGATGTGCATAGGAGAACTATCTGTCATATAATGATAGGGGACAGATCCTCTCTTGGAATCCACTGTCCTCGCTACATACTCTGAGTGCACTGGATAAGGATTATGATGACCATGCCTCACGACATAGCCACCGCTCGCCATATCTAAGATACAGTCTTCGTATACACATGACTGCTATGATTCCTCAAGTCAGAGAACTAATTCTAGTAGTATCAGAATCGAAAATCCAAGTCATACCGACCAAGCCTTAAGAGGCTTCCATGTGACGATTTCTATGAGTCACTTCAGTCAATTGACTACCTGACGAAACTACATTACTCAGTGCAAGTCTCCATAGGACCCTCGATGCTCAGTATTGAGGTCCTCGACTTGGAACGTTTCAGATCGACCCTCAGGAGTTGGTTTCATAGCTGCCAAACCTATGCACAGCCCAACTCCAAGGGTTTAACCTTTCGGTCCGTGGGTATTTCGTTGTGACATTGAAACCCCATTCAATATTAGTGGTAAGCACAACAAAACATATTGTTGTCTTGATGAATTCTTATCGTATTCATTAATCTAGTATTATTTAATAAAGATTGTCAAACGGAAAATAACCAGCGAGAGGAGACATTTGGGAAGATTCTTTGAGCTTCTTCGACATGTTCCTCATAGTAACACCAATACTCTTGGTACATGAGCTTGAAGACTTTGATATGGCGAGTTTGGAATTCACCTGCTTCACAGCTTTTCCTTGAGTATCCATGTAATAGCTTTCTTCTTTCATGAAGGGAATAGATGAAGGGTAGAGCTGTCCCACTGGGCGTGCCAAAATTTGTGACTGCTAATTTTATCGTGTCTTTGACGAAAGACTCGATCTTTGCCTTGAACGCTTTTGAATATTCTTGAGCTTTGAAGAACCGCATAGAGAGACTTATTTGCAAATTTTCCTACTGTGCTCTACGTTCTCGAGCTCTTGCACTTGAGGAATTGCATAGAGGGAATTTTGCAATCATCCCTTTCTTAGCTTTTCCTTCTTGAGCTATGTCACTTGAGGAATTGTGTAGAGGGAATTTTGCAGTCTTCCCTTGCTTGGCTCTTCCTTCTCGAGCTCTGTCACTTGAGCAATTGCATAGAGGGAATTTTACAATCTTCCCTTGCTTAGCTCTTCCTTCTCGAGCTTTGTGTGTTTTGAATGAGGTCTGAGGACCCCTTTATATAGGTGTCAAAGAGGTAGAATTGTGATACAATTGGACACCTTTTATATTATCTCTTTATAATTTAATGAAAAGAGATAAATATATCATATTTGGAATGATATGATTGGTCAATTTGACATTATCTCTTTAATATTTGCATTTTTTAAAGAGATAAATATTAAAAATATTTGTCTTGATTTGATTGGAGCATACATGCAATTGCTTCACATGGAGCGGTCTGATTCGTTAGAATCTTTAACTGCGAAGCATGATTTGATTGGCCGGAAGACTTCATTTTGCTACTTGTCGGCCATTAATTTTGATGACAAAACATATATAAAAATATCAATTTTATTGACTATTTATACTTGGAACTAATTTAGTAAATTCCAATATATATATAAAAAGTGATAAATAATGTATTATTTTATACTTGTCATCGTTCAATTATACATGAAATTTTACATGTCTATAGTAACGCTTACATTATTTTCAACCAATGCACTATTTTTACGGTGCTTTTGATTGTTATTTTAAATCTTATTGCATTTAATACACACACACACACACACACACACAATATATATATATATATATATATATATATATATATATATGTATATATATGTAAGCCATCAAATAGCAAGAATAAATGGTCTATTATATTTAAAAATATATTGCACTCATATTTTGTATATATTAAATCTTATAATGAAGAAAAGATAATCTATAATTAAAAAAATAAGTTTAACTATGTAATGTGTTTTTAACTAGGAATTAAGAACTCATTCTTTGGATGATTTTTTCAATTAAAAATATTCGTAGAAAAATTTTAATGGATTTTCTGACAACTTAATTTATTTTACCAACGGTTACACTTGACGTCCAACATTATCAAGAAGGGAATTTGTGACGGAATACAAATTGTTTATTGGTGGGTGTTGGTCTGTAAGATTTTGGAGAGATATTTCTGATGCTAGAAGGCCGTTGAAAAAGATTTATATTTTTTAGTTCCTATTGCATCTTTATTTTCATTAAAAATAATTTGAAATGTTACAATCTTGGTCACACAACAATATCACAAAAATGATTTTGTTTCAACCTTCCCCACAAGGAATAATGCTATGGAATTCATTTCTAATCAGTAAGAATTTTTCTTGGTAATTAGCTCGACTCAGATTTTACCATTGATTTTTTTCGTACTTGTTGAACTATTTTGTTGTAATGCTCGTTTCACGAGTTACACGATTGCTCCCCAAATTACCAATTTCCGACAGAGTCAGCCCCAATTATTGTATCTCTGTCAAAAGGGACAATTGTGACTTTGGTCCCGATACTTAACCACTAATACAGTTTTGGTCACCAAACTTTCGGCCTTAACAATATTAGTTCTCAAACGTATAATTTTTTAACACTTTTTTCCTTGCCATTAGATTCGGTGTTAAAATTGATAAAAATATCATGTATGTACACGTGAGGCAAATAGGATTGGGAAAAAATAGGGAGAATTACGATTTTGGTCCCTAAACTTCACCACTTATTCAATTTTGATCTTAAAACTATCGGTCTTGACAATATTAGTCCTTAATATAATTATTTTTTAACATGTTATGCTTCGTTCTCTCTCTCTCTCTCTCTCTCTCTCTCTTTTTGTTTTAACTCCCATTCATTCTCGAAGGAATCCTAACTCGATTTTCTCAAATTCCTTAATAGTTTTCTGTTATTCACTAAACTAAACTAATTATCCTCATTTTTCTTCATAATCCATTTGAAAGTTTTAAGTTTTTGGGCCAAAATCCATATAGTGTGGATCCCTCATACCTTAATCATGATTTGGACAAGCATGAATTTTTTCTACTGGATTCTAAAACACCCAAATGAGTTTGATCTGGAAAGGGGCTGCTTCTTGTGCTTTGGTGACGGTGCTGGTGCACTTGAAGGCGGGTGAGATAGCTTGTGTTTGAGCTTGATTTGATTAAATTCCTCCACATCGTCTGATACATTCGAACGTGGTGCTTTGGCCTTTAGTGCTGGTGCAGGTGCATGTTTATGTGGATGATGCCGCTTTAGTTCGATCTCATTAATTTCCTAGTCAAATTCAAGATCATCGTCCGATAGTTGTGAATGTGGTGAAGTAAGCTTTGGTGTTGGTGTTGGTGCATGTCTAGGTGGATGATGTAGCTTGCACTTGTGCAGCTCTTGCCCGTTGGAAAATTTGTCATTGGCGATGGTTGGGATTGCCAAAAGCGCACCAAGCAAAAAGACTGAGAAATATGCTCTTGATATGATTGCGATGTTGGGTTAATTATTTTTTGTGGTGAAAATATTGGAGAGAGGTGTTGGTTTTTATAATTGTAAACCCCTCTCCTAAGAGAAAATTTCACCCCACTTGTATATGGAATATAAATTCATTCAGTTACCAAGGTATATATGAAGCCACCCTACATCTTCGTACACGTGGTGTATACACAATATTCTCAGTCAATACACCAATTGTATATTAGCTTTGATTTATTATTGTAATATTTATTCCATTTAATACGTGCAATGTTTTCAATAATTACACAATTTGTACAATTGATTGTATTATGTATTGTCAATGGTATTACAATTAAAGTATACATTTTTTCAACCAATGCAATAGTTATATGGTAAATTGTATTTTTATTTATGTTTTACTATACATGTAACGCTTATATTGTTTTCAATCAATGCACTATTTTACGGTGCTTTTGATTATTATTTTAAATCTTATTGCATTTAGTTCATATATATATGTATATATGTAAGGCATCAAATAGCAGGAATAGATAGTCTATTATAGTTAAAAATATATTGCACTCATATTTTGTATATATTATATCTTATAATGAATAAAAGATAATCTATAATTAAAAAAAATAAGTTTAATTATGTAATGTGTTCTTAATTAGGAATTGAGAACTTATAATTTGGATGATTTTTTCAATAAAAGATATTCGTAGGAAAATTTCAATGGACTGTCTGACAACTTAATTTGTTTTACCCATGATTAGGCCTGACGCACAACATTATCAAGAAAGGAATTTGTGACGGCATGCAAATGATTTATTGGTGGGTGCTGGTCTGTAAGATTTTGGAGAGATATTTCCGACGCAAGAAGGCTGTTGAAAATATTTATATTTTGTATTTCCTATTCCATCTTTATTTTCATTGAAATTAATTAGAAATGTAACAATCTTGGTCACGCAACAATATCACAAAATTGATTTTGTTTCCTGCTTCATCACAAGAAATAATGCTAATAGCAAAAAAAAATATTTCTTGCAAAATAGTGTAATTAATTTCTAATCAGTAATTAGCTCGACGCAGATTTATTATTGATTTTTTTCGTAGTTGCTGAACTATTTTGTTGCAGTGCTCGTTTCACGAGTCACACGATTGCTCCCCAAATTACTAGTTTCCAGCAGAGTCGGTACTAATTACTGTATCCCCTTCAAAAAGGACAATTGTGATTTTGGTCCCTATACTTAACTACTTATTCAGTTTTGGTCCCCAAACTTTCGATCTTGACAATACTAGTTTTCAAACTGATAATTTTTAACACTTTTTTTCCTTGCCGTTGGATTCGGTGTTAGAATAGACGGAACAATGTCATGTATGTACACGTGAGGCCAAAATGATTGGGAAAAAATTGGGAGAATTACGATTTTGATTTCTAGACTTCACCATTTTTTTTTCTAACTCTCATTCATTCCCAAAGGAACCCTAACTCGATTTCCACTCAATTTTCTAAAATTCAATAATAATTTTCTGTTATTCACTAAACTAAACTAATTATCCTCATTTCTCTTCAAAATCCAATTGAAAGTTTTAAGTTTTTAGGCCCAAATCCACATAGTGTGGTTCCCTCATACCTAACCATGATTTGGACAAGCGTTATTTTTTAGGATGGAGACTAGGCTTCTGAGTAGTTTTGAGGATGAGAATATTTTCCCCCAATTATCTCTCATGTAAAGCTTCAAGCTTGAACAAAAATGGTGAAAATTGATGGTTTTAACCATATTCATGAAGTATCCAAGCTCCAAGGTGGGAGAAAGGAGGTTTTTTTTTCCCCTACAGTGCTGCCTCCATAAATTCTTACTGAAAATCTGACGGCATGGACCAAAATTGTCGAAAAAGTGTTAGTTTGAGGACACATATTGTCAAACTGTAAAATTTGTGGAGAACAATTGAATAAGTGGTTAAGTATAGAGACCAAAACCATAATTTTGTAGGAAGCGGATCGGCCTGGGAAGCGCGAAAAATCGAAAACTGATTTAAACATGCGATAATAATAATTAATCGCGATCAAGGGGTGTACCCTTGATCTTTTCCATGCGTTTGATGTATAAAATAAAGCATAGGCCAAGAAATAACAAGAAAAAGACAGGATGCGAAAAACGTAAATAAGATTTACTATTGTCGTCGTTTTCTCGTACGGCTACAAGCTTTGACTCCTCTCCTCGAATCCGTTCACTTAGAGGGTTCAAGTGTAGAACCCCTCTAAAGTAAGTCAACACCACACCGTGGAAAATGGATCTAACCTTCTTACTTGAAAGGATTATATCCGATGGAAGAAACAAATTATGAATCACACTATTAATTAGTATATTCGGAGTTCTCTCGTTCTCAATTTGAATCCAAGTCAAAGAGAGCATTAACAATTGGAGAAGAAGGAAAATTTTCAGATTTTCTAAAATAGAAAATTCTTGGCACGAACATTGAGGGAGAGAGAGAGAGAGAGAAAGAATTGTGTATGAGATTGCACAATCTCTCCACCACTACTCTTGTGTGCATACTTGGAGAGAGTGAATAGCAGTAGATTTTAGTTAATGGAATCCGATTCCAAAAACAAATAAGCAAGTCTTCTCTCCCCTCATCCAAAATTGCAACAATCTTTACCAAGTCAAAAAATTATGTGGCCGAGTCGGTGTGTTGAGGTTTGACTAAATCTCTCTTTAATTTGGCTAGGAGTAGTATATTTGGTTTGAATTTGATTTAATTTGTCCAACAAATTAATCAAGTCCAATTGTTTAATCCGCGAATAGAAAATCCAATAGAAAATCCGCGAAAATCCGCGAAAATCAAGTCCAATTCAATTAAATGAACACCCAATAGAAAATCCGCGAAAATATTTAATCCAATAAATATACACAAACCCAAATATACTCAATTAGTAAATCTAATTTATTAATCAAGCCCAAACAATTAATTAGTCCAACTTATTGATTTCAAGTCTTCTCCATTATTTAATGAATCCAATCTATTAGTTAAACAAGTCCATGTACTAATTAATTCATGAATCCAATCCATAATTAATTAGCCCAAGCAATTTCAAATTAATTTAATTAATTTAAAATGCCAAGCCCAAAAATTTAATTAATCCAATTAATTAAATTCTTGACTATCCATCCAACGGATAATTTCAAATAAATGATCCAATCATTTATTTTCTCTTCTTCATGAATTAATTTAATCCAATTAAATTAATTTATTTCTTCCGGAATTAATTCTAAATTAATTCCATCACTTCTACAGTGTTTTGTGTGAGACCCTTTAAGTTCGCCCTCAACTAGATTTGGCGTGCGTGACCAACACAATTAAGTAAGTTTAGTTTAATTAATTATCTTTAATTATCCCATAATCAGAAATCGCCCGCTACCATGGGTGGCCGTCTAGCTACAGTCGATGGCAAGAGAGACTAGGTGAATGTTGGCGTGAACATTTAGGTTCCGAATCTATACGAGTACGGTCCTACTGTGAACCATCTCCTGGCCTTAGTCTAGGGCATGGAATTGGGTGTCGGTTCCAATCTTTGACTAGGCAACTATGCTTAATGCTCGAGATAAACTCTACTGATCTGATCTAGGAAACCTATCCTTGATCGATCAATCACTTTGGCCAAAGACTTTTAGAGTCTAAACCACCTCAAGGTGAATGGGAGAACTTTCTGTCATATACTGATAAGGGACAAATCCTCTCTTGGAATCCACCATTCTCCCTCTATACTCCTACTGCACTAGATAAGGCTTATGATGACCATGACTCACAACACGGCCACCGCTCGCCATAACTAAGATACAGTCTTCGTATGCATGTGACTACCATGATTCCTCAAGTCAGAGGACTAATTTTTGTACTATTGGAATCGGGAATCCTAGTCACACCGACTAAGCCTTAAGAGGCATCCATATGACTATTCCTGCAAGTCACTTAAGTCAGTTAACTACCTTGCTAACTAACCCACTAAAACTGCATAGATGACCTACGTCTCCTGCCAACAAAATATTGTTGCAGTATTTAGTGAAAGTCTCCATAGGACCACCGATGCCCAGTCTCGAGTTCCTCGACTTGGAACGTTTCAAACCAACCCACTGAGGTTGGTTTCATGGCCGCCAACCAATGCGCAATCCAAGCCCTTGGATTTATCCATTTGGTTTGTGGGCATTTCGTTGTGACATTGCAACCCCGTTCAATATCAATGGTAAGCAAAATGAAACACACTGCCATCATGATGAATTCTTACCTTATGCATCATGATAATATTATTCGATAAAGATTGGCAAATGAAAAATAGCCAATCCAATTGGCTTTTGGTCACCCATTCCAACAAATTCTCCCCCGTCAAAACTAACAAAAATGACCAGGTGGACCGTGAGAAAGGGGGAAAATTAGTATGCTTGATTTGGCGCCAAAAAAAGGGGGAAAGATTAGGTATATACTATTAGCTCAAAATTTGGGGCCAAAAATCAACTTGAAGAGATGGAGGAGGAGAATGTTTTTTGTTGATTCTTAGGGGAGAGTAGCACGAAATTTTGTGTGTAAAACCATAAAAAATCGACTAGGGTTAGTGACAGGGAGAGTTGGAATGAAGAGGTTGAGATATGGAAAGAGACTTAGTCTTCCAACTTCCACACCTTTCTCAACCACTTCCCAAGGCACCTCTACCACTTCAAACACCTCTTGCACGAATTTTTCTGATTATTTTCACCAAAATTTCAGGTATTTTTTACCTAAAAAAGGTCAACATGGGATAGGGCTTGATTTATTTTGGACCGCATTCAATTTACTTGTCTAGACGAGTTAAATTGAGCCCATACACCATTCATGTTGGACTTAATCTTTAACCCAATTAAATAAAATACCCAACAAAGAAAGTCCAAGTAAATATTTAATCCAATGAAATATTCACAAGTCCAAAAGACATTTAATTATTTAAATGAATCCAATCCACTTAATTAATTGAGCCCAACCAAGCATAACTAGTCCAACTAATTATTTCTAACCCATTTCTAATTAATGAATCAAATTTACTAATTATATAGATCCATCTACTAATTAATTAATAGATTCAATCCACCAATTAATTACTCCAAATCTCTTTTAAATTAATTCAATCAATTTAATAAGGCTTAGTCCAAAATTCAATTAATCCAATTAATTAAATTCTGAACTATCCATCTAATGAATTATTCCTCATAAATGATCCAATCATTTATACTCTCCAAGAATTAATTTAATCTAATTAAATTAATTCACCTCTTTCGAAATTAATTCCAAATTAATTCCCTCACCTTTCGTGATTTGTGTCTGGCGCTTTAGCTTCACCCTCAGCTAGACTTGGGCGTGCGACCAATACAATTAATTAAATTAAATTTAATTAATTATTTCTGATTATCCCATAACCAGAAACAACACTTTACCATGGATGGTCCTCTAGAAATAGTCTATGGCACTAGAGACTGGGCCAATAGTAGCGTGAACATTCAGGCTTCGATTCATACGGATACGGTCCTACTGTCAACCGTCTCCTGGCTTTAGTTTAGGGCATGAAATTAGGCGTCGGTTCCCATCCTTAACTAGGCATCTATGCTTCATACTCACGATGCGTTTAGTTTACTAATCATCGCAGGAAATCCCTTCCCACCCGATCAATCGGTCTGGCCATAGACTTGAAGAGTCTAAACCATCTCAGAGCGCATAGGAGATCTCGCTGTCACAATACTGACAGGGGATAGATTCTTTCTTGGAATCCACCGTCCTCGCTACATACTCCGACTGCACTAGAAAAGGCTTATGATGATCATGCCTCACGACACAACCACCTCTCGCCATATCCAAGATACAGTCTTCGTATGTACGTGACTGCCATGATTCCTCAAGTCTGAGGCTTAATCCTGTACTATCGGAATCGGGAATCCTAGTCATAAAGACCAAGCTTAAGAGGCTTCCATATAACAATTCCCACGCGTCAATTCAGTCAGTTGACTACCTTGCCAACTAACCCACTAAAACTGCATGGACGACCTACGTCTCCTACCAACGAAATACGACTGCAGTAATAAGTGCAAGTTTCTATAGGACCTTCGATACCCAGTCTCGAGGTCCTCGACTTGGAATATGTGTTGGTTTTATAGCCGCCAAACCCATGCGCAACCTAAGTCTATGGATTTAACCTTTCGGTTGTGTGTATTTCGCTGTGACATTGAAATCCCATTGAATGTCAAGTGTAAGCACAACGAAAATAAACTGCCAACTAGATGGATTTTTACCGTATTCATAACTCTAATATTATTTGATAAAGATTGGTGAATGGCAAACTACCAATGCAATTGGCTTTTGGTCACCTATTCCAACAATCTCACATGACCATTAGGCCAATTACCCATGTCCCTCAGAACTTTCTGAGTATGAGCAATCTACGATACCAACACTGTTTTGTGGGTCTACTTTTTTTTTTCACTAGATCTACATGGTCTAATTGTGTATTTTCTTCACCATCACTTCTTGCAAATGGTTGTCTAAGAATTTCATCGATCTTGTGATGATATCTCAGGCCCACAAGGCTCTTACCTTAGCCTTGTCATTCACCTCTAAGGCTACAACTGGCTTGACCGTGCTAGTGACCACATCCATCCAATAGACATTGTCTTTAGATCCAAACTACTTTCTAAATCCAGCTTGTTATACTCGTCCCACATTGAACTTTTAAGATGAGGCATCTACTTTAAATCCTTTCAAGCAATCATGCCTACCATCAAGTCCGAACATGACTACACTTTGAGGACTTATCGCTTTAGCCTTCCAGAATCAACTCTTCACAAAATGTGTCAAGAACACTCCTTTAATCCCTATTCAGGTATTAAAGGCCACTCTTGATATACGTTAAGTCATGCCCACAGCATACACAGCATATGGTCCATCACACCAAACCAACACTTTCGTGCTGTCTTTGGTACAGACGTAGGGAATGTCTAAAACATTTGAGCTTTCTCATCTGTTAGATGCAACTTAATCTTGAATAGCTTAAGCTTTCTCATCAGTAAATCATTACTGACTCTTGAATAGCTCAGCCCTAATGTAGGAATTTAATTCCTATTATGGGGAATTTCATGAACAATTTTATTAGTGTCTTAGTGTTTCCCAAACCTCTTGACCTCATTCAAAATGAGTAAGACGTTACACACCAAACACATTGGAACTCACACCAACTCCCACAGACCTCGGGCTCATTCTATCATATCATACCCAGTATGATCCTTTTGATAAATCGAATATTCCAGCTTTATGAAGTCTCAAATTTAGTTTGAACTTCCTAGTGAATCCTTAGGCTTCAAGCCATTGATTCAAACGATGTCCCACATCGCTCCTCCTTATGTCCAAAAAATCCAATTCCATGGACAAATAAGGACTGGAATATGATCAGCTAGAGATGTCATTAGATTACGAATGATGCTTTTGAGAAGTTGTATGAAAAGCTACTCCCACTATTTCCTTAATGTATATAGGACCATCCTATTAAATCAAGTACTTTGTGGAACAAGAGTTTCCTCTTACAATAAGGGCCAACTCATTTAAGTGAAACACCGATCAAATAAAGTCCAACTTAGTTTGATTTCTTCCTTATCAAAGACCGTCAATCGTGGTCCTTTCAGGAAGAACTTCACCGAGTGAGAATCAGATTCTCATTTTTAATATTCAAAAACCCCCACTAGATACACACTCTCTCGATTCAATCAAAAGGTGATCAGCTCGGTTCACCATTCTGTGTCTTATTCTTTGATGCTCAAGCAATAAAATTAGACTTATGAACCTTTACACTGATCTTGTGTATTTTAGTGACTTACAGACATCACATTGGATCCAATCCAACACGCAACTGGTAAGCTCATTTTGTCCCACAAAAGAGCTTTTGCGGCCTTTCTCCATGTTAGTAAAGATTTTGAAAGCTAATGGATTCAAATTGCCTATTTCTAGTACTCTTTGAACCCATCAATCTTTCTCATCCTCAACTAGAAGAGATTGACCTACCATGACTGTATGTTTAAAGGATTGTGTGGACCAGCTCGGGAATGAAAGCGAGCGAAAGCGGTAAAACTAAAAATGAAATAAATAAAACAATGATAAATAAAATTATTTCCAAGGGGTGTACCCTTGGAATTCCCAGATGTTTTATGTGGTAAACGAAAGAGCATATAAATAATTTTTTGGGCTATGGTTTGAAATAAGAATGAAAAGGAACGGAATTGAATAAATTGAAACTTTACCTTTATTTTTGATTCTTTTGCCTTTTCGTTCACTTGAGACTCCAATGCAGGAATCCTCCAAAGCTAGTCCACACCACACCGGAACTTGGAACTCCTTCTTACTCCTTGCTAGAATAGAAAAGAAAAAGATAAACACACACTATGGGTGTCTTGAGAGGGGCCACCGAATGCTAGGAGGAAGGGAGGGAATTATTTTTTTATCTTTTGTGTTATGGTTAATTATCCAATAATTAACCCTAGACTATTTATATACCTTGTATGGAATCATTAAAATGTGTCTATGTTCATTTTAACATTCACAAGGTAATAAACTCTTTATTCCAAATAAAGAATGGCTAACAAGGCACTTTCCAAAAGTGAATTTGGTAGTAAAAAAATTATTTTCCTAGAATTTCAAGTGTGGCTTAATTTAGGGTGTGTTTTGAGGATAAAATTACTAGGCCCACTTGATTTCAATTAAATCCAATTTAACTAAAATCCACCTAATTAATTGAGTTCATCATGCTTTTAATCCAATTAAATGCATGAGCCCAATTAGTCTTTATTAATTTAATAAGTCCAATCTATGAAATTAATAATGACAAGTCCAATATAAATTAATCCCATTAATTTATTATTGGACTAATCCATCCAATGGATTCTCTCATTTTAAATAATCTAATTACTTATGAAATTAATTCTCAATTAATCCCTTGTTCCTTCTCGGTGATGTTGTATGTGACTCTTTAGGCCCACCTTTCAGCTCGACTTGGGCTAGTGTCCAACACTATTATTAATTAAATCTAATTCAATTAATAGCTCTTGATCAACCCTTGATCAAGAGAGCCCGTCACCATGGATGGTCGTCTAGTAACAGTCCATGACATTAGAGACTAGGTGAATTATCCATGTGAACTTTTAGGCCTCGAGTCTATACGGGTACAATTATTCCGTCTACCATCTCTCCGCCTTGGTCTAGGGTATGAAAATTGTCATCAGTTCCCATTCTGGACCAGGTGTCTATGCTTATTACTTGAGAGCATGTTACGCCAAATTATTCGATAGGAACCTCTCATCCTATTCGATCAATGGCTGTGGCCACAGTTTCTTAGAGCGAAATCGCATCTCTAAGTGCATAGGAGATACCTCTGTCATGTAATGACAGGGGACAGATCCTCTTTTTGAAACTCACCATCCTCACTACATACTTTGACTACACTGGACAAGGCTTATGATGACCATGAAGTTGATCGGCCTCGAAAGCGCGCCGGAAGCGCGAAAAATCGAAAAATACGGTAAATAAAATAATCAAATCCCGATCAAGGGGTGTACCCTTGATCTTTTCCCGGGCGTTTGGTGTAATAATCATAGATCTAATCATGCAATTGGGCTAATAAATCAAAGAAAAACAAAAGCATCAGTAAATCTATAATTACCTTTCATTTCTCTCCTCGGATCGACAATTCGGTAGATCTCCTCTCCCGCATTCGTCCACGCAAGACTCCAATGTACGAGGCCTCTCATATCGTGCAGACCACACTAAAAGGTTAGATTTATCCTTGTGCTAGCAAGGATTAAATCCGTGGAAAGAGGAATCAAAATTACATTATGAATCAGTGTATTTCGATCTCCTTTGTTATTGACTTGGTTCTAAACCAAGAAGAACTTTAAGAGAGAGAGGAGGAGAATATTTGCTGATTCTTGGGGGAGAGAGCACGAAATTTTCTGTGTGAAAACATAAAAAATTGGCTAGAGTTTGTGTGGTGGAGAGTTGGAATAAAAAGATTGAGATATGGTAGGAGACCTAGTCTTTCAACTTTCACATCTTTCTCAACCACTTTCCAAAACTCCTCTCTCACTTTCTACACACCTTTTGCACGAAAATTGCTGATTATTTTCAGCCAAATTTCAGCTATTTTTGACCTACCAAAGGTCAACATGGGTTAGGACTTGATACATTTTGGACAGGATTCAATTTGCCTCTCCAACGAGTCAAATTGATCCCATACACCATTCCTGTTGGACTTAGCATTTAATCCAATTAAATAAAATGCCCAACAAAGAAAGTCCAAGTAAATATTTAATGCAATCAAATATTTACAAGTCCAAAAGACACTTGATTATTTAAATGAATCCAATCCACTAAATTAGTTAAGCCCAACCAAGCATAACTAGTCCAACTAATTATTTCTAGCCCATTTATAATTAATGAATCAAATTCACTGATTAGATATGTCCATTTACTAATTAATTAATGGATCCAACCCACTAATTAATTACCCCAAGCCTCTTTTAAATTAATTCAATTAATTTAAAAGGGCTAAGTCCAAAATTCAATTAATCCAATTAATTAAATTTTAGACTATCCATCTAATAGATTATTCCTCATTAATGATCCAATCATTTATACTCTCCAAGAATTAATTTAATCTAATTAAATTAATTCACCTCTTTTGGAATTAATTCCAAATTAATTTCTTCACCTTTCGTGATTTGTCTGTGACTCTTTAGGTTCACCCTCAGCTAGACTTGGGCATGCTACCAATACAATTAATTAAATCTAATTTAATTAATTATTTTTATTATCCCATAATCAGAAATAACCCGTTACCATGGGTGGCCGTCTAACAACAGTCCATGGCACTAGAGACTAGGCAAAGAGTGGCGTGAACATTCAGGCTCCGATCTCATACGGATACAGTCCTACTATCAACCGACTCCTGGCCTTAGTCCAGGGCGTCGGTTCCCATCCTTAACAGGGCATCTATGCGTCATACTCGAGACGCATTTACTCTACTAATCATCGTAGGAAATCTCTTCCCACTGCATCAATCGCTATGGCCATAGACTTGAAGAGTCTAAATCATCTCAGAGCGCATAAGAGATCTCGCTGTCACAATACTGACAGGAGACAGATTCTTTCTTGGAATCCACCTTCCTCACTACATACTCCGACTGCACTGGATAAAGCTTATGACGATCATGCCTCACGACACAACCACCTCTTTCCATATATAATATACAATTTTCGTATGCACACGACTGACATGATTCCTTAAGTCCGAAGACTAATTCCCTACTATCGAAACCGGGAATCTAGTCAAACCGACCAAGCCTTAAGAGGTTTCAATATGACAATTATCGTGAGTCAGTTCAATCAGTGGATTACTTGGCCAACTAACCCACTAAAACTGCACAGACGATCCACGTCTTATGCCGACGAAACATGGCTGTAGTACTTAGTCCAAGTCTCTATAGGACTCTCGATGCCCTATCTCAAGGTCCTCGACTTGGAACGTTTCAGACCGACCCTCAAGAGTTGGTTTCATTGCCAGGAAACCTATGCGCAGCTCAACTCCATGGGTTTATCCTTTCGGTCTGTAGGCATTTTGTTGTGACATTGAAATCCCATTCAATGTTAGTGTAAGCACGATGAAAACTGACTGCCAACTTGATGAATTCCTACCGTATTCATCAGTCTAATATTATTTGATAAAGATTGGTGAATAACACATAGCCAATTCAATTGGCTTTTGGTCAGCCATTCCAACAGACCATGTTTGTGACACAATCAGCTTTCGCACAGATCCAAGATACTGTCATCGTATGCACGTGACTGTCGTGGTTCCTCAAGTCTGAGGACTACTCCCGTACTATCGGAGTCAGGGGTTCAAGTCATACCGACCAAGCCTCCAAGGCTTCCATATGATGATCCCCACGAGTCAGCTCTGTTGACTTGACATCTAGTCAATCAACCCATTAAGATTGCATAGATATCCTACATCTGTCGCCGATGAAATACAATACTCATCCAATGAATGCGTCTCTTAACGCAAGTCTCCACATGACACTCAATGCACATTCTCGAGGTCCTCGACTTGGAACGTTTCAGACTCAACCCTAGGCAGTTGATTTCATGACCGCCATCCAATGCGCGGTCCAACTGTTGCGTGGTTGTGTAATTGGTATGTGGGTTTTGTTGTGATGTTTGAAAAGAATAGTAAACATGCATGATGAGCACAACAAATTATATGCTAAACGTGAAATGCTCATCTTGTTCACTTAATAATATTACATATAGATCGAGCTGTACCTAGGATTAGATTACATGTGCGCCAATCTACTTGGCTTCCAAGTCACCTCTCCTAACATAAGTTTCGTTCTTCATTATCATCTTATTCTTTATTCAAGTATTCATAATCAATTATGAGATAGTGAAAGTTTAATGATCAACCTAGCAGACATGAATCCCAATAAAAGTCAAATAAAAGACTTTATTGATCAAATATGTAATCAAACATTGTCCAAAAATAATTGAAAACACTATTTTTGATCAATCTATGTTGCATAAGAACAATCATAACATGATCACCACTAAGCCTAACCAAGTCCCTAGTTTTGCAGCAACAGCCCTGCTATCGCTAACCCTTAGGGGACCTTCTTGTTTCGACTTTTCTACTCCTCATCATCACCTGTAAACCATTCGCAGCTTTATGAGTTCATTGGTATCAATACAAAAAGTAGGATGGAGATTATGTTAATACTCAAGTTAAAGATTTTACCTTCGTTCACAATAATAGTGCAACTCCATTTCAATCCAAACGTGTCACAATTCGTGAGACCACATATGGGGAAAATTAGCTTCCTCACTACATTACTGCAGATGGAAGGCACGGAAATTACATTGCTTCACGTTAGTCTTATTCTATCAATGCACCACCCCATGAACCGTGACATAAGAAAATAAGTGTGTATTCACTTCGTTCACATCAATAGTGCAACTTCGTTTCAGTCCACACGTGCCACGACTCGTGATACCACGTATGGGTGAAATTGGCTTCCTCACTATATTACTGTGGATGGGATACATGGAACAACAAGCCATCATTTTTTTCCATTTTTAAAGGTCTAATATTTAAACTTAGTCCAACCAAGTGAGAGTTTATTACAATATGACCGAGACCTCATCACAATATTATTATTTCACATGATCAATATATCAAATATATTAATGCATTAACAAAAATGCATCGCATGCAAAAAAAAAAGCCTAGCACGTCCTTGTTGGATGATCACAAACCCATAAACCTATGAGACCCATTAAGCCCGCAGTGGATCTATGGTCAGTCTAAGGGTAGGCCTATGCTATTACAAGTTTTTTAACCCATTAACAAACAATGCACCTTATAAATTCCTCTTTGTTCTCTTTAGTGAAGGAAGCGGATCGGCCCGGGAAGCGCTGCGGAAGTGTGAAAAATTGAAAAATGATAAAATTAGCGATAATCATAAAAATTAATCCCGATCAAGGGGTGTACCCTTGATCTTTCCCGGGCATTTGGTGTATAAAATAAATACATAGGCTAAGAATTAATACGAGAAAAACAAGAGGAAAACCCATAAATAGAATTTACTTTTTGTCATTTTCGCGTACGGCTATGAGCATTGACTCCTCTCATTTTTGTTTTCGGATTCATCCACGACGAGATCTCAATCTTGAGATCCTCCAAAGACTAACACTCCACCACAAATGGATGTGGAGATTTCTTGCTAGCAAAACCTCCATAGAAGTGCAAGAATCAACAACGTTATTGATTAACGTTGGATCATTCGTCCCTCTTTCGATCTTTAAGATCTTGAGAGGATTTTTGGAGAGAAAAATTGAGAGAATTTTGGTGCTCATGTGTCTGTAGCAGCTGCTGGTCGCTATGAGGGTTTTTTCGGTTTTATATGTGACCTAGTCACAACATATCAAGATATCTTCACCTAGGAAGACTCCGACAACCATCTAACCCCTCTAAGCAACCATCATGGCTGATTTCGGTACACTCCAAGGCACCATTTCATGCACACCAAGCCCAAGGAGGAGTTTTGGTTCCTCCTTAGCCTAGCCATGGTCTAACCAAGGCCTTGAGCTTGCATTTTAATGGACCGGGCTTGACTAGTTAAAATTAAATCAAGCCTAGGTCTTATGGACTTCAAATCAAACCTAGCTTAATTCATAATCCCAACATTAAAGTATCCTTTAATATACTTAAAGGATCCAACCTTTTATTATCTCTCGTTTAATTTATATATCTAAATAAATCGGACCAAGCACGATAAAATTAATCTAATTAATTTAAATGGCCAACTTAAAATTTTAATTAATGTAATTAATTAAATTTCAAGTCATCCATCCAATGGATTGGTATAAATAAATGATCCAATAATTTATTCTCTCTAAAGATTAATTTAATCTAATTAAATTAATTCGCCCCTTCTAGAATTAATTTCAAATTAATTCCATCCATTATAGTGGTAGGGTGTGACTCTTTACGTTCACCCTTAGCTAGACTTGGGCGTATGTGACCAACGTAATTAATTAAATCCAATATAATTAATTATTTTTAATTATCTCATAATCAGAAATTGCCCGTTATCATGGGTGACAGTCTAACAATAGTCCATGGCACTAGAGACTACGTGAATGTTGGCATGAACATTTAGTCTCTGAATCCATACGAGTACAATCCTACTGTCAACCGTCATCAGGCCTTAGTCTAGGGCATGAAATTGGGTGTCGGTTCCCATCCTTGACTGGACAACTACACTTAATACTTGAGATGCGTTTACTCTACCGATCCGATCTGGGAAACCTATCCCTGAACGATCCATTGCTTTGGTCAAAGACTTTTAGAGTCTAAACCATCTCAATATGCATGGGAGAACTCTCTGTCACATACTGACAGGGGACAGATCCTTTCTTGGAATCTACCGTCCTCACTACATACTCCGAGTGCACTGGATAAGGTTTATGATGGCCATGCCTCAGGATACAACCACCGCTCACCATATCCAAGATACATGTTCGTATGCACGTGACTATCATGATTCCTCAAGTTAGAGAACTAATTCTCGTACTATGAAAATAAAAGATCCCAGTCATACCGATTAAGTCTTAAAAGGCTTCCATATGACGATAACCGCGAGTCACTTCAGTCAGTTGACTACCTTGCCTACTAACCCACTAAAACTGCACAAACGACCTATGTTTCCTGCCGATGAAACAAAATTGCAGTAGTTAGTGCAAGTCTCTATAGGACTCTCGATGCCCAGTTTCGAGGTCCTCGACTTGGAACGTTCCAGACCGATCCTCAGGAGCTGGTTTCATAACTGCCAAACCTATGCACAACCCAACTCCACGAGTTTAACCTTTCAGTCCGTAGGCATTTTGTTGTAACATTGAAACCCCGTTCAATATTATTGTCAGCATAACAAAACACGTTGCCATCTTGATGAATTCTTATCGTATTCATCAATCTAATATTATTTGATAAAGTCTGTTTAATGGAAAACCGTCAATCCAATTGGCTTTTGGTCACCTATTCTGACAATCTCCCACTTGACCGTTAAACCAACTACCCATATCTCTTAGAACCTTCTGAGCATGGGCAATATACGATACCCGCTTAGTTTCGTGGGTCTACTTTATTTTCTATAGATCTACACAGTCTAACCGTGTATTTCCTTCACCATCGCCACCTGCAGATGGTTGTTATCTAAGAATGTTTGCGGATCTTTTGATGAGATCTTGGGCCCACAAGGCCCTCGCCCTAGCCTTGTCGTTCGCCTCTAAGGCTCCAACTGGTTTGGCCGTGCTAGGCACCTCATCCATTTAATGAATTTTGTTTTTTTATCAAAACTAGTTTCCTAGATTGACTTGTTAAAGTCGTCCCACATTCAACTTTTAAGATGGGGCGTCTGCTTGAAATCTCCCCAACCTACCATGCCTACCATAAAGTCTGAACGTGACTATACTTTGAGGACTTACTCTTATACACATGAGTCCGGAAGCTAGTACCGCTTTAGCCTTCCAAAGTTAACTCTCCACAAATGTGCATCATGAACACTTCTTTAATCCTTATTCAGGTATTAAAGACCGCTCTTGATAACTGTCTATTGCCAATCGGTGTATTTCCGATATAGGTTGTGTCATTTCCTAAGCATAAACAACATCAGGTCTAACATACTAAACCAACACTTTCGTGCTGTCTACGACACAGTGGTAGGGGATGCCATAGACATCTGAGCTTTCTCATCAGTTAGACGTAACTGAGTCTTGAACAACTTAAGCTTTCTCATCAGTCAACCATGATTGAGTCTCGAAAAGTTTGAGCTATCTCATCAGTCTCCTGGGACTGATTCTTGAACAACTCATCCCTAATGTAGGAATCAAATTCCTTTTATGGAGAATTTCGTGAAATTTTTTATATATTAGTATGTTTAGTGTTTCTAAAACATACCTCATTCTAAATGAGTAAGACACGTTTAGACAGAAAACACATAGGAACTCACTCCAACTTCGACTGATTAATTTATTCTCTCCAAAGATTAATTTAATACAATTAAATTAATCTAACTCTTCTATAATTAATTCCAAATTAATTATATCCCACTATAGTGGTAGGGTATGACTCTTTAGGTTCACCCTTCAACTAGACTTGGGCATGTGTGACCAACACAATTAATTAAATCTAATTTAATTAATTATTTCCGATTATCCCATAACTGGAAATGGCCCGTTACCATGGGTGGTTGTCTAGCAACAGTCCATGGAACTAGAGACTAGGTGAATGTTGGCGTGAACATTTAGGCTCCGAATCCATACGAGTACGGTCCTATTGTCAACCGTCTCCTGGCCTTAGTCTAGGGTATGGAATAGGGTGTCGGTTCCCATCCTTGACTAGGCAGCTATGCTTAACACTCGAGATGCGTTTACTATACTGATCCGATCTAGGAAACCTATCCCTGATCGATCAATCGCTTTGGCCAAAGACTTTTAGAGTCTAAACCATCTCAAGGTGCATAGGTGAACTCTCTGTCACATGATGACAGGGGACAGATCCTCTCTTGGAATCCACCGTCCTCGCTACATACTCCGAGTGCACTGGATAAGGCTTATGATGACCATGCCTCATGACACAGCCACCGCTCGCCATATCCAGGATACAGTCTTCGTATGCACCTGACTGTCATGATTCCTCAAGTCAAAGGACTAACTCTCGTACTATCGGAACCGGAAATCCCAGTCATATCGACCAAGCCTTAAGAGGCTTCCATATGACGATTCCCGCGAGTCACTTCAGTCAGTTGACTACCTTGCCAACTAACCTACTAAAACTGCACAGACGACCTACGTCTCCTGCCGACGAAACACGACTGCAGTACTTAGTGCAAGTCTCCATAGGACCCTCGATGCCCAATCTCGAGATCTTCGACTTGGAACGTTTCAGACCGACCCTTAGGAGTTGGTTTCATAGATGCCAAACTTATGCGCAACCCAACTCCACGGGTTAACCTTTCGATCTGTGGGCATTTCGTTGTGATATTGAAACCCCGTTCAATATCAGTGGTAAACACAATGAACCATATTGCCATCTTGATGAATTCTTACCATATTCATCAATCTAATATTATTTGATAAAGATTGTCGAATGGAAAACAGCCAATCCAATTGGCTTTTGGTCACCCATTCCAACAATCTGCCACTTGACCATTAAACTAATTACACATGTCGCTCAGAACCTTCTGAGCATGAGCAATCTACGATACCGACTCGATTTCGTGGGTCTACTTTATTTTCTGCTGGTTCTACACAGCCTAACCATGTATTTCCTACACCGTCACTGCCTACAGATGGTTGTTATCTAAGAATTTTCGCGGATCTTGTGATGATATCTCGGTCCCATAAGGCTCTTGCCCTAGCCTTGTTGTTCGCCTCTAAGGCTACAACTGGCTCGGCTGTGCTAGGCACCACATCCATCCAATGAATGTTATTTTTCGATCCAAACCACTTTTCTTGACTGACTTGTTAAAGTCGCCCCACATTCAACTTTTAAGATGGGGCGTTTGCTTGAAATCCCTCCAAGCTATCATGCCATCCATCAAGTCCGAACGTGATTATACTTTGAGGACTTATCCATTATTCACATGAGTCTGGAAGCTAGTATCACTTTAGCCTTCCAGAATTAACTCTCCACAAATCGTGTGTCAGACACACTTCTTTAATCCTTATTGAGGAGTTAAAGACTGTTCTTGACAATTGTCTATTGCCAATTGGTGTATTTCCAATATACGTTGTGTCATGCCCTAAGCATACACAATATCAGGTCCAACACACCAAACCAACACTTTTGTGTTGTCTTCGGCACAGACGTAGGGAATGTCCAAGACATCTGAGCTTTCTCATCAGCCAACCTTGGCTGAGTTTTGAATAGCTCGACCCTAATGTAGGAATCTAATTCCTTTTATGGAGAATTTCGTGAACAACTTTATATGTGTCTTAGTGTTTCTCAAACATCTTAACCTCATTCCAAATGGGAAAGACGTTTATACACTAAACACATTGGAACTCATACCAACTCCCACTGACGTTGGGCTCATTTTATCAAATCATACCTAGTATGAACCTTAGATAAAAATGAATATTCCAGTTTTACGAAGTCTCAAACCTAGTTTGAACTTCTTAGTGAATCCTTAGGCTCTAAGCCATTGATTCAGAATGATGTCCAACATCGCTCCTCCTTATGTCCTTCTGGATTAAATCCAACTCCCATGGACAAATAAGGACTGGGATATGGTCAGTTAGAGATGTAGTTGATTACGAATGATGCATTTGAGAAGTTATACGAAAACTTACTCCCACTATTTCCTTGACGTGTATAGGACCATCCTATTAACTCAAGTACTTTGTGGGACGAGAGTTTCATCATACAGTAAGGGCCAATCTGTTTCAGTGAAACACCAATCAAACAAAGTCCAACTTAGTTTGATTTCTTCCTTATCAGAGACCGGTCAACCGTGGTCCTTTCAGGAAAATATTCACCAAGTGAGAATCACATTCTCATAAAGAACTCTCACTAAATACACACCCTCTCGATTCAATCGAAAGTTGATCATGTTGGTTCACCACTCTGAGTCTAATTCTTTGAACCTCATCAAATAAAATTAGACTGGTGAACCCCCACAGCGATCTTGTGTATTTTAGCAACTCACAGATATCACAGTGGATCCAATCCAACATGTAACTAGTAAACTCATTTTGTCCCACAAAGAGCTTTTGCGGTCTTTTCTCCTTCTTAGTAAGGTTTTGAAAGCTAATAGATCCAAATCGCCTATTTCTAGTGCTCTTTGAATCCATCAATCTCTCTCTTCCTCAACTAGAATAGATTGACCTACCAGGACTGTAAGCTTGGGTTCTTTGATTATCATTTTATGCTTTATTTGAGCATCCATAATCCAATTATAAAATAGTATATGTTTCACCCAGCAGACATGAATTTATTCAATGTCAAGTAAGAAGCTTTATTGATCAAAATATGTAATCAAAATTGTCCAACAATAATTGAAAATATTTTTTCGACCATGCTAGGTTACATAGATACTATCCATACATGATCACCATTAAGCCTTACTAAGTCCCTAGTCTTTCATAGCAATAGCCCCCCTATCGCTAAGCCTTAGGATCTTTTGTTTCGGCTTTTCTACTCCTCATCACCATCTGCAAACCATTTGCAAATTATGAATTCGTTGGTATCCAATACCAAGAGTAGAATGGTGATTATGTTAATACTCAATTAAAGATTTATACCTTCATTGGAGAGGAGCTTAGTACACTCCCTCTTCCAATGGCCCTTCTCTCGGCAATAAATGCAAACATCATTCGGAATCCTTGACTGATGAACCCTCTTCCTCTTTCCTTTACCCCCGCCTAGCTATGTAACAGGAATACTTTAAATATTAGCAGTGGTAGAAAACATCTCACTCTTTTTCCTCTTCTCGCGTCCGGCAACCTTGCCCTTCGCTTTAGAGGTTAAAGCCTCTCCCATTAGTACCGTCGGCACAGATTTTTTAATCGTTGCCTCGTACTTGACCAATATATTAATCAACTCAAAGGCTTTTCCCAAACCCATTCATGTTATAGCTGATAGTAAATTGATCAAGGGAGAGAGATAGTGATTATAGAATCAAGTCAACGTACGTTTCTTCCTCCGTGAAATCAGCTTGGAGGTCTTTGAGCTTCTCCACTAGGGAAAGCATCATCACTCCATGCTCACGTACGGACGATCCCTTAATCATTATCATGTCGAATAATACCTTCATCACGGCATATCTAATATGCCATTTCGGTACCGCATAATAGTTCTTTTCATGCGGTGCATTATCGACAAGACGTCCTCATACCTTTTGCACTGTTTCTGGATCTCGTTACTCATCGAGCCCAGTATGATACTGTGTACTTTCCGGTTTTTCTCATGCCACTGAGTAAACTTTTCGAACGTCAAACGTTCTCCGGACAGGAACCCTTCCGGCAAAGTCCGAGGTAGAGACTTATCCAGAGCGTAAGTCTGGTTCTTGAAATCGAGGACCATCCTCAGATTTCTCAGTCAATCCAAAGTTTGTTCCATTAAATATTAGCCTCAAGTATAGTTAAGTGGATTCTTAGAAATTAACAATAAACAGAAAAGTAAGCAGATTATCATAATACTAGGTTCAAGTTAAGGACATGGACTTCAGTCATTAACCCTCCCACTATTTCTGCGAAAGCCCATCGCTCTCAAATGGGGTTTCGGGAAAACTATTTTCCTAATGGGCTTGAGGTCCATAAGCGAAATTCTCCATGCCCCGCTTTCACGATTCACATGAAAATAACCTTGTGGGAGGTATCCAATACCATTCTCGTCCTACATGATCCCCAAGATATTTTGCCTCACCTTTTCACGTGATTCCAAGGACTCCAAGCAAATCACGTTACTTAGTGTTAGACCGACCCATCAACTGAATCATACCGCAAACTATCGCCCCCACGACTCGTGAGACAGGGAAATAGAAGTGTAGTCTTTTCGTTCACAATAATAGTGCAGCTTTATTTCAGTCCAAACGTGCCACGACTCGTGAGACCACGTGTGGCTAAAATCAGCTTCCTCACTACATTACTGTGGATGGAAGGCTTGGAAATTACATCACTTTGTATTAGTCCTAATCCATCAAACGAATCATAGCACACACTATCGCCCCCACGACTCGTGAGACAGGGAAATAGGTGTGTATTCACTTCGTTCACAGTAACAGTGCAGCTTCATTTCAGTCCAAACGTGCCACGACTCGTGAGACCACGTATGGGTGAAATTGGCTTCCTCACTACATTACTGTGGATTGGATGTATGGAATAACGAGCCATTGTGTTTATTTTCAATTTTAGGGTCTAATATTATTAACTTGGTCCAACCAAGTGAGAGTTCATTTTAGTAGTTTGACCGATGCCTCATCACAATTAATATCTTGCATGACAATATATCCAATATATAATGCATTTAAATAAAACGCATCGCATGCAAAATAAAAGCCTAGCATGCCCCTGTTGGATGATCACAAGCCCAAAACCTATGCGACCCACTGAGCCCGCAGTGGATCTATGGTCAGTATAAGGGTAGGCCTACGCTATTACAAGATGTTTAACCCATTAACACATTATGGGCCTTGTAATCTCTCTTTATTTCTTCATTTCCTTCGTGGGCTCCATCCTTCGAGCGTCTTATCCATGGATCTCCGTGGGCCAACCCATGGCCTCCTCCATGGGCCTCCATCGTCTGGGCTTACTCTTTACAATTATTAAAAAATAAAATAAAATCCTCTCCACCTATTCTACTCTCATTACAACTTACAAAGAAACCCCAATCACTAGTTGGGGGGAGTACATTAATAGGGAGAAAGCAAGCCTTAAACATATTAGGCTAAAGACGAAGAGAAAAAGGAAAATAAGAGGCACGCAGGCCCCAACCCAAAATAAACCATACACAGGGTCCAATGGGCTTCGTGATCATCCATGTTAATCCAATTAATAAAATAGCACAATTATTTCCAAAATAAACTTGCACCCAAAATATAATGCAAACCATGCATTATAATTAATGACATCCAATATCATAATTTAATTACACATCAAATCTCAGAAATTTATATGTAAAATAATGCAACTTAATAATGCACATAAGTGCAACCCATGCAAAAATTTATTCTTGTTTGAAAACCCATCCATATTAATTTTAGAAATTTAATCTTGGGAAATACCAAATCTCAACCAAAAATTAAATTCACAAAAATTAACTGTTTCAGAAAAAATATGCAGAAAAATCAAAAAAAATCAAAAATGAAAAATTCTGAAATCAGGTCAGACGGCGCAGGCCGGCGCGCACAGCGCGCGCGCGCGCGCCCTGCCTGCGCGTAGGCGCGCGCAAGCCAGACGGCCGGCAGTGTCGGCCGCTGCTCATTTTTTTTTTTCGATTTTCTAAAACTTTTTTTCTGCAATTTCTGAAACAACAACAAAATTATCAATTTTCAGAAATTCCAAATTTCAATAAAAATCTCATGTCCAAAATTAAATGCAAAATAAAATACATAAACCCTAGATCGAGATATGCAATTAAAATCCAAAAAAAATCATTGGATTCTTAGGCCTATACACCGGACCTGGCTCTGATACCACTTGAAGGAAGCGGATCGGCCCGGGAAGCACGGCGAAAGCGCGAATAATCGAAAAACGATAAAACAAGCGATAATTAACAAAATTAATACCCGATCAAGGGGTGTACCCTTGATCTTTCCCGGGCGTTCGGTGTATTAAATATAACATAGGCCAAGAAATATGAGAAAAAACACAAGGAGCAAAAACCGTTTTACCTTTGTCATTTTTCTCGTACAGCTACAAGCGTTGTCTCCTCTCCGTTTTCGTTTCTGGATCCATCCACGACGAGACCTCGATCTTGAGATACTCCTAAGAATGACACACCACACTAAAGGATGTGGATATTTCGTGCTAGCAAAATCTCCACAGAAGAGATGGAGATCAAAATAATCGCTATGAATTAACGTGTTTTGATCTCTCTTTCTTTTTTCCTTTTTGATCTCTAAGACCAAAATGAAAAACTGATATGGAGAACATGGGAGAGAGAGAGAGGCTCGAAATTTGTGAGGTTTTGAGGCTAGTATGTGTTGTGTGTTTGGCTAGGGTTTTAATGAAGGTATATATATGACCTAGTCATACACATACTAGGAGTCCTAACCTAGTTAGGCTCCAAAACAACCATCCTAACCCTAGCCCTTTATGCACAAAATTTTGCATATTAAATTAGCCAAAGACCTCCCCCCCTCATTGACTTAGCCAAGGTCTAACCAAGGCCTTGGCTTGTATTTAATGAACCGGGCTCGATAGGATCAAGCCCACGTCTTATGGACTTATATTAAATCTAATTTAATCATAAGCCCAACATTAAACTCCTTATCTTTTAATCTAATTAAAAGATCCAAGCCCATGCTCTCTCTTTCAATTTATAAATCCAATTTATAAATTGGACCAAGCCCAATAAAATTAATCCAATTAATTTTACTAGCTAACTTGAAATTCTAATTAATCCAATTAATTTAATTTCAAGTCATCCATCCCATGGATTGGTATAAATAAATGATCCAATCATTTATTCTCTCCAAAGATTAATTTAATACAATTAAATTAATCTAACTCTTCTAGAATTAATTCCAAATTAATTCTATCCCACTATAGTGGTAGCGTGTGACTCCTTCGGTTCACCCTTCAACTAGACTTGGGCATGTATGACTTGGAAAATTTTAAAATGGTGCCTCAAAGGGTAATCCTAGCTTGGCTGGAGATGGGCATTGTCAAAGACTATGAGGGGGAAGTCATCCTTTCATTTTTTGAACCGATTAGGTTAACTAACAACATGGTGGCTAGATGCATGATGTGCTTAGAGGCCTTGGCATCTATCTGGAAAACGGTTTTTCTAAAGTTTGGCTTGAACTGGATGCTCTTCATGTCATTCATCTCATATCCAGGTAAGTTAAAGGGGCTGGTATATTCAAAACATGCTCCAACATATCCAAATATACTTGAAGCAGATGGAAGTTAGAATATTGCACATCTTCAAGAAGGAAACCAAGCTGCGTATTTTGCCAACCAAGATTTGGAACTTGATGAAATCTCCATCGTTAATCATGATCAACTTCGAAGTAGGATCACAGGTATTGTCAAAATGGACAGACTTTCCTTGCCATATTTTAGATTCTCATAATATCTCCAGTTTCAGTCTCATTGCTACCGACACTAGAAATACTATAATGAATCAGATGAATGATTTGCCTTATTGCTGCTGTTGGTCTTTATGGTCTACTTGCCTCTTTTTGTCTGATTATCCATTTTGGGATGGTCTTAATAGAGTAGTTGATCTCATTATCTCCTTTTGCTTTGACTGCTCTTACTTTGGGAGATGCTCTCCCCCTGCTAAGCTTGATGTGATTACTGACACAGCTCGTTGTTGCTTGTGGATCTTGCACACTATGCTCTATCTCTTATCTTGAATTTTTATGGACTAAAGGAGGTGTCCTCCGATGTTTTCTACTTGCTTGGATTATTTTGCTTGACATCTTTTGGCAAGCCTCTTTTTGTCTGATTAATCATATTGGGCTGGATTTCATAGAGTAGTTGATCTCTCTTTCTCCTTTTGCTTTAAGCGCTCGTATTTGGGAGATGTTCTCCCCCTTTTGGTAAGGTGACTTCGAACATGTGGCAATACTACCCTCTACTTGCTAAGCTTGATGTGATTACTGATTTCGTTCATAGTTGCTTGTGGACCCTACACTTTATATATTGTTTCCTCTATCCCGAATTGTTATGAATTAAAGGAGGCACCCTCCTATGTTCTATCTGCTTGGATTATCCTGACATTTGCACTCTTAGGAGCAATTATTTTTGGCACAATGAAGCAACTTTTGGCAATAGTGTCATTTTTTTGTTTTTTGTTATTGGTCCTGGATCAATCATTTTAAGGGAGTTGTACTCCGTATTTATGCTTTCATGGTTAATATTGTAAGGGAGTATTACTCCTTATTTACTCTTTTTGTTTATAGCTATTGTAAGGGAGTAATACTCCTTGTTTATAACTTTCTAGACAAAACTAGGGAGTCAGAACTCCAGCTGTACAGATGTTCCACGATTTGTCTTAATATAGAAGGGATGGGGACCCGAAAAGTTTCTCCGCCTCGGATGGTTTATTTAAAAAAAAAAGAAGATAAATTTAATCATCTATTTGAAATATGTTTTGCCCTCGAGTGGTTTAATTTTTTTTAAAAAAAAAGATATATTTAGTCATCTATTTGACAATATTTTGTAATGGTCCAAAGATCGAGAAAATTCAACACATTTAGTCCTCTATTTTACGAGATTTTGGAATAAATTCGTCGAGTCTTTCTAATTTTGGAATCATTTTAAAACTAACCGTAAAATATAGAACTAAATTTATTGAAGTTTTTCAATTTTAAAACTAACGATATATATATAATATATATAAAAATATACATAAGTGATTTATATATATATATATATAAAAGTGATAAAATGATGAAAAGTAAGTAGACACAAGTACTCTAAGTATGATTCTTTATTATTGATGATACATATTTTATTAATTAAACCACAAGGGTTGATGCAGATGCATGGGGTTTCCCATTCTAATACACAGTATCGACTGGAAATAAAACAACCATATACCCCATTATTTATATATGTATATATTCATGATCAACTTGGTAAGTAGGACCTGGCTATTCTACCATTGCCACCTCTGGGGTAGAATCCCCCCGTCACGTTCGCCTGGCCGCTCCCATACACGATTCTAAGTACTTCTTCAGGTGTTCTAGCGTAAGCCAATGAGTCTTTGTCCGCAGACAGCACGTTGCCTGAAATTCTACCCTCTGCCTGCTGCCGGTTCTACTATCAACCCTTCATCTTTCACACCTTCTTTCCCAAGCTTGTTTCTCAGATTTGAAATCTTGGTGCTGAATTCCGCCACCGTGAATGGATACGGCCGTACCTTCAATGAAGCCCGCTCGTACAGCAATGTCCTAATCACAGCATCTTGTCCCGATTCCACCCCAATAGCCCCGCTACAAGCTGTAAATCATCAAATACAAATCATGATGATCGAGTTACTTCCAGGGGTTAATTAATTTGCATGCATATATGTATATTACGCTTTTGGCTGTGGTGCTTTGGAGGTTAGGATTTGCACAACGTATCCTGTGAGTCCAACGTAAGGAATTAGGTATGATGCAATAAGATAGTTGATGTCGTTGGCATATGGATCAAATGGAGGCTGTAGAGGCTGTCCGAAAGCTTGGTTGATAACAGTCGCGAATGATTGCGCACTTATATTCAGAAGTGGGCGTGGAAATCCTCTCACTGTGTTTTGGATAGCCTGAGATGTCCAAATTCTTGGAGTGCAAACTGTGCAATGATATCTCTGATGAGAGGACTGAGGTTGGCCCTCCTACCACGACAGGCGGCGGCGCCAGGGTCAGATGGGGGCGATGCTGTCCATCCCTGCCATAAGCGGCGAAAGAGAAGAACTCTGCTTCAAGAACTCCAAGTTCAAGGGGAACTCCAAAAGATCGACGTCGGAGTTTGGAATTTGTTCTTGCCCGGTGGAGGTGCCGTGGAGAAGGAGGAGGAGGAGGGCGATGAATGCGGTGGCTGAAGCTGAGAAAAGTGCCATCTGGTTTTGACCAGTTTTGTTGAAGCTGGAATTGTAAGTAGTTGGTGAATATGATGAATTGCATTGTTGGTATTTATAAGATAATTCGTGGGATTGGCATTTATTACAAAGTTGAGACAAACATTTCACGTTAGGTTGGTTTGGCCCAATTTGAGTTAATTATATAATAAATATAATATATTTGTTGTGTGATTGATATATAATTTTTAAAAAAATAATTAATTAAATAACACGTAGACACGTTAAAGTGAATTAAGGATTTTTTAGAGAACAAATAAGTAGGAATTTTGTGAAGAGAATTGATAAATTCAAAGTCTGTAAATGTGATATGTGGTAAGCCACGCAGCGCATCCTCGGAAGGGAAGATGGAGATTTGATTGATTCATGTAATGTACTGAGGAGTCAGCAGGTCTTGCAAGCAACTGATTCTTCTAGAGAAACAATATTCAAAACCACCACGTTTTCTTTTCTACGTTTTTTTTTTTTTGGAAATATATCTATTAATTAATATATATATTTGAAGGAAGTATTTTGACCAAATCTTTAGTTTTTTAAAATTTTGATTTTTTTTAATTATCAAAAATTTCTCTATTTGGTTGGTAGGCATCAACGGATATATATTTATTTTCAATGCATTTAACATATTTAATTTATATATCTCTATTTATTTAATATAGATAGATATTATTTATTTTTTATACATACTTTTGAATTAATTTTTCAGAAAACTATTATTTTTCAAAAATTACATAAAATATATATTTTTTGAAATTATAGAAATTACATAATTCTTTTTACAAAATAAGAAAAATTAAAAAAATTAAAAAAAAAGAAGCAAAATTTCAGAAATTACTTTTTCAGGATTTGCAGAAATGTATATTTTTTTCATAAATTTGAGAAATATAAATTTTAGAAATTTCAGAAATTAATAAAATTATTAGAAATTATCCTTTTGAAATATTTTGAAATTCGTAATTTTCAGTATAATCATTTTTATTATACCTCAACGCGTATTTTTAAAAAAATAATTTTTTTATTGAACATATCTATTATTTATCATTATCTATCTATTAACCTATCTATTAATATATATATTTTGAATGGGGGCTTTTGACCAAATCCTTATTTTGACTAAATGGTAAATTCTTTAAAATTTAAGAAGTTTTTTAATTATAAAAAATACTTTAATTGATAGGTAAATATTAATACTTAAGTGGTGAATGAACAATATTAATACTAAAGTATTGATAAAATATAATAAATTTCTTAATTGATTATATCATATATATTCTCCACTACATATATTAATGTCTTCAAACTTTCTTATTAATGTCTACATATATGAAGTTTAGCCATAAATATTTTT